>NIVC01001206.1:222355-335703 GCA_002269645.1 Macrostomum lignano | reverse complement strand
AAAACAGCATAGTTGCCGTCAGGCTGATAATCATGTGCAAGCTAAAAGTAATTTAGTTAGTCCAATGCATTCAAAGCATTCTAGCTGTTCAGTATCAAAGCGAACATTGGGCTGCAGCCTCATCGCGTCCTGCCGACGAAGTTGAAATGCAGCTTTCGCTTCCTGCTGCTGCTGCTCACCGTCGAAGCCGCGCATGCGCCCTGAATGATACCACACCGGATCTTCCTCAAGGTTGGTGTCCGCTGCGGAAGCAGTCCAGCATCAGAATCAACCGAAGTATCGGTGTGGATGTGATTGGCTCAGTCACAATGCGCGGCCTTGTGGGCGAGCTAACGTCCTCTCATCAGCATGATCTCCGCCCTCATCAGTCTCCATTATGGGCTTCGTGTCCTGGTCAGCCTCCAACTTGAGCTTCTTGTCCTCTTCCTCCTCTTCCTCATCAGACTCCAGCTCGTACTGCATTGTGTTCCTCAAGGGAGCCACCAGCTGACCGTCGATCCAGGAGGCGATTTTCCAGAGCTTCTGCCACAGCGGCGGAGTCAGTGGTACGGCGTTTCGTCTCAAAAACTCCTCGCAGCAATCTTCCGGCAGCCGTTTGAGCAAATGATGCCGCCTTTGACTTCCACAAACTTATCGAAGCGAGTTTCACGACCTTGGGCTCGTTGTTGCGTGCAGAAATCACAAGTGAGCGTTTCACCTCCTTCAATTTCTTCCATTGGTGAACATTCAGGTTGAATCCTGGGACGCCTGGCTTCAGACTTGCCGTGCTGCCGTGTCGGTAAAATTTGCGAATAGCGATAAATTTTTGTCCTTCAAACTCCTGGACTTGTGCCTTATAGCCTTCACAGATGTCCATTTTCCTTTCGCAATTGAAAACTCACAAAAGTTAAAAGCTGAGGAAAATTTCGGATGAAATTTTGGATTTGAAAAATTGAGAATTCTTTCTTGTCAATTTCGGGCTTATATACCCTCGACCGAACCACCCCAAACCACCCATCCCACTCCGGGCTCTGTGATTGGCTCTTTCGCAAATCCACTCCCAATTACATAGATTAACATCTTATCTCTGCAGTGTTAACCACCCCAATGCAAAGAGATAGGCCGCCTCTCCTCCTATCTCTGCAGTGTTAACCACCCCAATGCAAAGAGATAGGCCGCCTCTCCTCCTATCTCTGCAGTGTTAACCACCCCAATGCAAAGAAGATAGGCCGCCTCTCCTCCTATCTCTGCAGTGTTAACCATCTCCAGTGTAAAGAAATAGGCCGCCTCTTCTCCTATCACTCCTGTGTTAAGCAGAGATAGAGCTCATATCTCTGCAGTGCTTAGCCGTCCCCAATGCACAGAGATAGAGCTCATATCTCTGCAGTGCTTAGCCGTCCCCAATGCACAGAGATAGAGCTCATATCTCTGCAGTGCTTAGCCGTCCCCAATGCACAGAGATAGAGCTCATATCTCTGCAGTGCTTAGCCGTCCCCAATGCACAGAGATAGAGCTCATATCTCTGCAGTGCTTAGCCGTCCCCAATGCACAGAGATAGGGCTCATATCTCCGCAGTGTATTTTTCCCTATACATTTGCATTGCCGCCTATCTCGCCAGTGCTAGTGCGGCAGTATCATAATTCGCCCTACTACTAAGTGCGTTTTGGGAGTCTCTATGCCTTGGGCGGCACGCACATAGCTACTACGAGTATAGGCTTGAGGAGCCACCTCATCGTGGTTTGATTGTGAGGCTGAGTGAGTCTTCCGGCATTGAGGGAGAAAGTAGAGACCCAATTATTCCACATTGTATACTCGTAGAAACTTAAGTGCACATTTTTGATATTGAACAACGAGCGTTAACTGCACGTGCGATAAACTGGATCGACACTAATTTTGAAAGATACACGAGAGAGCAAGAGACTGTCTAAATAAAGACAGAATGCGACTACACTGCGTGGCCCGTGATGTGACGTCTTGATACTCACGAAAGTGGACGTAGAAATTAAGCACTGGAATGGAGAGAAATTAGGGCTGATATTGATCGATTTCAAGTCGACTAGAAACGCGAGACTTCCCAATCGTTCTCCTCCTTGGGTTCCTAGTGGATAAAATAGGGATTTCATCGGAAATTGGAGAATGCATTGAATAAAGTTCGGCCCGGAATTAAAACGTAAAATTCAAAGTAGACACACATGCTGCAAAAAGTGCTAAAAAATAAAAGAAAATTATGCAACCATATGCAACACAGACTACTTGTTTCAATGCAGTAAGTAGTAAAATAAAACTCTACACATGAAGAAAATAACATATAACATGTGTTATAAGACATATGGCCAAGTACTCGTATTTTGGGGCTTGTGCAAGAAATATTTGCCTGGTGCTTGTGCGATTCTCGCTTATGAAGAGCCGCTCCTTCAGGTCCACTGTACACCTTGTGTGATTGTGCCTGCGAACGTAACCGTGTGCATAGGCGTGCTCAGGGGTTAACGCAATGAGCATGACTGCTTGCTTCCTTGCTGGCTGCGGGTCCACATTCCTCATGGAATCTTTAGTCCCGGAAAGTGTGCTTACTGATAGACCTTAACCCGCGAATAAACTAATCAGTGACTCCTTGTGACTTGCTTGGTTACCTAAGGTAACCCTCCACCACAGGGCTCTACCTTACGCTCGTAGAAGATACTTTTAAAGAAAGGTGGCAGCCATAGTAGGACCTTGGTGTATATAACACACTCATCAGCATGTTAAAGTTCCTGTTAAAGTAAGAGAGTGGCAGCTTTAATCTAAACCTAGCCATATAACTCTCCACTCTCTCCTCACCAGCCTAAGCTTGTAACGCAAGTTGCATCACCCAAAGTCGATCCGCGGACGGGATGTGAATTGCGTCACTTGGGACCGAAATCTGAGAAAAGTTGACCACTGGTTTCATGGTGGAAACTTTAGCATGTTGTAAGAGTGTAGTGCCAGTGCGCTTGGGAGGCAATGGTTGCAAGTGACCAATGAAAGTCTATCAAGCAGAGAGAGTTTGACACGTACCTTGACCAATTTCAAAGTACCGAGGTGCATTGGAAATGTGACACCACAGACATTCGAGGTTGAGTAACACTAGTACTGACCTTCCTTCACATTTCCTGGTGTAAATCTTGACCGAAGCCAGATAGAAAGGAAATTCAAATAACAAGTTTTTTCGTTGAAAAATTATCTTCAGTCTGACACATAAAGCATAAAAATTGGTCAATGTACTTTTAAGGAAGATAACCCTGCAGCATGTGAGCTCGTTCTGTCTGTCTACTCCATATCCATACCAGCTAATAAGAAAAAGTCCATCCAATACTCGTACAGTCAAAACTTGTCCCTAAAAATTGATTACCATCACAAGGTTCCATCTTACAATCCTAGATTAGAAAAGAAGAGACTTAAAAAATCTTCAACTAATATTTCTGCATTAATTGTATTGCTACTTTGGTGTTTCCCCTAACAAGACAAGTACTTGCGTAGTTGCATCTAGAAATCGAACCTCGTTGGTACAGAACCAAGAAGAGGAAAAGGTCTACAATAATTCGATGATTATGCACTCTGACTACTCAGTTCTTCAGCCCCTCAAGCTCTGCATGAGCAAGGATGATGAAGAGGATCTTAAGCAAGACGACGACTACTAAAGAAGAAGTCAATTTTACTACAGCTTCAAACTCTAGAATTAAAGTTCACGCTGTCACAGTTTAGATTAGCAAACCATAAACTCCGAAACAGTGAGGACTGCAAGACCAAAGATCTCTTTACATGTACGAGAATAGGACCTGCCCAAAGTGCCATGGGGGCCACGCTGGCCCTGCTGCGCGCCGCCTTCAAGATCGGCTACGAGTGAGTCACCAACGCGGCCCTCTATCGCCGCACCGGCCTGTCCCGTCCCAGTGAACTGTTGCGCCGTCGGCGACTCCAGCTGGCAGGTAACATCATCCTCATCGAGCAGGCAGTCGAATCCTACTGTCCGCAGCCGGCGCAAGTGCTGCCGCTCACGCTGCAGACACCCTACCGTCGACTGCCTGCATGTTGGCTGATGCCGAGCAGATCATTCTCAAACAAGCAGGTCATCATTCTCAAACAAGCAGGTCATCATTCTCAAACAAGCAGGTCATCATTCTCAAACAAGCAGGTCATCATTCTCAAACAAGCGGGTCATCATTTTCAAACAAGCAGGTCATCATTCTCAAACAAGCAGGTCATCATTCTCAAACAAGCAGGTCATCATTCTCAAACAAGCAGGTCATCATTCTCAAACAAGCAGGTCATCATTCTTAAACAAGCGGGTCATCATTCTCAAACAAGCAGCAGGTCATCATTCTCAAACAAGCAGGTCATAATTCTCAAACAAGCAGGTCACCATTCTCAAACAAGCAGGTCATCATTCTCAAACAAGCAGGTCATCATTCTCAAACAAGCAGGTCATCATTCTTAAACAAGCAGGTCATCATTCTCAAACAAGCAGGTCATCATTCTCAAACAAGCAGGCATCATTCTCAAACAAGCGGGTCATCATTCTCAAACAAGCGGTCATCATTCTTTAACAAGCAGGTCATCATTCTTAAACAAGCGGGTCATCATTCTAAACAAGCGGGTCATCATTCTTAAACAAGCGGGTCATCATTCTTTAACAAGCAGGTCATCATTCTCAAACAAGCGGGTCATCATTCTCAAACAAGCAGGTCATCATTCTCAAACAAGCGGGTCATCATTCTTAAACAAGCGGTCATCATTCTCAAACAAGCAGGCATCATTCTCAAACAAGCAGGTCATCATTCTCAAACAAGCAGGTCATCATTCTCAAACAAGCAGGTCACATTCTCAAACAAGCAGGTCATCATTCTCAAACAAGCAGGTCATCATTCTCAAACAAGCAGGTCATCATTCTCAAACAAGCAGGTCACCATTCTCAAACAAGCAGGTCATCATTCTCAAACAAGCAGGTCATCATTCTCAAACAAGCAGGCCATCATTCTCAAACAAGCAGGTCATCATTCTCAAACAAGCAGCAGGTCATCATTCTCAAACAAGCAGGTCATCATTCTCAAACAAGCAGGCCATCATTCTTAAACAAGCAGGTCATCATTCTCAAACAAGCAGGCCATCATTCTTAAACAAGCGGGTCATCATTCTCAAACAAGCAGGTCATCATTCTCAAACAAGCAGGCCATCATTCTTAAACAAGCGGGTCATCATTCTCAAACAAGCGGGTCATCATTCTCAAACAAGCAGGTCATCATTCTCAAGCAAGCAGGCCATTATTCTCAAACAAGCAGGTCATCATTCTCAAACAAGCAGGCCATCATTCTCAAACAAGCAGGTCATCATTCTCAAGCAAGCGGGTCATCATTCTTAAACAAGCAGGTCATCATTCTCAAACAACAGTCATCATTCTCAAACAAGCAGCAGGTCATCATTCTCAAACAAGCAGGTCATCATTCTCAAACAAGCGGGTCATCATTCTCAAACAAGCAGGTCATCGTTCTTAAACAAGCGGGTCATCATTCTTAAACAAGCGGGTCATCATTCTTTAACAAGCAGGTCATCATTCTCAAACAAGCGGGTCATCATTCTTTAACAAGCAGGTCATCATTCTCAAACAAGCGGGTCATCATTCTTTAACAAGCAGTCATCATTCTCAAACAAGCGGTCATCATTCTTTAACAAGCAGGTCATCATTCTCAAACAAGCGGGTCATCATTCTCAAACAAGCAGGTCATCATTCTCAAACAAGCAGGTCATCATTCTCAACAAGCAGGCATCATTCTCAACAAGCGGGTCATCATTCTTAAACAAGCGGTCATCATTCTTAACAAGCAGGTCATCATTCTTAAACAAGCGGTCATCATTCTTAAACAAGCGGGTCATCATTCTCAAACAAGCAGGCCATCATTCTTAAACAAGCAGCAGGTCATCATTCTCAAACAAGCAGGTCATCATTCTCAAACAAGCAGGTCATCATTCTCAAACAAGCAGGTCATCATTCTCAAACAAGCAGCGGTCATCATTCTCAAACAAGCAGGTCATCATTCTCAAACAAGCAGGTCATCATTCTCAAACAAGCAGGTCATCATTCTCAAACAAGCAGGTCATCATTCTCAAACAAGCAGGCATCATTCTTAAACAAGCAGGTCATCATTCTCAAACAAGCAGGCATCATTCTTAAACAAGCAGGCATCATTCTCAAACAAGCAGGTCATCATTCTCAAACAAGCAGGTCATCATTCTCAAACAAGCAGGTCATCATTCTCAAACAAGCAGGTCATCATTCTCAAACAAGCAGGCCATCATTCTTAAACAAGCGGTCATCATTCTCAAAAAGCAGGTCATCATTCTCAAACAAGCAGGCCATCATTCTCAAACAAGCAGGCATCATTCTCAAACAAGCGGGTCATCATTCTCAAACAAGCGGTCATCATTCTTAAAAGCAGGTCATCATTCTCAAACAAGCAGGTCATCATTCTCAACAAGCAGGCCATCATTCTCAAACAAGCAGGCCATCATTCTTAAACAAGCGGGTCATCATTCTCAAACAAGCGGGTCATCATTCTTTAAGAAGCAGGTCATCATTCTCAAACAAGCGGGTCATCATTCTTAACAAGCAGGTCATCATTCTCAAACAAGCAGGTCATCATTCTCAAACAAGCGGTCATCATTCTCAACAAGCGGGTCATCATTCTTAAACAAGCGGTCATCATTCTCAAACAACAGCGTCATCATTCTTAAACAAGCGGTCATCATTCTTAAACAAGCGGGCATCATTCTTAAACAAGCGGGTCATCATTCTTAAACAAGCGGGTCATCATTCTTAAACAAGCGGTCATCATTTAACAAGCAGGTCATCGTTCTTAAACAAGCGGGTCATCATTCTTAAACAAGCGGGTCATCATTCTTTAACAAGCAGGTCATCATTCTCAAGCAAGCGGGTCATCATTCTTTAACAAGCAGGTCATTGTTCTCAAACAAGCGGGTCATCATTCTCAAACAAGCGGGTCATCATTCTCAAACAAGCAGGTCATCATTCTCAAACAAGCAGGTCATCATTCTCAAACAAGCAGGCCATCATTCTCAAGCAAGCGGGTCATCATTCTTAAACAAGCGGGTCATCATTCTTTAACAAGCAGGTCATCGTTCTTAAACAAGCGGGTCATCATTCTCAAACAAGCAGGTCATCATTCTCAAACAAGCAGGTCATCATTCTCAAACAAGCAGGTCATCATTCTCAAACAAGCAGGTCATCATTCTCAAACAAGCAGGTCATCATTCTCAAACAAGCAGGTCATCATTCTCAAACAAGCAGGTCATCATTCTCAAACAAGCAGGTCATCATTCTCAAACAAGCAGGTCATCATTCTCAAACAAGCAGGTCATCATTCTCAAACAAGCAGGCATCATTCTCAAACAAGCAGGTCATCATTCTCAAACAAGCAGGTCATCATTCTCAAACAAGCAGGTCATCATTCTCAAACAAGCAGGTCATCATTCTCAAACAAGCAGGTCATCATTCTCAAACAAGCAGGTCATCATTCTAAACAAGCAGGTCATCATTCTCAAACAAGCAGGTCATCATTCTCAAACAAGCAGGTCATCATTCTCAAACAAGCAGGTCATCATTCTCAAACAAGCAGGTCATCATTCTCAAACAAGCAGGTCATCATTCTCAAACAAGCAGGTCATCATTCTCAAACAAGCAGGTCATCATTCTCAAACAAGCAGGCATCATTCTCAAACAAGCAGGCATCATTCTCAAACAAGCAGGTCATCATTCTCAAACAAGCGGGTCATCATTCTCAAACAAGCAGGTCATCATTCTCAAACAAGCAGGTCATCATTCTCAAACAAGCAGGTCATCATTCTCAAACAAGCAGGCCATCATTCTCAAACAAGCAGGTCATCATTCTCAAACAAGCGGGTCATCATTCTCAAACAAGCGGGTCATCATTCTTAAAAGCAGGTCATCATTCTCAACAAGCAGGTCATCATTCTCAAACAAGCAGGTCATCATTCTCAAACAAGCAGGTCATCATTCTCAAACAAGCGGTCATCATTCTCAAACAAGCGGGTCATCATTCTTAAACAAGCGGGTCATCATTCTCAAACAAGCGGGTCATCATTCTTAAACAAGCGGGTCATCATTCTTAAACAAGCGGGTCATCATTCTTAAACAAGCGGGTCATCATTCTTAAACAAGCGGGTCATCATTCTTAAACAAGCGGGTCATCATTTAACAAGCAGGTCATCGTTCTTAAACAAGCGGGTCATCATTCTTAAACAAGCGGGTCATCATTCTTTAACAAGCAGGTCATCATTCTCAACAAGCGGGTCATCATTCTTTAACAAGCAGGTCATCATTTTCTCAAACAAGCGGGTCATCATTCTCAAACAAGCGGGTCATCATTCTCAAACAAGCAGGTCATCATTCTCAAACAAGCAGGTCATCATTCTCAAACAAGCAGGCCATCATTCTCAAGCAAGCGGGTCATCATTCTTAAACAAGCGGGTCATCATTCTTTAACAAGCAGGTCATCGTTCTTAAACAAGCGGGTCATCATTCTCAAACAAGCAGGTCATCATTCTCAAACAAGCAGGTCATCATTCTCAAACAAGCAGGGTCATCATTCTCAAACAAGCAGGTCATCATTCTCAAACAAGCAGGTCATCATTCTCAAACAAGCAGGTCATCATTCTCAAACAAGCAGCGGGTCATCATTCTCAAACAAGCAGGCCATCATTCTTAAACAAGCAGGTCATCATTCTCAAACAAGCAGGCCATCATTCTTAAACAAGCAGGCCATCATTCTCAAACAAGCAGCAGGTCATCATTCTCAAACAAGCAGGTCATCATTCTCAAACAAGCAGGTCATCATTCTCAAACAAGCAGGTCATCATTCTCAAACAAGCAGGCCATCATTCTTAAACAAGCGGGTCATCATTCTCAAAAAGCAGGTCATCATTCTCAAACAAGCAGGCATCATTCTCAAACAAGCAGGCATCATTCTCAAACAAGCGGGTCATCATTCTCAAACAAGCGGGTCATCATTCTTTAAAAGCAGGTCATCATTCTCAAACAAGCAGGTCATCATTCTCAAGCAAGCAGGCATCATTCTCAAACAAGCAGGCATCATTCTTAAACAAGCGGGTCATCATTCTCAAACAAGCGGGTCATCATTCTTTAAGAAGCAGGTCATCATTCTCAAGCAAGCGGGTCATCATTCTTTAACAAGCAGGTCATCGTTCTCAAACAAGCAGGTCATCATTCTCAAACAAGCGGTCATCATTCTCAAGCAAGCGGGTCATCATTCTTAAACAAGCGGGTCATCATTCTCAAACAACACGTCATCATTCTTAAACAAGCGGTCATCATTCTTAAACAAGCGGGCATCATTCTTAAACAAGCGGGTCATCATTCTTAAACAAGCGGGTCATCATTCTTAAACAAGCGGGTCATCATTTAACAAGCAGGTCATCGTTCTTAAACAAGCGGGTCATCATTCTTAAACAAGCGGGTCATCATTCTTTAACAAGCAGGTCATCATTCTCAAGCAAGCGGGTCATCATTCTTTAACAAGCAGGTCATTGTTCTCAAACAAGCGGGTCATCATTCTTAAACAAGCGGGTCATCGTTCTCAAACAAGCAGGTCATCATTCTCAAACAAGCAGGTCATCATTCTCAAACAAGCAGGTCATCGTTCTCAAACAAGCAGGTCATCATTCTCAAACAAGCAGGCCATCGTTCTCAAAGAAGCAGGCCATCGTTCTTAAACAAGCGGGTCATCATTCTTTAAGAAGCAGGTCATCATTCTCAAGCAAGCGGGTCATCATTCTTTAACAAGCAGGTCATCATTCTCAAACAAGCAGGTCATCGTTCTCAAACAAGCGGGTCATCATTCTCAAACAAGCGGGTCATCATTCTTTAACAAGCAGGTCATCATTCTCAAACAAGCAGCAGGTCATCATTCTCAAACAAGCAGGTCATCATTCTTAAACAAGCGGGTCATCATTCTCAAACAAGCGGGTCATCGTTCTTAAACAAGCAGGTCATCATTCTCAAACAAGCAGGTCATCGTTCTCAAACAAGCGGGTCATCATTCTCAAACAAGCGGGTCATCATTCTTTAACAAGCAGGTCATCATTCTCAAACAAGCAGCAGGTCATCATTCTCAAACAAGCAGGTCATCATTCTTAAACAAGCGGGTCATCATTCTCAAACAAGCAGGTCATCATTCTCAAACAAGCAGGCCATCATTCTTAAACAAGCGGGTCATCATTCTCAAACAAGCAGGTCATCATTCTCAAACAAGCGGGTCATCATTCTCAAACAAGCAGGTCATCATTCTCAAACAAGCAGGCCATCATTCTTAAACAAGCGGGTCATCATTCTCAAACAAGCAGGTCATCATTCTCAAACAAGCAGCAGGTCATCATTCTCAAACAAGCGGGTCATCATTCTTAAACAAGCGGGTCATCATTCTCAAACAAGCAGGTCATCATTCTTAAACAAGCGGGTCATCATTCTCAAACAAGCAGGTCATCATTCTCAAACAAGCAGGCCATCATTCTTAAACAAGCAGGTCATCATTCTCAAACGAACACGTCATCATTCTTAAACAAGCAGGTCATCATTCTTAAACAAGCGGGTCATCATTCTTAAACAAGCGGGTCATCATTCTTAAACAAGCGGGTCATCATTCTTAAACAAGCGGGTCATCATTCTTTAACAAGCAGGTCATCGTTCTTAAACAAGCGGGTCATCATTCTCAAACAAGCGGGTCATCATTCTCAAACAAGCAGGTCATCATTCTCAAACAAGCAGGTCATCATTCTCAAACAAGCAGGTCATCATTCTCAAACAAGCAGGTCATCATTCTCAAACAAGCAGGCCATCATTCTTAAACAAGCGGGTCATCATTCTCAAAAAAGCAGGTCATCATTCTCAAACAAGCAGGCCATCATTCTCAAACAAGCAGGCCATCATTCTCAAACAAGCGGGTCATCATTCTCAAACAAGCGGGTCATCATTCTTTAAGAAGCAGGTCATCATTCTCAAACAAGCAGGTCATCATTCTCAAGCAAGCAGGCCATCATTCTCAAACAAGCAGGCCATCATTCTTAAACAAGCGGGTCATCATTCTCAAACAAGCGGGTCATCATTCTTTAAGAAGCAGGTCATCATTCTCAAGCAAGCGGGTCATCATTCTTTAACAAGCAGGTCATCGTTCTCAAACAAGCAGGTAATCATTCTCAAACAAGCGGGTCATCATTCTCAAGCAAGCGGGTCATCATTCTTAAACAAGCGGGTCATCATTCTCAAACGAACACGTCATCATTCTTAAACAAGCGGGTCATCATTCTTAAACAAGCGGTCATCATTCTTAAACAAGCGGGTCATCATTCTTAAACAAGCGGGTCATCATTCTTAAACAAGCGGGTCATCTTTATTTAACAAGCAGGTCATCGTTCTTAAACAAGCGGGTCATCATTCTTAAACAAGCGGGTCATCATTCTTTAACAAGCAGGTCATCATTCTCAAGCAAGCGGGTCATCATTCTTTAACAAGCAGGTCATTGTTCTCAAACAAGCGGGTCATCATTCTTAAACAAGCGGGTCATCGTTCTCAAACAAGCAGGTCATCATTCTCAAACAAGCAGGTCATCATTCTCAAACAAGCAGGTCATCGTTCTCAAACAAGCAGGTCATCGTTCTCAAACAAGCAGGCCATCGTTCTCAAACAAGCAGGCCATCGTTCTTAAACAAGCGGGTCATCATTCTTTAAGAAGCAGGTCATCATTCTCAAGCAAGCGGGTCATCATTCTTTAACAAGCAGGTCATCGTTCTTAAACAAGCGGGTCATCATTCTTAAACAAGCAGGTCATCGTTCTCAAACAAGCGGGTCATCATTCTCAAACAAGCGGGTCATCATTCTTTAACAAGCAGGTCATCATTCTCAAACAAGCAGGTCATCGTTCTCAAACAAGCGGGTCATCATTCTCAAACAAGCGGGTCATCATTCTCAAACAAGCAGCAGGTCATCATTCTCAAACAAGCGGGTCATCATTCTTTAACAAGCAGGTCATCATTCTCAAACAAGCAGGTCATCATTCTCAAACAAGCAGGTCATCATTCTCAAAAAGCAGGTCATCATTCTCAAACAAGCAGGCCATCATTCTCAAACAAGCAGGCCATCATTCTCAAACAAGCGGGTCATCATTCTCAAACAAGCGGGTCATCATTCTTTAAGAAGCAGGTCATCATTCTCAAACAAGCAGGTCATCATTCTCAAGCAAGCAGGCCATCATTCTCAAACAAGCAGGCCATCATTCTTAAACAAGCGGGTCATCATTCTCAAACAAGCAGGTCATCATTCTCAAACAAGCGGGTCATCATTTTTAAACAAGCGGGTCATCATTCTTAAACAAGCGGGTCATCATTCTTTAACAAGCAGGTCATCGTTCTTAAACAAGCGGGTCATCATTCTTAAACAAGCGGGTCATCATTCTTTAACAAGCAGGTCATCATTCTCAAGCAAGCGGGTCATCATTCTTAAACAAGCGGGTCATCATTCTCAAACAAGCAGGCCATCATTCTCAAGCAAGCGGGTCATCATTCTTAAACAAGCGGGTCATCATTCTTTAAGAAGCAGGTCATCATTCTCAAGCAAGCGGGTCATCATTCTTTAACAAGCAGGTCATCGTTCTCAAACAAGCGGGTCATCATTCTCAAACAAGCAGGTCATCATTCTCAAACAAGCGGGTCATCATTCTCAAGCAAGCGGGTCATCATTCCTAAACAAGCGGGTCATCATTCTCAAACGAACACGTCATCATTCTTAAACAAGCGTTCATCATTCTTAAACAAGCGGGTCATCATTCTTAAACAAGCGGGTCATCATTCTTAAACAAGCGGGTCATCATTATTTAACAAGCAGGTCATCGTTCTTAAACAAGCGGGTCATCATTCTTAAACAAGCGGGTCATCATTCTTTAACAAGCAGGTCATCATTCTCAAGCAAGCGGGTCATCATTCTTTAACAAGCAGGTCATTGTTCTTAAACAAGCGGGTCATCATTCTTAAACAAGCGGGTCATCATTCTTTAACAAGCAGGTCATTGTTCTCAAACAAGCGGGTCATCATTCTTAAACAAGCGGGTCATCGTTCTCAAACAAGCAGGTCATCATTCTCAAACAAGCAGGTCATCGTTCTCAAACAAGCAGGCCATCGTTCTCAAACAAGCAGGTCATCATTCTTAAACAAGCGGGTCATCATTCTTTAAGAAGCAGGTCATCATTCTCAAGCAAGCGGGTCATCATTCCTTAACAAGCAGGTAATCGTTCTTAAACAAGCGGGTCATCATTCTTAAACAAGCAGGTCATCGTTCTCAAACAAGCGGGTCACCATTCTCAAACAAACAGGTCATCATTCTTAAACAAGCAGGTCATCGTTCTCAAACAAGCGGGTCATCATTCTCAAACAAACAGGTCATCATTCTCAAACAAGCAGGTCATCGTTCTCAAACAAGCGGGTCATCATTCTCAAACAAGCAGGTCATCGTTCTCAAACAAGCGGGTCATCATTCTCAAACAAGCAGGTCATCGTTCTCAAACAAGCGGGTCATCATTCTCAAACAAACAGGTCATCATTCTCAAACAAGCAGGTCATCGTTCTCAAACAAGCGGGTCATCATTCTCAAACAAACAGGTCATCATTCTCAAACAAGCAGGTCATCGTTCTCAAACAAGCAGGTCATCGTTCTCAAACAAGCAGGTCATCGTTCTCAAACAAGCAGGTCATCGTTCTCAAACAAGCAGGTCATCGTTCTCAAACAAGCAGGTCATCGTTCTCAAACAAGCAGGTCATCGTTCTCAAACAAGCAGGTCATCGTTCTCAAACAAGCAGGTCATCGTTCTCAAACAAGCAGGTTACCGGGCTGTCATTCTCAAAGTTTCGTAGTGTAACGTATAATAACGTATAACGTAGTGTATATATTAAGACAAACTAAAAAATCGGTTTACTAAAACAACGAAGGCTAAGCAGTTTTTTTCGGATCTATTTGATTGATTATGGAAAATTCCTACGCGAAATTGTTGGTGCACTGCTAAAAGCTAGATCGCACGGCAACTACCTTGTGTCTACTCTTCAATGTAGCGATTAAATCAAAAAGGATAACTATCAATGGGATAGTTACTTCAAAAAAGCTATTATAACAGGCGTGGGGTACTTTGTTCGATAAACAATGATAGAACGGCAATGAGATTACTAATACGTGTGAATATAAGAGTTAATAGAAAGTAACTAATTCCAAGCTAGTTAACAAGACGTTAGTCGAAAAAGCTGCATTGCTTTGCTGGAATTGGCTAAGTCTAAAGACTAAAACTAAATTAAAAAAGAGCATCTAGCTAATATGTAGCATCTACCCATCATAAAAATGTCAAAATATGGCATGCCATCATACCAACAAAAATCTACAGTATGCTTCACGAACGGCAAGATTTTGCAATAACAGATGGAAATGAAAACTATCTAATTTAACGCTCACCGAGGAGCCTTCGTAGATGAGCCAAATATTTTTTTTTGTAAAAAACTTGCTACTGAAAAAAATTGTTGTCTTGAAGGCTACATGACGATGGAAAACTGGATCGGTCGAGTTATAACTGTGCAAAATCTAAATGAACAGCTAACACACTACAAATCTAGTAGAGTCAAAACCGTCTGTCGGTCCCAATCTACTTAGAATAGTCATTCACTCGAGGTCCATCACCAGGTCGTTGCCTTCCACCTTGTCCTTGACCGTCACGTACACAGATTTCACTTTGCCGGTTATAGGAGCCGAAACGACCAGCTCCATTTTCATAGCGGACACCACTATCAGAGCCTGGCCTTTCTCAACAGCGTCGCCCTGTTTAACCTTGATAGCGAGAATCTCGCCAGGCATCGGCGAACCGACGGAGCCCTTGTTGTTCTGGTCGGCCTTCGGGCGAATGATGATGTCCTTAGAGGCCTCGCGGTCGGTCACGTAAACGACCCGCTGCTGACCGTTGACCTCGAAGAAGCACTCTCGCTGGCCACGCTTGTCCACGCCAGCCACGGCCAGTGGCTTGACATACATCGTCTTGCCTTGATGCAGCTGGATCTCCAGCTCCTCAGCCGTCTTGGGGCCCTGGAAGAACACTCGCGTATCTAGCAACCATACCGGACCGTATAGACGACGGTTAATCATAAACTGCTCGTGCATGCGGGGATACAGTGCAGAGCTAATCAAATCCTTCTCCGTGATGTGAAGATCGCTGAACTTCTCATTTAAACGCTCACGAAGCGCATCGAAGTCGAATGGTGGCATCTTGGCGCCCGGTCGGTCAGTGTAGGTCGGCGGGCGACCCTTAAGAACAGCGGCCGCCAGCTTGGGAGGGAAGCCGCCGTACGGCTGTCCGACGTGACCGTCAAAAAACTCGATAACAGACGTTGGAAAAGAGAGGTCAGAAGCCCTCTCAAGAACATCATTATAAGACAGGCCGTTCTGCACCATAAACTGGGCCAGGTCTCCCACAATCTTCGAGCTCGGAGTCACCTTGATAATGTCACCAAGCAGTTGGTTGGCCTCGGAAAATCTTTTCTTGACCAGTTCAAACTGATCAGCGAGTCCAAGGCTCATGGACTGAAACTGCAGGTTGGTATACTGTCCACCCGGGATCTGGTTCTCGTAGACGTCAGCATTTCCGCTACGCATAGTGCTCGTGCACTCAAAGTTGGCGTAAAGACGTCGGGTCAACTCCCAGTAGGAGCTGTACTGCGTCACGTCCGGCATTCGGAGACCCCCACCGTTGCCGCCCAGACAGGCCACCAGGGCACCCATCGACGGCTGCGAAGTTATTCCGCTCATTGAGTCGACGGCGGCGTCAATTATGTCGGCGCCAGCTTCGGCACAGGCGAGTAGCGTGGCCACTCCGGCTCCAGCTGTGTCGTGTGTGTGCACGTGCAGCGGGTAGTCCGGGAACTTTGTCTTCAGAGCGCGCACCAACAGGCGCGCTCCATCGGGCTTCAGCAAGCCAGCCATGTCTTTGATGGCTAAGATATGCGTCCCGGCGCGCACAAGCTGCTCCGCAGTGTCCAAATAGTACTGCAAGGTGTACTTTTCCGAACGGGTGACGTCTCCCGTGTAGCACAACGCGGCTTCGACCACGCCGCCGGCTTTGCGCACAGCGTCCATACCAACAACCATGTTTGGTATGTAGTTAAGACAATCAAAAACGCGAAATATGTCCATGCCGGACTTGACAGCCTCCTCGCAGAACTTGTACACCACGTTGTCCGGGTAGTTGGTGTAGCCAACAGCGTTCGCGCCGCGTAGCAGCATCTGAAACGGGATATTAGGGATCCTCTTCCGCAGCTCCTCAAGTCGATCCCACGGGCACTCGTGCAGAAAGCGCATGGCCACATCAAAGGTGGCGCCGCCCCAGCACTCGAGTGAAAGTAGATTCTCCATGCGTCTGGCTACAAAGGGAGCAATCTTGATGAGGTCGTGAGTTCGAACTCGAGTAGCCAGTAGCGACTGGTGGGCGTCGCGCATCGTGGTGTCCGTGAGGAGAACAGTCGGATGACGCAGGATGGCCTTGGCAAAGGCCTCAGGTCCCTCTTTAAGCAGAATCTGCCGCCAACCGGGGGGGCAGCTGGAGGCTGAAGTAGTTGGAAACATACGAGTCTTTTTTTATCGGGATATCACAAAATTCTGTTCAATTAAAGCAACTTACGTATATAAATCCATATACTAAAATCCTCATACTAAGCTGGCGACTAAGTACTGAAAATTTTATCTGGCAGAGGGCAAAAAGCCAAAAATATGAGTACAAGTGACCAAAACTGCACCCCTGTGCTTCCCGACATTTAGGGTCGTATCTTTGCATTTTGAATTCAGAAGAAAGGAAATAGAAAAATACATTACTTACAATAGTCAATATCCGGCACCGGTGGATTCACTTCGGGAATGCGGATATCCTTGTTACTTATCGGAGTTGTTGGTCCATTCACCAGCGTCTCGGCTGTGGATGAAATTTAGTAGTAGCACGTTTTATGTGGTGATACCCACTGCCTATAGACACATTCTACATGACTCATTAATTCCCCGCACTCACCAATAAAGAACAGCAGGCGCTGGGCCTTGTTTTTAGATGTCTTCTGCTTTACCAGCTGCGGATTGCGGTCCAGAAAGCCGGTGCTGACTGGGCCAGAAAGGAACTCCGAGCAGTTCAGCAGGTTTCGCAAAAACGGTATGTTGGTCTTGACGCCGCGTATGCGAAACTCTCCAAGGCAGCGGTACGTTTTCACCACGCAGTCGTGGAAGTTGCTTGCCTTGACGATCACCTTGCAGAGCAGGCTGTCGTAGTAGGGCGAGATGATTGCGCCAGCGTAGGCGCTGGCCGAGTCCAGCCGGATGCCGATGCCCAGGCCGGGGCGGAAGTCTTCCAGGCGGCCAGAGTCAGGCTGGAAGCCCCGGTGCGGATCCTCGGTGGTGATGCGGCACTGCATAGCGAAGCCGTTGACTTTGACTGATTCCTGACTGATGTCCTGCTGAGCCAGCGTGTAGCCCTCGGCTATGCGGATCTAGAAAGGACAGGGGGTTGGAGTGAAATAAAAAGCAATGGTTAGTGCTAGAGGGAATCGGCTTGCCAATGTAAGCTGACACGGTTTGGACTGCTTATTACAACAAACGCGATGTGTAGATATTATCAAGCGACCAGAAAGAAACTGAACCAAGAAGAAAATGGTAATATATCAGCTTTAGGTTTAAATTCAGATGCTCTGCGACTGTGTTAATCTCACCTGCTTGCGCACAATATCGACTCCAGTGACCTCCTCAGTGACAGTGTGCTCGACCTGGATTCGCGGGTTAACCTCCATGAAGAAGTGCTGTCCAGTGTGCTGCTCATAGAGGAACTCCACAGTGCCGGCATTCTGATAGCCTACGTGGCGCATGAGCTTCACAGCGTCGCCTGCAATGGCCGCTGCCACCGCAGGGTCCAAGTACGGAGCAGGGGCGATTTCCACTACCTTCTGGTGGCGACGTTGAACCGAACAGTCGCGCTCGTGCAGGTGAACAACGTTTCCCTTGCTGTCAGCTAGGATTTGTATCTGTAGAGAAGATTTAGAATGTCACTTGTCAAACCAGCAAATCACATGTCAGTAAAACGGCTAAACCCTAAAGAGTTCATAATGCGTTGAAGGAGAGCCAATCAACCCTCCGTCTGTAGTATAAAACTTCATACAGCTAATATGGCATATGCTCACCTCAATGTGCCTTGCATTCTCCACGTAGCGCTCCACAAACATGGACCCGTTTCCGAACGCCGCCTTCGCCTCAGAAGTGGCCCGCTCGAACGATTCAACGAGATCCTCGGCGCGGCGTACAATTCGCATGCCGCGGCCGCCACCGCCGAAGGCCGCCTTAAGGATGACCGGGAAGCCATGCTCGGCGCAGAAATCGGTCACCTCCTTAGCGCTTTGGATTGGCCCGGGCGAGCCGGGCACCACGGGGACACCGGCGGCGACGGAAGCGGCACGGGCTTTCACCTGAGTTAGTTTTCAGTGAAGAGTGGCGGATCGAATCCTAATGCTTTTCATAAAAAACTAACTTGGAATAGCCAGTGTTAGTCGAACAAAAAAGCGCACAAACCTTGTCTCCAAGTAGAGCCACAGTCTCAGGCTTTGGCCCGATGAACACTATTCCAGCGTCGTTGCAGGCTTGCGCAAACTCCGCACTCTCCGACAGGAATCCGTAGCCTGGGTGCACGGCGTCCGCGCCAGTCTCCTTGGCCACCTGCACTATAGTCGGTATGTTTAGATAGGCTTGCACAGGCGGCAAGCCCTTGCCAATCAGGTAGCTCTCATCGGCCATGGTGCGGTGCATGTGCATCGTGTCCACCTCGCTGTAGACACCGATGGACCGGATGCCCAACTCGCTGCAGGCCCGGTAGATGCGCATGGCAATTTCGCCCCGGTTAGCCACCAGGATGCGCTTGAAGATGCGTTTCTCATTGCTAGACTCCAGAAGCGAGTGGAAGGAGTGGTCAATCTGCTGGGACTCGTCGTCGGACATTTGGGCTTCCTGGCTTTGATTGGGTCGGTAAAATTTGGTAAGAAAGTAATAAAAATCATCCTGCCTATTTGATAATAATATTTGATTATTCGCATTTCACTTAAAATCACTAAAACTTGATTGGGACAGGTAAAATATTTCATTACACCTCGGATTGAATGTCAGTTCACTAACCGGGCTAGAATTTACTGAATAAATCCGCAAACTGATTTTATAGTACTAAAATGTTCACATTTCTAGTATAAGTAGATGAATCAGATGTCTGCTGTTAAATTTGCGAAGGTGTCTGTTATTCTTTCCAATGCACAACCCTTTCTAGGACCTTTGCCTACACTTTCGGCCCACATTTGGTAAGCATTTGCTCACTCAATGTGTTTTTTGCGTTGGGCAAAGAAATATAGTAAGTTTGGACTAATAATTCCATTCCTATACTGAGTGCATTTTAATAACAAATGTAAGAAGCTAAGCTACCGTAAAAGCTACGTAAAAGCTACCGTATATTCATTTCAAGCACACAATGTAATTTAATTTCTATTCTTCCACTTACCGTTCAACGAAAAAGATATATTTTACGACAGAGTTATTCTTATTCCTTGGCGGATAAGTAAACTTGGTATCTCTATGAGAGTCGCTGGTTAAGTCGGGGAAGGCTGCCTCTGTTCGGCGTCTTATAATTCTCTGTTAGAGGACGAGGGGATGGGAATCGGGAATACAGGAGGCCCTAGGGGTGGACTGGGGGGAAGAGAGAGAGAGAGAGGGAAGGGGCAAGAGGATGAAAATTCTCGACCGAGAGCGGTACTTCCTGTCGCAATCACACATTAGCTGAGTGTACAGTGTGCTGTACAGTACGCTGTACTCAGTTTCTCGTCTCCTGTTCATATATACAGGAAAGAGCAGGAGACTGAGGGGCATCGATCGTGGGAAAAAGAACGCGGCTAGAACCGGAGAAAATCCGGATTAAAAAATCGCCAGTACTTCGCAGATGATGCGAGTATGGAATTAATACAAAATCAAAGTAAAATTTAGAAGCCTTATTACCTTTGCAAAGTATGCGTTGAGTTTCAAACCTTAGCTGGGGTCACGGCTTGTTTTGCAGACTGCTTTGCTTGCTCCCTGACGCACGCACGGTTTAGTATTGTCTTTTATAGAGCCACTGAGGCAGGCTAGAAAAATAATTAAGAGAAGCAAACGAGTATAGTGAGGCTAGAACTAACCAGTTTCTCTACCTGTGTTATGCTTTACCCAAATGCTGCACAGCTTTTTTATATTGTCATGCCTTCCCCTCCTGCTAGACGCGTGCTGAGGTCACTTGAAGGACTTAGTAGGCCATCTATTTTTAGACTTGCCCCAGCCAGTGAGTGAACTGGTTTTTACTGTAAACCCCGCGATACGGCCGTCCAAGGGCCACAAGCACAATATACAGCAAGTACACGCTCGCGAAATAGACTGACAAGGGGAACTTTTGCTTAGTTCTGAAGAAGCTTCCAAGTTCTAGAGTTGGAAAAAATTGAAATTAATGGAAAATACAAAAGTAGCTGATTTCAGTTGCTCATTGAGTAAAAACTGTATACTATACAAGTTCAACTTGCTCTATATTTACAAACATATCGCAAGCTCTCAAGTAACGTGGCAGGGGAGTTGAAATAAGAGCTATCTACGACCTATTCGTATATTGCCAGAACCAGAACGATAAGGAAATCGATTAGAAAGATACATGTATGTAGGGTTCAATGGAACCCGTACGAATAGGAATAGCAAGGCATAGCGCGAACCATGCATATACGAGATAGGTGCCAGACTTCTGTACTTTTAAAAAGGAAGTGATTCAATTCATTTCCACTAATTCCAGTGAAACGGAAAACCATATCAGCCTGTCAGAATTTACGAGCTCAGCAAACAGCTATTTCCTGACGCTGTCACAAGAAGAAGTTAATTAAACAATTCGTTGGATATTCAGTGACGCGTGAAAGAACATCGAGCATGCAAAAGTACTAGAAAAAGCCTAGATTCTTGGGCACGTCGCAGCTCGCGGAATCTCATCTCGCCGACATTTTCATGTCACCGATCCTCATCTCGCCGACTCATTTCGCCGACAATCTTATCTCGCCGACATTCTCATCTCGCCGACATTCTCATCTCGCCGACATTCTCATCTCGCCGACATTCACATCTCGCCAACATTCTCATCTGGTTCTCATTCTCTCATTCAAATAACCTACAAGATTATCTGATCTCTAAAATTCCCAACATACTACAATTCTTGCTCAATTCTCCCATTATTCATTTTCAATACGCATTCTTTAAACCTCATTAAATTCGCTGCCCCAAAACCAAATCCAAAATAACTTTCAACGATCAGCGCAAGGTCATAAAAAACTGGTATTAGAGAAATGTTCTCCTGTTGTCTCACCAACCAGACTGCTTATTATAAACAGCGCGAACCGAATTACAAGTCGCAAGCACCTGCAGTGCAAGAATTGAAATTCACCCAGTTCCCAGTCACCAACAAGTAGAAATTAACATACCGAATATTAATTAATTAGGCGTTCTTGAAGCCGTGGGAAAGTACTGCTTGCTTTGATCTTAGCTTGCTTAGATGCTTGGTTAGCTAGGAAGTATAAGTATGAGCATGTGGGGGGGGGGGCAAAAACTGTTGCATTCAGGCACTCTTAAGCCAATATTGTTGGTATAGTTCCATTTTAAATACATATTAGTAGTTCTTCTTAGACCTGATAGATGATTAAATGTAGACAATGTTTAAATATCATTTTAAATATTTTTGTTGACCTAGTCTTTGGAAAGCTGTCATTTTTAAGCCAAGGTCCAGCTTAAAACATCAGAGTACTGCATGCAACAGTTTTTTTACAAATTATACTGGGTTCAAGAAAGAACAAAGCAAAAATTTCACTTGTAAGTTTGCATTTACAACTTTGGATTGGGCTTATGAAATGAAAATCAAACTTTCACTACACAGCTAAGATACAACAAAGTAACATTATACGGATGCTATTGACGGAATGGTAATCTTCACTACAAGAGATCAAATGAAATCATTGATTTTGTGATTAAAAAAAGTTTTTTCTTATCTTCGCAGGGTATTTTTTCCAGGAAATTGGCCTCCAAAAAACTACCCGATCCTTTGGCAAAGACTACTCAACTATAGAAGGACGGGAAACTACGTTTCTTAAAAAAAATTAGGGAGGCTGGTTATCGCCGAAACATTACGGAAATCGGAACTTTTCACTTTTTTCATATTAAAATTGTTATTGCTTTCGATATGAGGCAGACCCAGTGTTCATATTTTGATATTTTGTGCCTTTCTTATAGCTCTATTGATATTCATAAAGCTTTTCGTTAAGAAAATTCGGATTCTATGTCAATTTTTTATTCTACGTGCGTCATTTTGTTTTAGGGGTTATTTTACAGTGGGCGTCAGCGTGAGGGGCACCAGCACAATGGGCGCCAAATCTTTACTGCAAGGGGCGCCGTACATAAACTGTTGCTAGCCTATTCTTGGGACATAAAGGTTGTGATGTTCAGTCGGTTGGCACAGTATTTAAACTTATGTAACGATTTTCCATCCCAATCCATCGCCAGCCACTACAAAAACCGTTAAAACCCAATGAAAGCCTAAACGCACCATTCAGGACCAGATAAGTCTATCATAACTTACCATCACCGTCATAAGTACTTATGTACCTATCGCAAGTAAGTATCACAAGTAAGTAGGCGGGACACATGGTTTTGCAAGACCATATTTTCTCTACCATTTCAGAATTATTGCGACTATTACAATTATTCTTAGTATAATTGCTGGTTATGATTTTCTAGGTCGATTTGAACTTCTTCAGAATCCAATTTTACTCTCTTTTTTAGGGTTTTAAATCATTTCTAGACAGCGGAGCCTTTTTTGCGCCAGACAGGCTGCCAAAGTCAATTGCTTTAGATTTTTTCTTTCATAAAAGATTTATGAGTTCAAAGTCTATCTATCCTCTTAGCGGAATTCTTTGATGCGTCTGAAAGCTTTCAATGATCTCGTGTAGAGTTTTCTACCTCCCGTAAAAGAAAAGACATAAGTGTTAATGCACTACTCACACATTTTATTCAGTAGTGTACTAAGTAGCATGTATAAGATTAAGTTCTGAATCACAAGTATATTTTAGTCAACCAACAACAAGAGAGATCGAGTAAAGTCGAACATGTTATTTTCAGCAACCGACCAATCACGTGTGACCTACAATTGTCAAGTGTAAACCCCACCTGCGATTCATCATCCGGCCTGCACCCGGTGAACCAATCAAAGAAAGCCCAAAATAACCCAACCACTATAACCAATCATGCGCGCTTACACTAGACTAGTTGCTTTACTTTCTACCCTGTCATGCTTGACAGCAACCAAAGCGTGACTCTTTGACATTTACGAAAATGTGATGGACGACCTCGAGAGAGATCCGTTTGCCTATAAATACAAGTGGTCCGGAGCGGACCGGGGCCTCAGATTTTGCTTTCCAGAAGAAGAAGCTCCGAAGAGGAAGCCTTAGGAAGACTTCCTAGTCACCAAGTCAATCAAGACTCGGTCGAGTTCTTGCGGTAAGCCTTACTCATTTGCGCCAGGTGTTTGAGTCGACTCATTATTGTTGTTGTTGAGTCTATTGAGACTCCTGAGTCTATAAGACTCTATTGGTTGCAGTCTCCAGAAGGACTACCCTGATAGCTTTTAGAAGACTATCAGTGAATACCGGAGCTATACCTAGGGTGCATTTAAGGCACCGCTAGAGGGAGAAGGCTTATTTGAACCACATTAAGGCGCAAGGATCCCCATTGATAAAACGAAGCTTCTGATTGGTCCAAACGACAGATACCGGCCGGAAACGACTTCAGTGGAAGTAAAGGAACGCGGACCTGGTTTACGAAACATAGACGTCTAACGAGTCAAGAAGTCCGAGAATTGCAAAACAAGGAAGAGCTCTCCAAGACAGGACTCAAGGTAAGAGATACCTTCATTTGATTACTGGGTTGCCTAGCAGTAGCTAGAAGTGATTGTTCCTTGATTACTAAGAAAGTCTTGGTAGTAAGGAACACATCAATTGGTGATCTCGCCCTCTCGGCACTACTCAAGCTTTTTGAGCAATAGCCCTGATCAAGCTATTGTTACGTAACGAGAGAGCGTCTTCATTAATTTTGTGCGCACGTGTTAGAGTTAACACTTTTCGATTTTCGTACTCTGTGAAACTCGAGTAATTTTTTGCGTACAGGCTTTAGAACCTGTCAATTTTGAGTGAAAGAATTTGAGCACGCGTGTTAATTTTGTTTTAACGAGCTCGAGCAAGTGTAATTTCAAAACAAGCTGAAAATTAATTAAAACTTTCGTCGGAACAAGCTAAAACAAAACCGAAAATCAATTACAACTTCATTGGTAAGCATTAAAACAAACAGAAATTAATTAATAAAGGAAAACAAAAAACAAACAAAAACACAAAAAAGAAAAGAACTTGCAATACAAGAAGACAATTCTACACTTCGACACCACTTGAAGATACACTTTTGCGGGACGCCGCATACTCGTAAGTGCAAAATCGGCAAGCGAATAAAACAAAGTGCGTTTGCGGTCAGCCAATGGTAACATAAAGAACAACTTCGCTCGGACCAGCAAGTAACAAATTGACGTGTCAGAAACACCGCAAGACAATCCATTACAGTCGAAGTTTATTCCGAGAAAAACACCACACTGGAAGATCCGTTACAAATCGACCCAGACTGTACAAATAGACCTACCGTTCTATCCCATCAACAACTTAACATGGCGCGGCGCAATCCAATCCAAGTCGGCACGTTCTCTATGGAAAAAGATTTTAACACTTTCGTGGATCATTTCGACTTGGTATGTAGGGAATACAACCCACAAAATCCAGAAAAGGCGCAACTGTTGCCACCTCTCCTCCAAGGCACTACGCGAGAAATTTACGGCAAACTGGATGCGGCAACACAGCAAAATTACTCGGCATTAATCATTCAACTGCGCGAGCACTTCAACCGTTGTGGCACAAACAGATCGGTGCTACTGCACAAGCTGCACAACAGAAGAATGCAAGCAACGGAATCCTTTCTAACCTTTGTGTGGACGACGTCTGTCAGATAATTAAGGCACTGCATCAGCCAACTGTCAGCTGCGGACCAACCACCTTTGGGTGCGGCAGAATTAGCCGCTATATATGAGCTAGAGAGCGACAGCGATTGATGGATCGTGAACAAAATCTGATCCTGCATGTAATAAACAATGCACAGCCGTCACTCCGGGACAGACTTTTGCGAGAAAACATCGAGACCGAAGAACTTCTGCGGTGCGGAATGCAATGGGGAAGCCAGTGCCCCATTAATGACAACAGGCAACACTGACGTGCAGAAGTTGACGCAGCAATTAAACAAGCTGATGCAACATCAAACAGCTGCTATCGCCGAACAAAAAAGAAGAAACGAACAAGCACAAGCCAGATGCTACTACTGCGGACAAGAAGGACATTATCAAATTAATTATCCTCATCGGACGACAAGTATTACAAACCGAGACAGCCATTCAACAATCGGAAACCATGGCAGACAAAAACCATGACAAAAGCCATGGCAGCAATATCAAAAATCGGCAGCAACAAGGCATGAGGCGCCTCGGAAAACGATAGCTAGCTACAGGCCACGCAACGCTAAGTACACACCAAAACAGCCAACACAAGCGATGCAACGATATGCAAATTCCATCATATCTACATCGAAAAGTGAGCAGCAAGGACAGCAAGTCTTCACGATAGATGACTTGGAAATGGATTTCACTATCAATGAAATCGAATGGGCCACAACGAACAGTAACGGTAACTTCTAGTGGTCCTTGTCGTCAGCGGGGTGTCAACAGTTATCCAACTCATCATTAAAGATCAGCAGAGGTGGTCATCGATTAAGATAGAGAATTACTTATCGAATATCTGTTTACCAGAAAATCTTAAAACAGAGGAAAGGTATATTCTACTAAGTAATCAAACTGAGCTGTAAAATATAAAGCAAGAAATATTTCACGCAAAATATTTAGACTACTTGAGCAAAACGTTACTGATGGACACTTTGCTTGGCCTATTAGACAATATTTTGTTTGACTCTTTGTTTCACAGAAAGAAATTCATTTAAATTGTGATTTTCGTGATTTTCGTTAAGGAGTCAGTTAATGTGTGCGGCTATTTAGACACAAGTTCTGATTCCATCCCTGAGAATCGCGGTGTAATAGTACTCAGCTAAGTAGGCCTATGGCTTTTAAGTTGCTAGAATGCTAGGTCTATATTTCACAGCAGTGCTTATCCCCACAGTACTGTAGGAATAATTTCTGCCTTATTCCTACAGTACTATGGGAATAATTTTCTGCTTAGCAGCATGGCACATGAGCAAGATAGCCATCTTATTATTGATGTCTAAATATGCTATGGGAATAATTTCTGTCCTATCTGCATGGCACACTGACAAAATAGTCTATCCTATCTTCTTACACATACTATAAATAATAATTTACAGTTTAGTATATTCAATTTCATCACAGTATAACAACATAGCTTTGCTTGAATATTTGTTCTATTATTTTTAGCTAGGCCTATCTCGTCAATGTGCTAAACATAAGATGGAAATTGTTCCCATTGCAGTTTTTTGTTTTCTATTACAAAGAATTCTTGATTCTATTCTAGTTTATATTTGGTTTTCATTCTATGTAATTATATAGCAAAGTTATTAATTTGTGAAACCTAATTTTTAAGTTAGGCCTTAGGCTAAAGTTGCATTCTATTCACTCAAATTTACTCAAATGTTGCAAAAAGAAAATTTGAGTTAAAAGTAAGTTTTGTAAATTAATATTTGTTTTATTTGTTTGTATAAGTTTTGTAAACCAGTTGGTATAGGCCTAATATAAACAAATATAAACTAGTAAACCTATTCTAATTATGCCTATTAATTTACAAAACTTACATAACTGTAAATTATTATTTATAGTATGTGTAAGATTAAGAAGATAGGATAGACTATTTTGTCAGTGTGCCATGCAGATAGCCATAGTTAGGAAGGTGTCCTATATGCTGGAAAATTCCAGCGTGCATTTACATTAGATAAATTTTGGCATACATTATTGGCGTGCAAATTTTGGTACGCCAAAATGATTGGCATACCTATTGGATAGCATCCTTGTACGCCGTACAAAGGGTTATTGTTCAAATTGCTTTGTTGTGTCGTGATAATACAATACTGAAATATGTGAAGTCAAAAAATTGATATTAAAAATCTTTTTTAGTTATCTTACTTTTTTAGAATTTTATGCTCAAGGGAAAATTTATTTATAAAGTAAATTTGCAATATAATCTAAAATCCCCTCGCTTTTAATTAGTACAATTTTTACTTTGTTTATTAACACTCATTTTCCGCTACAGTTTAAAAAATATTAATCGTAATTTTTTGGCGTACAATTTGGCGTACCTGTAGAGTTTGGAAAATCAAGTTCCGAAAGATCGGCGTACATCAGCCTGCACATTAAGCCTTTCCTCGGCGTACATTCCAGGGTATATGGGACACCTTCCTGACTATGGCAACTTATACTATGCTTTACTAGGCTTTTGGCATGAGCTAGCAAAGCTAATAAAGCATGTCACTTTCTTTAATATATAATATACACAAGCTGTTGCAACCCGCAGATTTTGAACCTGGGGAATTCCAATCCCCGGAATACTTTTGCATGTATTCTGAAATCTAAGGCCATAAACAAACAAAAACTTGTTAATAGTTTGTAGGATAGAGGTAGACAAAATGAAGCACAATGTGTAAAATTAGGGTTTGAGGCAAACATTGATATTGTTGGCTGGGGTACTCCAAAGAATGTCAGGCAATGTCTGTCTGACTCTAAAACATATATTGGCAAACTCTGGTCTCTCCCTGACTTTCCTTACGTCCCTTAGATCCTTTAAAATTTCTATTGTCTCTTGTGTTTCCTCTCTTCTCTCTCGTCCCTTGTCTCTCCTCTCTCCTCTCTCTTCTCTCCTCTCTTCTCTTGTATCTTCTCTTATCTCTCTTCTCTTTCATCTCTCTTATCTCTCCTCTGTTCTCTCTACTCTCCCATCTCTTGTCTGTTCACCCTCATCTTTGCTCTCTCATCTGTCATCTTTACTCTCTTATACGTTCTCTCACTTATCTCCTCTGTACTCTTCTCTTTCACCTCTTCTGACTCCTCTCTTTCCTTACTCCTCTCTTCTTTTCTCTTCCCTCTTCTATACTCTCTCTCCTCTATTATCTTCTCTCGTCTCTCTGTACTCTCCTCTCACCTTTTCATCTCTCATCTTTACTCTCTCATCTCTCCTTTAATCTGTCTCATCTCTGCAATCTCATCTCTCCTTTCTCCCTCTTACACCCCTCTCTTATCTCTATCTCTTCTCTTCTCACTCCTCTCTCCCCTTATCTCCTCTCTTCTCTATCCTTTCTACTCTCTCCTCTCTAATGTCTCCTCTCCTCTTGACCCTCTGTCATCTTCTTTCTGGTCTCTCATCTCTACTCTCTTCTCACTCTTCTCTACTCTCCTCTCATCGATCCTCTGTCTCATCTCTCCCCTCTTCTCAGCTTTACCCTTTTCTCTCCCTCCTTTCTCCCCTCCTCTCGCTTCTTCCTCTCTTCTTTTCTGCTCTCTCCTCACCACTTGTCTCTCCTCTTATCTTCCATGTTTTATCTAATCCCCCTCTTGCCTCTCCTCTCTTCTAATAGTCTATTCCTTCTCCTTCCACTCTCATCTGGCCTGCACATAAGCTGAATTCTTTATCTGCTTTTGAAGTAAAAGTCTGCCAATCCCTGCTTCGAAAGCCAGTTTGTGGGACGTACTACTCTCATTGTTGTTCTCATGCTTTGATCACGTCATCTTTCTTGCCAATTTGCAGCCCTGAAAGGAATCTGTGTATCTTCAGCTCCATTGCAGTCTGCATCAGTCTAACAATAACAACCAAGGAAATATGCATTTCTTAGGAAGCCATTTAAAATTTATACACTACCTTTAAAAGAAACCTAAAATTTCCATAGTGTGCCTAATTTAGTAGGGTTGTATTGCATTGTGCATTGCATCGCATCGCCTTTACATAAATCTTTCGCTTTTACAAACTGCTTTTTGCTTTCGCTTTTTTTGATGGATTCCCTCGATTTGCCAATTGCCATCCACTGTTAAATTGCTGCAGAGTTTGCCAATACAGAGGGGAGGGCAGGCAGTGGTTAGAATTTCTCACTAAACTGTTATGACTAAACGTAGCCTCTCCACTCTCGGGGTGCGAGAAGGCTATAAAAAAAGTTATTCCAAAACACTGTACATTTGCTATGTACATTCAGTCCTATTGCCTGATCCTTCATCTGGCTCTGGGGGAATGAGTGAGTGAGTGGCACAAACAACAGAAAAAGCAGACAAACTTCATGTGCTTACAGTTTCTGTTCTGATTGAGTTAGAAAGTTAAAACTTTATATTTAGACAGAGAACAAGTCAATTAAGAATTGTGTCAAGTTTAAAGTCAATTGCTTTACGTGGAAAAAACTTATGGCAGCTGAAAGTTAGTCAATTTTGAAACCCTTTTACACATCTGGGCCCAGATCATGAAAGAGAGGCAGGCAGCAGAGGTTGGAGTGGCTGTCTCGCTGAAAAAAGCAGCCCAACTTTAAAAGTGCATAGCACTGTTCAGGATTAACTTTAAGACTCAAAATTTTACACAATTGTGTCAAGATAGTTGAAGATTGTTCATGTCAAATTTGAAGAGGATTGGTAAAACTGGAGTGGCGCTATAAAGGATTTAGTGAAAAAATTGCACATTTTGAGCAGTTTTTTGTACTTTTAGGTAAGAAGACTTGAGTTTAGGAAATTTTAAGGTAGCCTAAGACATTCTCCGTAGTAAGTTTAGGGTGGGTGTAAAGTTTGGTGTAATTTGGTTGAGCGGTTTGGGAGTCCATAGCAAACAAAATTGTCCATAGACATACAGACAGAGTTTTGATTTTTATATGTAGAGATAAAAGTTCTAAGAGGCCTACTTTGGCAGGTGTGCAATTATTTTTTGTTTGCCACCTTTTTGCCTGCTAGCAAACAAAACTGCTTTTTCTAGCAGACAAATAGGATGCAAGCCCAGCTTCTCAGCCTGTTAGCAACCTGGGTTTAAATCTGTGTAGGGTAAAAGCAGTGTAAATTTTTATTGAAAGCTTTTATTAAAGGGCTAATTAAAAAGACCTGGATTATTGCACTTGATAAGCCAAGGATTACTGCACTTGATAAGCCAAGAATTACTGCACTTGATAAGCAAAATATAACTGCACTTAATAAGCCAAGGATTACTGTATTTGATAAACCAAGGATTATTGCTTGTACTTGATAAACCAAATATTATTGTGCTTGATAAACCAAATATTATTGCACTTGATAAACCAAGGATTACTGCACTTGATAAACCAAGGATTATTGCACTTGATAAACCAAGGATTACTGCACTTGATAAGCCATTGATTATTGCACTTGATAATTAATAAAGAATATTGCACTTGATAAGCTAATGATTATTGTACTTTGATAATAAGGAATATTGCACTAGATAAATGAAGGAATATTGCACTTGATAAGCCAAGGGGTATTGCACTAGATTAGAAAAGGCTATTGCATTAGCTGAAACATCAATTTTTGGACTTGATAAGTAAAGGAATATTGCACTAGATAAGAAAATAATTATTTCACCAGCTGAGACATGGAACCTAAGAAAGTGATTATTGCATTAGTAGAGGTAACATTTGCATTAGCTACTTGCTATCTGGGGGATGCTTCAACACATATCTGGGGGATGCTTGCTATCTGCAGAATGCTTGCTATCTAGGTGGAAGCTTCTATCTGGGGGATGCTTGCTATCTGCAAAATGCTTGCTATCTAGGGTGATGCTTGTTATCTAAGTGGATGCTTGCTACAAGTATTAAGGGATGCTTGCTATCTGTGGTTGCTTACTTTTTGAAGGGGGTTCTTGCTATCTGGGGGTATGCTTGCTGTCTTGGGAATATTTTCTTTTTTAGGAGAAATGTCTGTTATCTTTGTGAAAGCTATATTTTGTTGTCTGTTTGTTAATTTTAGAAAAAAAGATATTCATAGCAAACATCTTTGTCCGTGACAATTTTACATGAATAAGGTGATTTTTAAAAGTGAAGAAGGAATTGATTTTTAAGAAAATGTGTTTTTTTAATTGTTTTCCATGAACTTCCATGAACTATTTTTGCTCCTTTCTTACTGGGTGCTCCAAAGGGGGCCACACTAGATTGCTAGTTATATATCTAGAAAAACAAATAGTAGCAATGCAAATATATAAATCAAATCTTGGTGAGCAATGCAAATCATAACAATTCAGAATATGCATGCTAAATTATGTATAGTAGAACCTTTGAAGAAAGGTCATATTTTTTTAACTAAGTACATAAATCAAATGATTTGGCATACTGTACTTTCAAATTTTAGCACCACTATGAACTGAAAGATCATTAAGTTAGCTTACTATAATAGCCCTATATGTTATAATATATGTAGATGTTGTGCATTTTATTTTAGTACATCTAAAGATACTGGGTATTGTAAAAGTCTTTTTAGTGATCTGTAAATGCATATAAATAGAAAAAGATACACATTACAAGCTAGCCCATTTAGCCAGCTATATAGCAATATAATCTAAGGTTTTGGCTAGCATTTCAGATCAATCTGACCACTTTGTTAAAGATGGAGATGAAAAGGTACCAGATTGCTACCTTGCTATGCCCAGGTATTAAACCTAAAGATGTTGCTACAATGATAAACTGCACTAAAAGAACAGTATACAACATCAAGAAGCAAATGGCCAATGAAGAAGTTGAAAACACTTTAAAAGACAAACCCCAGAGTGGCTGGCCAGTGGCAATGAGCAATTCTGAGCTTCACAATGCCATTCTTGAGAATCCAAAGCATTCAATGGCAAGCCAAGGACAAGAATTCAATGTCCACAAGTTGACCATCTCAAGAACCATGAAAAGCTTGGTGGCAAGTCCCTCACAGTGCAGGAGCGGCCTCTGCTAAGTGACACGATATGGCAGAACAATCTGGAAAGAGCAAGCCTACTCCTGAACGATTTGAAGTCAGCCCCTACTGGATGCATTATCATCTTCAGTGACAAGAAGAACTTCAACATGGATCCTGCTCAAAACTGTTGCAATGACACACTCATCAAGCTTGAGGAGGACATTCTGGAGTCAGTTAGGTTCATTTCAACAACCAATCAGTACCCCTTAAGTGTGATGATGCATGGTGTTATTGCATCGAATGGCTGTGTCTGCCCATTGGTGTGGTTTCCTGTTGGATACCAACTGACTGGAGCAGAGTACATAAATGTTATTGCTAGCAAAATCAAGCTGTGGGTTGATGCCAACTTTCCTGATGGAAATTATGTGTTTCAACAGGATGGAGCACCTGCACACATATCAAGGGTTGCACAGGAGTGGCTGGAGCAGAACATGAACTTTGGGCCAAAGTCATACTGGCCACCATCATTGCCAGATGTTGCTGTTTGACTATAGTCTGTAGGTGCACATTGAGGGCAAGGCCTATGCTGTTTGCCACAGCAACATTGAGTCGCTAAAGGCTGTTGTGACAGAAGAGTAGAATGCTATGTTACCAGCCTACATCCATGACTCTTGCAGAGCTTTCCAAGGACACCTTCAGAAAGCCATTGAAGCTGGAGGCAGCTACTTTGAGTAATATTAACTATTGCAAGTCATGAACACATGCAAAAAGTTTTAGCTGCCAAAATACTTAAATATTTGAAGAATACTACTTTTCATGTTGGTTTTAATTTACTGAAAAGACTTTTGCAACACCCAATAAGTACATATATACATCATTGGAAGGGATTAAATATAGTCTAAAAATCTCTATTTAGAGTTCTGAATGCTACAGCTTAATACTGCCATATATGTGTCTTGAATTATAAGCCTGAAAATTTTTATTGCAGAGACAATGGGCAAATTGGCAAATGAAATGACTCTCTATGAATATTAGCAGAAAAAATGGCAGTAGACAAAATCACTGTCAACCCTTCAGCAAATTAGCTTAAATTCAATGTTTATTTAAAGACTAAATAAACTAAAAAAAGCTATATTTAATCATTAAGGCATATAACTATTATATAAGGATACTACACACTTCTATAATAATTCTAGAATATTAATTCTAATATAAACTAAAATAATAAAATTGAAAGAATTTTACCTAAATTATAGACATTAATAGGCATAAGCTAATAATTTTGAATTCTATATATTACAGATTTTGAGCTTTAAAATAACTTTATATGTTAGCCTCCCAATGAAACATTTCAGCAACATGCCTTATTTTGGATTCAGCATCTAATTCTGCCTCACAAATGGCAGCTTCTGGTGTTTCTTTTAGCAATATTGCGCCAAGACCTACCAATTCACTTAGACTTGTTAACCCTCCCACCATTCAACCTAGTAAGTAAGCTAGCTTTGTTGTTTGCTTTTAATGTCAAATACTATTCTGATTCTAATTAACAACCACTTGCCATCTATTCATTAGTATGCTGCAGCAAATTTAGCATTCTACCTGTCTATCCTTTGATTAAATACCCCTTCCACACCTGTTCTTGTCCTTTTACTGAATAAAATACCCCCTTCCACACCTGTTCTTGTCCTTTTACTGAGTAGAATACCCCTTCCACACCTGTTCTTGTCATTTTACTGAGTAGAATACCCCTTCCACACCTGTTCTTGTCCTTTTACTGAATAAAATACCCCCTTCCACACCTGTTCTTGTCCTTTTACTGAATAAAATACCCCCTTCCACACCTGTTCTTGTCCTTTTACTGAGTAGAATACCCCTTCCACACCTGTTCTTGTCCTTTTACTGAGTAGAATACCCCTTCCACACCTGTTCTTGTCCTTTTACTGAATAGAATACCCCTTCCACACCTGTTCTTGTCCTTTTACTGAATAAAATACCCCTTCCACACCTGTTCTTGTCCTTTTACTGAATAGAATACCCCTTCCACACCTGTTCCTTTCCTTTTACTGAATAAAAGTACCCCTTCTAAACCTGTTCTTGTCCTTTTACTGAATAGAATACCCCTTCCACACCTGTTCTTGTCCTTTTACTGAATAGAATACCCCTTCCACACCTGTTCTTGTCCTTTTACTGAATAGAATACCCCTTCCTCACCTGTTCCTGTATGGAACTAAGCAGCCTTTACCTACTCCGGACATCCCAGGCTGAATTAATCTCATACCTGGCAATCACACCCAACCCCGAATCCTCTGTAGTTGCCGCTCCAGTCCAGCAGCGGCCGCCAGCCGCCGCCATGTTGGGCCAGCTGACCGCCAACGGCCTGCCGCTGCCGCCGGCGCCCAGCAACCTGCCGCATCATCCACCAGTGCAGGCCGACAACGCCGATGCCAATTTGATGCCATTCTACGACGTCTTGGAGGCAATAATGCCGCCAACCAGTCTGCAGGTAAAGATTGGGGCGTACTGCAGATATTTTTCTTTAATTTAGCATGCTGGGGACAAGCTTTTAGGCTCTATTTAGGCAGGCTAAACAATTAGTTATATACTTGCAATATTCTTTTACTTCTACTGTAAGTTTGTTCATAGCTCAGTTGAGTAACTTTTTACTTCAAGGACCAGACAGAGAACCTAGCTGCAGGTCAGAGGGGGGCAGAGAGGAGAGAGATAGGGGAGGGGGGAAAGGAGAGAAGAAAAGAGGAGAGAGGATAGTTTTACACCTAATCCTTCTAGGCTTTCTATTAAAAGCATAGGCATTTCGAAATTTTAGGTTTTAAATAATAAAGTGCACCCCTCCCTATACAAATATACCCCCAGATAACCAACTTAACCCAGCGAGCCCAAGAGCAGCACTGCGTATTCTACTTAACTCTGCAACAGGTCAACCAGGTCACTATGAATCGGTATATAAATGACAGCACTAATCGAATTGAGTATCCAGTGCAGGTAAGTTGCGTTAATGCTCATTAAGAATGTTAATAAGATGAATTGGTAAGAGTTGAAAGCCTAGTTTGTAGCCTAGTGGTCAGAGCGTCGAACTCACGACTTGAAGGTCAGGGGTTCGATTCTTGACTCACTCGGAACAATTTGTGTTCTTAAGCAAGACACAACTCTGCATTGCTTCAGTTCACCCAGCTGTATTCACCCAGATTACCATCATGAATTGGTGAGAGATGAATTGACAGGGCTGAATTACCAACATGAATTGGTAAGAGATGAATTGACAGGGCTGAATTACCAACATGTATTGGTAAGAGTTTAACTGACAGGGCTGAATTACCAACATGAATTGGTGAGAGTTGAATTGACAGGGCTGAATTACCAACATGTATTGGTAAGAGTTTAACTGACAGGGCTGAATTACCAACATGTATTGGTAAGAGTTTAACTGACAGGGCTGAATTACCAACATGTATTGGTAAGAGTTTAACTGACAGGGCTGAATTACCAACATGAATTGGTAAGAGTTTAACTGACAGGGCTGAATTACCAACATGAATTGGTAAGAGTTGAATTGACAGGGCTGAGTTACCAACATGTATTGGTAAGAGTTTAACTGACAGGGCTGAATTACCAACATGTATTGGTAAGAGTTTAACTGACAGGGCTGAATTACCAACATGAATTGGTAAGAGTTTAACTGACAGGGCTGAATTACCAACATGAATTGGTAAGAATTGAATTGACAGGGCTGAATTACCAACATGAATTGGTGAGATATGAATTGACAGGGCTGAATTACCAACATGTATTGGTAAGAGTTTAACTGACAGGGCTGAATTACCAACATGTATTGGTAAGAGTTTAATTGACAGGGCTGAATTACCAACATGAATTGGTAAGAGTTGAATTGACAGGGCTGAGTTACCAACATGTATTGGTAAGAGTTTAACTGACAGGGCTGAATTACCAACATGTATTGGTAAGAGTTTAACTGACAGGGCTGAATTACCAACATGTATTGGTAAGAGTTTAACTGACAGGGCTGAATTACCAACATGTATTGGTAAGAGATGAATTGACAGGGCTGAGTTACCAACATGAATTGGTAAGAGTTTAATTGACAGGGCTGAATTACCAACATGAATTGGTAAGAGTTGAATTGACAGGGCTGAATTACCAACATGAATTGGTAAGAGTTGAATTGACAGGGCTGAGTTACCAACATGAATTGGTAAGAGTTTAACTGACAGGGCTGAATTACCAACATGAATTGGTAAGAGTTGAATTGACAGGGCTGAATTACCAACATGAATTGGTCAGAGTTTAACTGACAGGGCTGAATTACCAACATGAATTGGTAAGAGTTGAATTGACAGGGCTGAATTACCAACATGTATTGGTAAGAGTTGAATTGACAGGGCTGAGTTACCAACATGAATTGGTAAGAGTTGAATTGACAGGGCTGAATTACCAACATGAATTGGTAAGAGTTTAACTGACAGGGCTGAATTACCAACATGAATTGGTAAGAGTTTAACTGACAGGGCTGAATTACCAACATGAATTGGTAAGAGTTGAATTGACAGGGCTGAATTACCAACATGAATTGGTAAGAGTTGAATTGACAGGGCTGAATTACCAACATGTATTGGTAAGAGTTGAATTGACAGGGCTGAATTACCAACATGTATTGGTAAGAGTTTAACTGACAGGGCTGAATTACCAACATGAATTGGTAAGAGTTGAATTGACAGGGCTGAATTACCAACATGAATTGGTAAGAGATGAATTGACAGGGCTGAATTACCAACATGAATTGGTGAGATATGAATTGACAGGGCTGAATTACCAACATGAATTGGTAAGAGTTTAACTGACAGGGCTGAATTACCAACATGAATTGGTAAGAGTTTAACTGACAGGGCTGAATTACCAACATGAATTGGTAAGAGTTGAATTGACAGGGCTGAATTACCAACATGAATTGGTAAGAGTTTAACTGACAGGGCTGAATTACCAACATGATAGTCTGATTGTTTTGGCCTCGGGTGACTCATCTGTATGACTGAACATCATTAATAATCGTAATTTACCATAGAACAAAATCAATACCGCAGGTGCAGTTGCGCTGCCTGAAGATCCAGCCCGGTCCCCAGTCGGACGTGTTCCCAACTGGCGTCTCCTGCCGAGTGAACAAGCAGCCGGTCACCCTGCCTGCCGTCATCCCCACCAACAAGCCCAACGCTGAGCCGCAGCGGCCCGGCCGGCCAATTAATTTAACACCGCTCTGCCGGCTGAGTCCTAAGACGCCAAATCTACTCCAGATGGGATATAATTACGATTCTACTGCTAGTTACTGTGTACAGGTGAGTCATTATTTCGAATTTCAAATCTTTCGATAAAACTCTTGCTAGTCATAGTCCGTAGTCACCATCCACATTCGACATTAGCGCTGCAAGTTAAGCACAGTTGGCTGTGGTTAGTACGCAGCTAAATAGCCCACCCGCCTTGCCTACTGAATAATAGACTAATTAGCATTTACAAACTCTAATTATTGTGAGCGTGTGCGGAATCGAACCCAGGATCTTTGACGCGAAATCATTTTTGTTCCCACTAGGCAACTATCGTTTTGTCGTGGGGATGGGCCAACGACCCTCCTCCCATTGACCTGTCTTGGAAGGCTTCCCTATTGCAGTTAAGATATATAGTATAATCTCATCAAATGTCTGTAGGAGAGCAGTGACCCCTCACCCGGCCATTTTCTTTTTGATGTTGCTTTTATCGGGGGTTGTAGCCTAGTGTTTAGAGCGTCGGACCCACGACTTGAAGGTCGGGGGTTCGATTCCCGATCCCACTCGGAACAATTTTGTGTCCTTCAGCAAGACACTTAACTCTGCAATGCTTTAGTTCACCCAGCTGTAAGATGGGTGCCAGCATTAGCTGAGGTTAATTGAGGGTGCGTGTGGCGACCCCCCCAGTCCTTGGACTGAACAGCCGTACGCACCCTTTAGATGCGCCGCCCAATAGCTGCGGCTGAGTTGTTGGTTGCACATCTGGTCCAATTTGGGCGGTGTCATCAATTATTATCATTATTTTATTGTATAATAGTTATTACATTCATATTTCATATACAAAACAATAAAACCCCGTAAGATCTGTCTGGTCCGCGCCCTGACCCCGGTTGACCTGATCGATCGGATTCGGGATCGCGGCATTCGCGCGGCCGATTTCACTCGAACAATGATCCGTGAAAAGCTGAGCCCGTCCGACTGCGAGCTGGCCGTCACTGAGCTGGTGGCTTCGTTGAAGTGCCCGCTGGGCAAGATGCGCATGAGCACGCCAATGCGATCGGAGGCCTGCTCTCATGTGCAGTGCTTCGATGCCTACTCCTACTTGGCTATGAATGCCAAGAAGCCCGTGTGGAAGTGCCCGTTCTGCGACCAGCCGTCGCCCTATGGCCAGCTCTATATTGATGCCTATTTTCAGGTAAGTTATATCAGCGATAGTTGCAACACTTTGGATAGAAAGTTCAAGAGTTTCTCAGTAGACACGAACAGCACTGAAAAGAGTTGAAGGCACCCCGTTGAACTTGTTACCGTGACAAGAATCGATAAAAGAGTCATTTCAAATAACTCACTAGCGACCCTGAGGCGACTCTTGTTGCTTTTTAACGACTAGAGCGACAGCTATATTCAGAAAGAACGCCTCAGAGTCGTTTCAGAGTCGAATTGACTCTTATGCGATCGACTTTTGGCGACTTGTGCCTTGACATCTGGTTGTTTTAGAGTCGTCTAAGAGTCACTTCTATCTTATTTTACCTGTGTTACCTGCACTGACTGCAATGAGGCTTCTTGGTCTATGTAACTAGGTAATCGCTCCTTTCTGTAGTCCTATAAATTCAAGTCCGAGTCGTCATTGACAAGAAGGCTGAAGGTACGGAATCTACAATAAAAAAATCAGTTGGCAGACGTAGACGAATGAGGTCTTTGTCATCCGATGAAGACTCAATCTATGAATCCAATTTAGTCTCAATTAGAGTATCAGACAAGCAATCTTCGCCCCCCGATGGGGCGCATCTGGATAGAATCTTTGTTCTTTACAAATAACAAATAGACAGCGAAATAAAGCCTTCATAAAAAACAAGACATTCCCTCTAAAAACAAAACATCCCAAGACAGCAAGCATCCCCAGACAGCATTCAAGCATTGATCCCCAAATAGCAAGCATCCCCCAGATGGCAAGCATCCCCCAGATAGCAAGCATCCCCCAGATGGCAAGCTTCCCCCACCTAGCAAGCATCCCCCAGATGGCAAGCATCCCCCAGATAGCAAGCATCCCCAAGATGGCAAGCTTCCCCCACCTAGCAAGCATCCCCCACCTAGCAAGCATCCCCCAGATGGCAAGCATCTCCCAGATAGCAAGCTTCCCCCACCTAGCAAGCATCCCCCAGATGGCAAGCATCCCCCAGATGGCAAGCATCTCCCAGATAGCAAGCTTCTCCCACCTAGCAAGCATCCCCCAGATGGCAAGCATCCCCCAGATGGCAAGCATCCCCCAGATGGCAAGCATCCCCCAGATGGCAAGCATCTCCCAGATAGCAAGCTTCCCCCACCTAGCAAGCATCCCCCAGATGGCAAGCATCCCCCAGATGGCAAGCATCTCCCAGATAGCAAGCTTCTCCCACCTAGCAAGCATCCCCCAGATGGCAAGCATCCCCCAGATGGCAAGCATCTCCCAGATAGCAAGCTTCCCCCACCTAGCAAGCATCCCCCAGATGGCAAGCATCCCCCAGATGGCAAGCATCTCCCAGATAGCAAGCTTCTCCCACCTGGCAAGCATCCCCCAGATGGCAAGCATCTCCCAGATAGCAAGCATCCCCCAGATAGCAAGCTTCCCCCACCTAGCAAGCTTCCCCCACCTAGCAAGCATCCCCCAGATGGCAAGCATCCCCCAGATGGCAAGCATCTCCCAGATAGCAAGCTTCTCCCACCTAGCAATCATCCCCCAGATAGCAAGCTTCCCCCACCTAGCAAGCTTCCCCCACCTAGCAAGCATCCCCCAGATGGCAAGCATCCCCCAGATGGCAAGCATCTCCCAGATAGCAAGCTTCTCCCACCTAGCAAGCATCCCCCAGATGGCAAGCATCCCCCAGATGGCAAGCATCTCCCAGATAGCAAGCTTCTCCCACCTAGCAAGCATCCCCCAGATGGCAAGCATCCCCCAGATGGCAAGCATCTCCCAGATGGCAAGCATCTCCCAGATGGCATTAGAGTATCAGAAGAAACGATTGAAAGCGAGTTGAAGTCAGATAATTCTGCACGCATTCCCAACTCGCTCGCCAGGAGGTTCTGTCCAGCCCGACCAGCTCCGAGCTGGAGCGGCTGCAGTTCCTGCCAGACGGCAGCTGGTCGGCAGCCGTCGATCGCGACTCGGCTGACCATCCAGCGGCCGACAGCGGCGCCGCGGCCAAGTCGACTGCGTCGGATCCGTCAGCTGCTTCGGCATCTGCCACGGCTGCTGCTGGATCGGAGACTCAGAATGGAAGGGCGGCAGCCGCCACTGTCAATCATTTTGATCTGACGGAGAGCGACGATGAGTTGACGGACGGCGATGGGGCGGCGGTGGCAGCGGCGGCAACGCCGGCGGCTGCAGCGAACGCTGTGGCCTCGCCTTCGAATGCTCAGGAGCCGCAGCAGCCCCAACCTCCTCCGCCTGCCCCTGCTGCCCCAAGACCCTCAGAGCCAATAGTTATCAGTCTGGACAGCTCAGACGATGATAACAACTGATTAACTAAGCTAGCTCATTAATTCGTCTCTCGGTTTTAGTGCATTTTCTCCCATTTTTTCTCATCTTTATTAATGCCTAACGAAAAATTAATTTCTGCCTGTCTGCCAAGATAATTCATAGTATCGTGGTATTTCATAGTATTCTGTATCTTGATGGTTTCGCTTTGACTATTGTATTCCGCGTCTTTTTTCAATCAGCAATTTCAGATTCAGTCTTTTACTCATAATTCAATTGCGCATGTTGTAGACTGTTTGGCACCTGGCACTGACTCTTGCTGGCCTTGATCATCTCACCACTTTCAGTGTTTTAGTTGATGTATTGCAATTCTCGGCTTCCAGTGAATCCAACTGTTAGCCACTGCGTGTAGGGGTACGCCCCTATCTCCAGTAATATATATTACTAATAATAAATTTGACTTTTTGACTTAATCATGCTGGGCTTTAGGCTATCCATTTATTGGTTTGCGCATGATTTGGTGTGCTGACTAAATAAATAAATGCATATCGGTTTTCTCTAAACTTTTCCTTCAAAATGGAATAACGCCATAAGTGTATAACTTTTTTTTAAATCTAAGACTTTTGGCAAATTTAAGTGACTTGAATTTTGGTATTTTTCTAATATGGTCAACTATGGAGGTGACGGCTGCTTGTCTGTCTGCATCACGGATGCTAGAATAACTGGATGGGCCACTCCGCACATTTGCGTGTAAGCTACTTTCAGTTCAGTAGTAAGTTAAACAGAAGCATTTTAATGCTTTTTTAAAGCCAAGGCTCATTTATTGGCTCTTACCCACCAGCTTAAACCCCCAATCGAGCCTTTCGAAACTACCCCCGCCTTGCACCAATTTTAATTGCCTTTCTTGGAATTCCAGCTTAAAGCTGCCATGTACATTTCAGTGGACTGGCTAATGTACATACGTACTTATATTGCTGAACCAATTAGCAAGTTGTTTACGCCTGCAAGCTTGGGATTCTAAACTTATCAAAGTCATTTCAGCTGCCTTTTAATAAAAATAGCTTATGTATTCTTCGTTGCTACTGAACTGAAAGTTTAAAATTTTTTTACAAAGTACGTGCCTGAGTGGCCCTTCCATTTATGCCTGAGTGGCCCATCTACTTATTCTAGGATCTGTGATGCACCGACACGCCAGGTGCACCTGGAATTTCGTCTTCCATCTTCTTCTTCACTCCTTCATGTCCCTCTCCTCTTCAACAATCAACATTGCTGGTGTAAAATTTGGCTCCAGCGGCTCCTCGTTGCCTCCACGCAACACGGTCTTTAGTGCCCAATTTGTGTATCATCGTCTCGGCCGTGGTTCTCTATATGACGAGGTCCTTCGTCAGCCATTCTCCATCCTGCCGAAATTTCGGCATTCTGCCAAATTGAAAGCCAAGGTCGAAATAGAAGAAGAAAAAGAAAAAAACAGTTTAACAGTAGAAAAAATCCCTAATTTTGCTATTATCAAACAATAAATCAGTTTTGAATACATGTCGTTTTGTATATTTGTTGTTAAAACGTGATTGAGTATATTAAGGTAAATATAGGATGTAAATGTGTTATATTAATAGATTAAATAGTTTAGTGGAAAAGCACACAAAACAACAACCATATTATATATTTGATATTAATATCATAATAGTGCACTACAACGTATGAATTATAAACGTAGAGAATTCACATACGGAGAGTAGAGTTGTCATGTCATAGACAGAAAATTTATCGTTTTTGTAGGCCAACTAAGCGGGAAACGAATAATGGGCCGTATGAATGGTGTTGGTAGGTAATAAAAAGGTATAATGATTCCTTATTAAAAAATGATAAAACGGTGCAAAAAGACAAATTATGACGGTTAAGAAAACATCAGCATTTTATATCCGTATTATTGAGAAAATCAGCTTTGATATAGTGTTGTGTAAAACGTGATTAAATATATAATGTGTTATTGGTGCATTAAATAGTTTAGTGTAAAAAGCTTACATAGACACACAACAACAACCACCATTATAGATTTGGTATAAATATTGTAATAATGTATTAATTAATGTAACTAATTTAATAATGTAAATAATGGTTGGCCGTAGCCCAGCGGTAGCGCAGCTGCTCTGGTGTGCCAGCGACCCAGGCTCGATTCCAAGTGCAGTCACATTAATTTGGGGCTGAATTGGAATCTCGGCTTGGCTCTGCTCGTGCAATTAACGGCCTTGAGAGTCAACCCCCCAAGGCGCAGTGAAGTGTACATGCCTAACGATAATATAAAGTTAGGGCCGCTGTACACTCCTGTGTGAGTGTGTGCCTGCGTACGTATCCGCGCGCTTGTATGCCTGCTCAGGGGAGTCGGCGGAATGGGCAGTAATGCCTCTCGCCGGTTGTGTGCCAATGTCGCTTAAAGTGCGCCAGGGTGCACACAACCCCCCTGCCTCTAATAAAAAAAATGTAAATAATGTATTAACTAATGAAGTATAAAAATGGAGACTGTAGAGTTGTCCTATATAGAGAGAAAGGGTAGGGTACAACTTGCAAGTATTTCTATATCTTTTAAAGTCTGTATACTACCGAATTCTACAGTAAAGTTTATCTTTATCGAGGAATCTTCGGTTTTTTCGTAGTAAAAATTTAGTGGGTCTCAATTTTGCTTAGAAATTTCGAAATAGTTTGGTCTACTAATAATTTAATCTGTTTAACATTCTTGCGTTATTCCATATAATTATTAATAATTAATTAGTTTGTCAGGTCCTACTAAAATCTGTAGAAATTTACCCAACTACAAAAAGTTTCTTTCGAGTAAGTTCATTTGGGATATAAATAACGATCAAACAACACTTCTATAGTTAATTTTGACAATTTCCTGCTTGAAAAGTTTAGTCAAAGCATTTCCAAATGTTTATTCTTCATCAGTCAGCTGATCATTTGTGGTTGTGTCCTGAAAAATGGTGAAAAAAGCATGCGAGTGTAAGTCTACATTTTCATACTAACGTAAGAGTTTGACTTTGTATTCATTAGGGATAATAATCTTACCTTTAGGATGCGATCGACTGCGAATCGTGCCTTGTGTCGCTTAGGTTTGCCGACGCCACAGTCGAGGCCCTGTTGATAATTATAAAATAGCCATAGTTTGCACACGAGCCAGTCTATGCATAGTTTTAGTAATTTCTGTAGCAGGAGTGCTTTCTTGGGATTGAACCAATTCATGGTTCGCAGCCAAATCCTAGGTTAAACTGCTGTATTGAAGTCTAAGTTTGGGCTACATGTGTGTCTGCTCATTTAAAATAGAAGCTTTGGTACAGCCCCGGCCCACATTTTACCTGGGTTCCAGACTTGTGGCAAGAAAATAAAAGCCCAATCTTATTGAAAAAGAAGTTACAAATGATGACAAACCTTTCAGCTACAGACACGGGATGATGACTGGATATCAGCGATCCTGCTTGGTTCGCGTGTTCTGGTTCTTGCATAAAATTTCTGCAAAGAAATCGAGCATATAAATGCATTCATGAATTCAAAATCCAGTTCTAATAATAAATCTCTATAACCGACCAAGAGACGGGCGCCCGTCAAATATTGGCGCCCCTAAGAGTTACGGGCGCCCGTAATTCCAAATAAAGTTTCTGCTTATACACTGTTGGAAGCATGGCAGGGCTCGACAAACTTTAAACTTCGGGCCAGCTTTACAATCTAGCGTATGACTGCGAGCCAGAGAGAGGAGAGGAGAGAAAGAAGAAAAGACAGCTGAGAAGAGACAAGCCTTGAGCGGGCCGGGCCGCATTGCCGTTGTGAAGTTTCAAAGAACCCGAGGGCCGGATAGAGAGGCTTCGCGGGCCGTATGTGGGAGTTTTTCCGCAGTAATTGCCGACCCCTGAAGTATGGCAATGTGTACTAACCCATCGGAGACGAGGATCGGAGCGTGACGCACGGCATGCATGGTAGATCTGTATGTTGATCTGCTGCGTTGCGATCTGTGTGGTTTTTTAGTTACGTTGATCAGACATTGCCTTATAATTAGTTTTAGGGAATTATGAACCATAAAATAACTGCTTTAATAGCCGGCAAAAATTTCACAATTGTATTTAAAGTTCTTAAATGGTGCACTGTTTCTTAGTATGTCCTTTCTTCTATCAAACTGATAAAAATGTAACATTGCTTACGCTGCATCATTGAAAATTTCGCTTGCAGATATTTCGAGTTCTTCCTGTTGTTGATCTGTGTCTTCTTCGCCTTCCTGTGCTTCAGGTCTAAATTATGACGGGAAGAATATTTCGGTCAACTTATAGTATTACAAGCTGTTGAAACCCGCGGATTTTGAACCTGGGGGAATTCCAATCCCTGGAACTACTTTTGCATGTATTCTTAAATCTAAGGCCATACACAAACAAAAACAAATACAAAAACAAAAACAAAAAAACAACATAGTTAGTAGGATAGAGGTAGACATAAAATGGACAGATTCGTGTAAAATTAGGATTTGAGGCAAACATTGATATTGCTGACTGGGGTGCTGTGTAGAATGTCAGGCAATGTCTGTCTGACTCTAAAACATATATTGGCAAACTCTGGCCTCTCCCTGACTCTTCCTACGTCCTTTGGATCCTTTAAAATTTCTATCGTCTCTTCTGTTTCCTCAATTCTCTCTTGTCCCTCGTCTCTCCTCTCTCCTCTCTCCCCTCTTCTCTCGTATCTTCCCTCATCTCTCTTCTCTTTCATCTCTCTTATCTCACCTCTTGTCTCTTCTTTTCTCTCTCCTCTCTACTCTCGTATCTTCCCTCATCTCTCTTCTCTTTCATCTCTCTTATCTCACCTCTTGTCTCTTCTTTTCTCTCTCCTCTCCTCTCTCCTCTCTACTTTTTCGTTTTCTCTCTCCTCTCCTCTCTCCTCTCTCCTCTCCCCCTCCTCCCCTCTTCTCTCTTCTCTTCCTTCTCCTCGTTCTCTCTATTCTTTTCTTTCTTCTCTTCACTCTCTCCTCTACTCTCTCATCTCTCCTCTTTCCTCTCTCTCTCCTCTCATTTCTTCTTTCCTCTCTCCTCTCTCCCCTCTTCTCTCGTCTCTTCCCTTACCTCTTTTCTCTCTCATCTTTGCTCTCTTATCTTTCCTTTCTCTTCTTTTATCTTTTCTCTCTTATCTCTTCTCATTTCTCTCTGCTCTCTCTCTCTCTCTCTCTCTCTCTCTCTCTCTCTCTCTCTCTCTCTCTCTCTCTCTCTCTCTCTCTCTCTATCTCTCTCTCTCTCTCTCTCTCTCTCTCTCTCTTCTCTCTCTCTCTCTCTCTCTCTCTCTCTCTCTCTCTCTCTCCTCTGTCTTTCTCTCTTATCTCTCCTCCTCTCTCTACTCTCTCCCCTCTCCATTTTCCTCTCCTCTCTCCTCACTCACTTCTCTACCTTTGTCTCTCCTCTCTCCTCTCCTCTCGTCTCTGTAATCTCTCCTCTGTTCTCTCTACTCTCTACTCTCCCATCTATCATCTGTTCACTCTCATCTCTGCTCTCTCCTCTCTACTCTTTCCTCTCTACTCGCTCATCTACTCTCGCCTCTTTACTCGCTCTTCTACTCTCTCCTCTCTACTTGCTCCTCTCTACTCTCTCCTCTTATCGTCCTCTCTCCCTCATCTCTCCTATTATCTTTTATCTTTTCTTTTATCCCCTCTGTCGCCTCTCCTCTCTTCGAATCGTCTATTCTTTCTTCTTTCCACTCTCATCTGCCCCTCAGCCATGAGCTGGATTCTTTATCTGGCCTTTGAGGTAAAAGTCTGCCCATCCCTGCTTGGAAAGCCAGTTTGTGGGACGTAGTACTCTCATGGTTGTTCTCATGCTTTGATCACGTCATCTTTCTTGCCAATTTGCAGCCCTGAAAGGAATTTGTGTATCTTCAGCTCCACTGCAGTCTGCATCAGTCCAACAACCAAGGAAATACGCATTTCTTAGAAGGCAATTTATTATTTACACAGTACCTTTAAAAGAAACCAAAAATTTCCATGGTGTGCCTAATTTAGTAGGGTTGTATTGCATTGCATCGCATCGCCTTTTCATAAATATTTCGCTTTTACAAACCATGCTGGATAGTGGATTCCCTCGATTTGCCAATTGCCAATTGCCATCCACTGTTAAACTGCTGCAGAGTTTGCCAATACAGAGGGGAGGGCAGTGGTTAGAATTTCTCACTAAACTGTTATGGCTAAACGTAGCCTCTCAGAGAAGGTTATAAATAAAGTTATTCCAAAACACTGTACATTTGCTATGTACATTCAGTCCTATCGCCTGACCCTTCGTCTGGCTCTGGGGGAATGAGTGAGTGAGTGGCACAAACAACAGAAAAAGCAGACAAACTTCACATGCTTACAGTTTCTTTTTCGGTTAAGTTACAGAGTTGAAACTTTACATTTAGATAGAGAATGGGTCAATGAAGAATTGTGTCAAGTTTGAAGTCAATCGCTTTATGTGGAGCAAACTTATGGCAGCTGAAAGTTAGTCAATTTTGAAACCCTTTTACACATCTGGGCCCAGATCGGGAGAGGCAGGCGGGCGGAGGTTGGGGTGGTCGCTACGCTGAAAAAAACAGCCTAACTTTAAAGGTGCACAGCACCGCTCAGGATTAACTTTTGAGACTCGAAATTTTACATGATTGTGCCAAAATAGTTAAAGATTATCTGTGTCAAATTTGAAGAGAATCGGTAAAAGTGGAGCGGCGCTATGGAGGATTAAGTGAAAAAATTGCGCATTTTGAGCAGTTTTTTGTACTTTTAGGTTGGAAGACTTGAGTCTAGGAAATTTAAAGGTAGCCTAAGACATTCTCCGTAGTGCGTTTAGGGTGGGTGTAAAGTTTGGTGTCATTTGGTTGAGCGGTTTGGGAGTCCATAGCGAAGTAATTTGTCCACAGACAGACAGAGTTTTGATTTTTATAGGTAGAGACAAGCTGTTGAAACCCGCGGATTTTGAACCCGGGGAATTCCAATCCCCGGAACTACTTTTGCATGTATTCTGAAATCTAAGGCCATACACAAACAAAAACTTGTTAATAGTGAGTAGGATAGAGGTAGACATAAAATGAAGCACATTCGTGTAAAATTAGGATTTGAGGCAAACATTGATATTGTTGTCTAAGGTACTGCGCAGAATGTCAGGCAATGTCTGTCTGACTCTAAAACATGTATGGGCAAACTCTGGCCTCTCCCTGCCTCTCCCTACGTCCCTTGGATCCTTTAAAATTTCTATCGTCTCTTCTGTTTCCTCTCTTCTCTCTCGTCCCTCGTCTCTCCTCTCTCATCTCTCCCCTCTTCTCTCGTATCTTCCCTCATCTCTCTTCTCTTTCATCTCTCTTCTCTTTCATCTTTCTTATCTCATCTCATGTCTCTTCTTTTCTCTCTCCTCTCCTCTCTCCTCTCTACTTTTTCGTTTTCTCTCTCCTCTCCTCTCTCCTCTCTACTCTTTCGTTTTCTCTCTCCTCTCCTCTCTCCTCTCCCATCTTTTCTCGTATCTTCCCTCATCTCTCTTTTCTTTCATTTCTCTTATCTCATCTCTTCCCTCTTCTTTTCTCTCTCCTCTCCTCTCTCCTCTCCCCCCTCTTCTCTCGTCTCTTCCTTCTCCTCTCTATTCTTTTCTCTCTTCTCTTAACTGTCTCCTCTACTCTCTCATCTCTCCTCTCTACTCGTTCCTCTCTCTCTCTCCTCTCATCTCTTCTTTCCTCTCTCCTCTCTCCCCTCTTCTCTCGTCTCTTCCCTCACCTCTTTTTTCTCTCTCGCCTTTGCTCTTTCATCTTTCCTTTCTTTTCTTTTATCTTTTCTCTCTTATCTCTTCTCATTTCTCTCTGCTCCTCTCTCTCTCTCTCTCTCTCTCTCTCTCTCTCTCTCTCTCTCTCTCTCTCTCTCTCTCTCTCTCTCTCTCTCTCTCTCTCTCTCTCTCTCTCTCTCTCTCTCTCTCTCTCTCTCTCTCTCTCTCTCTCTCTCTCTCTCTCTCTCTCTCTCTCTCTCTCTCTCTCTCTCTCTCTCTCTCTTCTCTGTCTTTCTCTCTTATCTCTCCTCCTCTCTCTACTCTCTCCCCTCTCCATTCTCCTCTTTCCTCTCCTCTCTCCTCACTCACTTCTCTACATTTGTCTCTCTTCTCTCCTCTCGTCTCCGTAATCTCTTATCTCTTCTCTGTTCTCTCTACTCTCCCATCTTTCATCTGTTCACTCTCGTCTCTGCTCTCTCATCCCCCTCTTTAATCTGGCATCTCAGTCTTATATGTTCTCTCACCTCTCTCCTCTGTACTCTTTTCTTTCCCCTCTTTTGACTCCTCACTTTCCTTTCTCCTTACTTTTTTCTCTTCTCTTCCCTTTTCTATACTCTCTCTCCCTCTCTTCTCTCTCTCTCTCTCTCTCGAGTCTCCTCTCTCCTTTATCTCTCATCTCTCATTTCTCATCTCTCCTTCCACCTCTCTCATCTCTACAACCTTGGAGATGTAGAGATGTATCTTTATCTCTTCTCTCTTCCCAGTGGTGGGAGTGAGGAGTGCCCATTTTTTTCGCGCCGCAAGCTTTTTTGTGTCAATCTTTTGTGTCAACTCTCTGCTCTCCTCTCTGCTGTCTCCTCTCATCTGCAGCTCTCTGCTCTCATCTCTACTCTCTCCTCTCGCTTTTCCTCTCTCCCCTCTTCTCCCCCTCTCTCTCATCGTCCTCACCCCCTCATCTCTCCTATTATCTTTTATATTTTCTTTTATCCCCTCTTTCGCTTCTCCTCTCTTCGAATCGTCTATTCCTTCTTTCCACTCTCATCTGCCCCTCAGCCATAAGCTGGATTCTTTATCTGGCCACTGACATGGTTGTTCTCATGCTTTGATCACGTCATCTTTCTTGCCAATTCGCAGCCCTGAAAGGAATTTGTGTATCTTCAGCTCTACTGCAGTTTGCATCAGTCTAACAACCAAGGAAATACGCATTTCTTAGGAGGCCATTTAAATTTTAAAGTACTTTTAAGAGAAACTTAAAATGTCCATGGTGTGCCTAATTTATTAGGGTTGTATTTCATTGCATCGCATCGCCTTTTCATAAATCTTTCGCTTTTACAAACCATGCTGGATTCCCTCGATTTGCCAATTGCCATCCACTGTTAAACTGCTGCAGAGTTTGCCAATACAGAGAGGAGGGCAGTGGTTAGAATTTCTCACTAAACTGTTATGGCTAAACGTAGCCTCTCCACTCTTGGGGTGCGAGAAGGCTATAAAAAAAGTTATTCCAAAACACTGTACATTTGCTATGTACATTCAGTCCTATCGCCTGACCCTTCGTCTGGCTCTGGGGAATGAGTGAGTGAGTGGCACAAACAACAGAAAAAGCAGACAAACTTCACATGCTTACAGTTTCTTTTTCGGTTGAGTTACAGAGTTGAAACTTTACATTTAGATAGAGAATGAGTCAATGAAGAATTGTATCAAGTTGGGAGTCAATCGCTTTACGTGGAGCAAACTTATAGCAGCTGAAAGTTAGTCAATTTTGAAACCCTTTTACACATCTGGGCCCAGATCGGGATCGGGAAAGAGAGGCAGGCGGGCGGAGGTTGGGGTGGTTGCTACGCTGAAAAAAACAGCCTAACTTTAAAAGTGCACAGCACCGCTCAGGATTGACTTTGAGACTCGAAATTTTACACAATTGTGCCAAAATAGTTAAAGATTATCTGTGTCAAATTTGAAGAGAATCGGTAGAAGTGGAGCGGCGCTATGGAGGATTTAGTTAAAAAATCGCGCATTTTGAGCAGTTTTTTGTACTTTTAGGTAGGAAGACTTGAGTCTAGGAAATTTAAAGGTAGCCTAAGACATTCTCCGTAGTAAGTTTAGGGTGGGTGTAAAGTTTGGTGTAATTTGGTTGAGCGGTTTGGGAGTCCATAGCGAAGTAATTTGTCCACAGACAGACAGACAGACAGACAGACAGACAGAGTTTTGATTTTTATAGGTAGAGATTATTATAGTCCACAGATTTCAAGTTTGCTAGTAAAATTCATCTCATTAGCTACGTCTGGTTTAAACTTACGTGTCCGGGGTAAAAATCAGCAGTTCTATCGGATGCCCAACGGTACTCCTGCAATTGGGTTATTGTATAAATCCAGCGAATTTATTTAATTACAAACTACGAATATCGAGCATTTGATCCGAGACAACAGTTAATTCTTTTTAAATGAACGACACTTACTAACAAAATAAGACCCTTAAGTCTTGGGTAAAAAAATTTTTATTACAGGCATGGGGTTGTGTGCACCCTGGCGCACTTTAAACGACATAGGCACACAACCGGTGAGAGGCATTGCTGCCCATTCCGCCGACTCCCCTGAGCAGGCATACAAGCGCGCGGATACGTACGCAGGCACACACTCACACAGGAGTGTACAGCGGCCCTAACTTTATTTTATCGTTAGGCATGTACACTTCACTGCGCCTTGGGGGTTGACTCTCAAGGCCGTTAATTGCACGAGAAGAGCCAAGCCGAGATTCCAATTCAGCCCCAAATTAATGTGACTGCACTTGGAATCGAGCCTGGGTCGCTGGCACACCAGAGCAGCTGCGCTACCGCTGGGCTACGGCCCCGGTAAAATTAAGATAGGTAAAATTACTATCGGAATAAGAATAACAGCGGGAAATTGATAGTACAGTTTGGCAAAAATAAAAAATCTTACGTTTGCTGCGCCTCAGTTGCCTCAGCCTCTGCCAGTTGGCCTTCAATACCGAACTGCCTCAGTAGCTCCAGCATCGCTTCATCGCGACACTGCGTCGCCAGCGTTTGAACGCCAATCCCATTGTTGTTCACAGCAGTTGTGTTGCAGTCACCCGTTTCCAGAAGCATTCTTACTGTTGGCACAGAGCCGGACTGAATGGCCATCATCAGGATTGTGCTGCCTTCGTTGTCGACGTCATTAGCTTCCAAACAATCATTTTCTGCCAGAACTTGAAGAACCTCGTGCTTGCCTTTCATTGCGGCCAGCAGTGCTGGCGTTGAACCGTCTGCGTTTCGTTCTTTTCCGAGGCTTCGGTCGTGCTCAAGCAGGAGCTTTACTGATTTTTGGTGACCTTGGTAGCTGGCGATCATGCAGGCAGTGTTGCCTTTTTCATCCCTGCCGTTCGCTGGGATTTCTTTATCGATTAGGAACTGGAGCATTTCTGGGTTGTCATTTTTTATAACAGCCATATGAATAGCACTTCGCGCCTGATTATTCAGCCTCTTTATGTTGCAGTTGTGCTCTAATAAGATGTCTAGCATGCGCTGATGCCCAAGAAGTGATGCTTCAAGAACAGGAGTGTCTCCTTCGGCATCCGGTTCGTCAATTAGTGCACCCTTGCTAATGAGATAATTCAGGATTCTTTCTTGGTTCGTAGTGACTGCTCCTTGAATAGCAGTGTTTCTGTTATGACAGACAGCTCGAATGTCACACCTAACTTTGTCAACAAGGAAGCTAATCAAGTGCAAATCACCCGAATCGATGGCTGTAAGAAGAGCCGTTCGGCCATTTTTTGGATTCTTATACGCTTGAATATCAACTCCAACGGAAAGAAGAAATTTAATGATATGCTGCTGTCCATTTCCACACGCAAACGGAATGGTTGTATCGGCTATGCCCTCAAAGTTAACACCGATTGAGTGGAGAAACTTGAATAAGCTTTCATAGCCGTTAGCAGCAGCTTTAGCGAAAGGTGACGGTACATCACTTGCCGTGTTTGCATGATGTTCGTATCTACTCAAGAAGGTCCTGTTCTGTATTGCATCTGCTGCCTTTATAATCGCCAGATGCCCTTCGGCTATCGCGTAGTCTACAGGAGTCCAGCCAATATCGCACTGTTTGTTCAGATCGAAGCCATTATCAAGCAGCAGTTTAAACATCTGTGGGTGTCCAATTTGGCAGCAAAAGTGTAACGCATTTTTACCTTTGATCTCTGCTTGTGGACGACTGTTTAGTCCGGATACATGATTAAACAACCATTTTAGTGTGAAGAGACGCCTCGTAGAGACAGCAGCCAAAACACAATCAAATCCATTGGCTGCTCGTTTCTCAGTGTTGCAGCCTCGTTCAAGCAATATCTTTGCTAAATCTTCTCTGCCAACTGCTAGAGCGTGAAGGAATGGTGTGACACTACGTTTGTCCTCGCATTCAATATCGGCTCCACTAGAAAGGAAAAGCCTCAGGATTTCTTCCGCTCCATGGTCGATGACGTCAAAAAGTACATGACGGCCATCAGCATCGACTTTGTTTACATCGAGCCTTGGTTCGAGCTTGAGTAGCCAAGTTATGATTTCTCTTCGGCCCTGCGACAAGAACTTTTTTACCACCAAAGATATTGGAACTTTTTCTGCATCCACTCTTGCTCCTCGACTAATCAGAAACTTAGTCAATTTCTTACTTCCTTTTTTAAGTGCCAACAATAAACTTGTCTCGTCGCTAGAGGTCTTCTGATTAACATCACAGCCAGAATCTATTAGTAGTTCGGCAACGTCAGTCGAGTCAGGGCCCCTCACGGCCTCATGTAGACAGGTGTAACCTTCGGAATTAACAGAGTCAGTTTTGGCTCCAAGGCTGAGCAGCTTTTCAACGCAATCAGTAAGCTGATTCTTGCTGGCAAAATGAAGTGCAGAGAATCCGTTTTGGTTTTTTACATCCACATCAACTCGAGGTATCGCTTCCCTGGAAAGTAGGCTTAAGGCAAAGTCATTCTGCTTGTGCTGACAAGCTATCATCAAAGCAGTGTTGCCCTCTTCGTCGGTGGCGTTGACATTAACACCACGACTGAATAACTCGTCAGTCAGTTCTATCTTTCCTAGTTTAGCACAAATTCGAAAAGCCTTCTCTTGCTCTTGTTTACTTTTGGAAAGCTCTGGTTCCATTGCGTCCTTGTTACGGGAGAGTTCAAGTAGAAACTTCAGTGCCTTTGATCCGCTGGTTTTCGCTGCAAGAGTGATACAAGTTTCGCCACTTGCTGTAGTTCTACTCAGATGCCATCCACGGTCCCGCAGCTCGCGAAGAAGTTTGGCACTATCTTTCTTGGCTGCCATGTGACAGAGTCCGAATCCTTGTGAATTGAGATCGATTAGGTCCTGTTCATCAACGTCCAGAAGGAGTTCTGATATGGCAGAATGATCAAGGCTCTCGGAGCCGTCTAGAAAATAGTAGAGGCTACTCTTGCCGTTCTCATCCTTAAGCAGAAAATCCGATCTGTGGCAAGTAGCCAGATGGAAAAACAGCTCTGAATGTTTTCCTTGAGCAGCCTTGCAAATTGCATTCTCGCCTTTTCTGTTACAGTGACTGACCAGATTTCCTTCAGAAATTAGGAACTCACAAACTTCGATTGATCCGCCTGTGGCAGCCAGAGTTAGACAGGACTCACTTTCTTTGGTTAGTTCCGTCAGTGATACTAGCTTCTCCTTGAGCTTTTTCAGAGTCTCAATGCTTGAGTTAGAGGCCGCAAAATGTGCTATCGATTCTCCATTCCTTGATTTGAGCAATAAATTCGAATCGATCTTTTCTACAGCGGTACTGAGAACGCTCCATTGGCTCATTTGAGCTGCAAGCAGAACTGGTGTGAAATCTTCATTATCCGGAATGTTTACATCTGCACCAGCTTCAATCAGCCTCTTGGCAGCTCCGTCGACCCGAGATTCTATTGCGTAATGTAAAGCAGTCTTCCTGCTACGATCTTGTAGATTGATGTCCTCCTTACTGTAACGCTCAAGTAGAATATTGATTGTTTCTTCATTACCCGACCGACTGGCCAGCATCAGTTCTGTTTGCCTCTGGTTGTTTTTAACCTTCAATTTGGCGCTGTGCTCGACAAGGCACACTAGTGCACTACTTGAACCCATTTTGCAAGCTAAATGCACCGGTGTATTTCCTTCTTTGTTGGGCAAATCTACCGGTGCTCCAAGCCCAGCTAGAAACTCTATCGCTAAGGACTTTCCCTTGGCAGCAGCGATGTGAATCGGAGTATTACCCATAAAATCTTCTGCATCAGTACAGCAGCCAAGGGCTTCCAAAGCAACAAGATTGTTCATTCCGTGTGATATGCACGCATGTGCTGCGTTTTGGCCTTCAGAATTGCGTCGGTTGACATCTGAACCTTTTGCCTCTAAAACAGTCAATTCGGTGGAATTTTTATTCTTGGCTGACGTTAAAAAAGACGTGTTCTGTTGACTGTCGGTTTTGTCTAAATTTGCACCCTTGCTGATCAGAATAGTAATAAAAGCTGACTTCCTAGTTAAAGCGGCAACATGCAAACACGATTTTCCTGATTTGTCCGCAATGCTAGCGTCGCATCCCATTCGTTCTCGATTCAAGAGAATATTGGCTATCTTGTAGTTCTTTTTCTTGATTGCAAGTAGCAAAGGAGTATCGCCACTTTTGTCACAGACGTCCATCTGACACCCAACATCAAGCAAATATTTCAGCATCGCCTCCGATTGATTTTTTGTCGCTAGCAGGACGGCTGTGTGGCCCTTTAGATTTCTTCTGCCAATATCAACTTTTCCGGTGTTGACTAAGATCTTTACTGTTTCGACAGAGTTCTGATTCACTGCCACGATGAATGGAGTATTTCCACTAACATCAGCCAAATCAGCTGGTGCTCCTAACTTCAATAGATGTTGAAGAAGTTCTATGTTTTTCTTTTCTACAGCACGATAGATAAGCGAAAAGCCATTACAATCCTGGACAGCAATGTTGCACCTGTTAGTGTCAATCAAAAGCTTTACAATCGCACTGTTGTTTTGCTGAACAGCACAAAGAAGCGCTGTCTCATTACCTTTAGTCGGCAAGTCAACGTCAGCTCCACGATCGATTAGCAGCTTCACCATCTCTGTCTGATTATTGTGTGCTGCCCTAAGTACTGCGGAGACGCCTTGTTTATTTCGATGATTTAAGTCACTGCTCATTTTGAGTACCTCTTCGAAAATTTTCATGTTCGCAGTTTGCGATGCTGCCAGCAGGCATGTCTCTCCGTCCTTTGTGACGGTGTTAAACTGAAGGCAATATTCCGGAAGGTGCTTACATAGATACTGAAAGTTTTCTGTCGATCCTGCTACAATGGCGGCGTTAAGTAACGAATAGCCTTTTTTGTCAAGCACACTTATACTGGCTCCATGGTTTGCTAAATAACGAACAATATCTATATGTCTGTTCACAACAGCGGAAAATAAAGGTGTTTTCCCACCTTTATTTTTATGATTTACTTTGCAACCGTTTCTCACTAGAAACTCAACAATCTTACGGAATCCATTTTGAGCAGCGCAAAATAAAGGCGTGTCTCCGTCTTTATCAGGAATGTCCAAGTTGGCTCCTTCTTGATGAAGTACTTCAAGGACGTCTAGGCTGCCATTAAGCGCTGAAACTGACGACAGTGTGTGAGAATTCCTTGTCATGTTGATGACAGCTTGCTTGCCAGGATGTTGACGAAACCAAAACTTTATGAAGAAAGCCTTGCCTTCGACTGCGCATTTAAAGAGAATTTTCTTTTGCTTTTCGTCATCACAGTCAAAGCGCGCGTTCTTGTCAGCGAGTAAAGTAACAACCTCTTCGTTTCCTGCCTTGAAGGCTATTTGAATTGCTGTTTTTCCTGCTTTATTCCTTAAATCAAGATTAAGTTTATCTCCGCACTGGTCTAACAGGGCCCTGACAAAGGCATTTTTTCCATTAATAACTGCTGTTATCAGTGGAGTGTCGCCGTCTTCATCCTGAGCATTAACGTCCGCTTTGTGTTGCAAAAACAGATTCAACAGGTCAGTATGTCCACCTGCAGCTGCGAGGCAAAGCGCCGTCTCATTGTTGACGCCTCTAATATCAACATTCATACCTGTTGCTAAGTGTTGATGGCACTTAGAATTGTCTCCGCCTCTTGCAGCTGATAGATATTTGACAACGTTTTCTGGTAGCTCTTTCATTTTTTTCATCTTCTGTTTTGTAACAGCCAGTTTTTCATTCCATTTTGAACTCATTTTTTGTAGCTGGTTTCGAAATTCTGTCATATCTTCCGAACTTTGATTCTGAGCAGGTTGGTTTTCAGTCGGCTGGAGACTCATGGATTTTAAGAGATGGCGCATTAACTCGTTTCCGTCGTTCATGATGATTTATTTTGCCTTGAATGACGATGCCAGGGGTGGTTAATTTATCAAGCGGAAGTATCTAGTTTTACCACCGAGAATTTCTCGTGGCAATTTTCCTAACGAGGTTTTCCAGCTGGGTCCTTCCTGCACCAAGACTCTCCCGTAGCGAATTTTTATAAAGTCCGTCTAAACACACTTTAAGTAGTACTGCGAAGTTCGAGCTATTTGCTTGATATGAATTCAAATTTAGCATATCAACGGGAATTTTCCCTTTCCCGAAAAGCAATGACATGGAACTATCCCTTTTTCAGAGTCAAAGGTTTCAACTCTCAGTTTGAGAATTTTTTCCTTCGCCGGCTAACGAAAATGCTACTTAGGCTCACTTTTCTTAGCTTACTTTGAAAGCACCGAAACGTACTACAAAAAATCCCTGCGACTGAAACCTGTGGAAGTTGCGGCTATACTCTTGTAACAGAAATTACGACTTAAAAAGGAATGGCGAATACATGTATGGCATGCTATTGCACACGCATTTACATGTATGTACCATGTACATGCCCCTAAATTTTACAAAAACGAGTGTAATATGTAGGGCAAGAGAAAGTTTTATACTCACGGCAGTCTGAAGCAGTAGAACAAAGCAATAAGTTCAGGTCCGTCTGGATAACCAGCGTCAGGCTAACCATGCAGCCTCCAGCCAGTCTCCTCGATGCTAGAGATGACGCTGGCTTTATGCACTCTTCTCGATTGTAATTGTCCAAAACTGTAAATGCGTAGAACAAATAGAATGCTTAGCTAATTGGCTGTCTGTGTGTAGAAATAAGTTATACGTAAAATATCATTTAAGCAATTTGTGCAACCTTTTCGACTCGATAATTGTTATATTTACACGTAATTTTCGCACAAATTTGATGGTTGGCTTCAGACGCTGTCTATTCGCTGTCAAGAAATGATTAGCGACCCAAAAAACAGATAAAAATCAAAATCTAAGAAGAATATATTAAATATAGTAAATATTGACTTAAAGGGGGGCCGTAGCCCAGCGGTAGCGCAGCTGCTCTGGTGTGCCGCGACCCAGGCTCGATTCCAAGTGCAGCCACATTAATTTGGGGCTGGATTGGAATCTTGGCTTGGCTCGCTTGTGCAATTAACGGCCTTGAGAGCCAACCCCCCCCAAGGCGCAGTGAAGTGTACATGCCTAACAATTGATAAAGTTAGGGCCGCTGTACACTCCTGTGTGAGTGTGTGCCTGCGTAACGTATCCGCGCGCTTGTATGCCTGCTCAGGGGAGTCGGCGGAATGGGCAGTAATGCCTCTCGCCGGTTGTGTGCCAATGACGCTTAAATTGCGCCAGGGTGCACACAACCCCCCTGCCTCTAATAAAAAAAATATTGACTTAAAAATAACAGAAAAAAATATTAAGACCTATTGTACGTACGCTCGTAGCAATTTTTTTCAGATCATAGAGAAAAAAGAGATAAAAAATGCTGGTAGCCTACTGCTAGTAGACCATATGGCATTACTTGCTACAACGTTCGAATGTGTACAACTACAAAAATAGTCTTTGAATTAGAAAAAATTCTTGATACGATTTTCTATACAAGGGCGAATCCAGGGGTAGCCGCACCCCCTCTACCCGAGGACATGAGAGTACCCATGCATGTAGACCTTAGAACACCTCTGCAAATGCAGCGTCAGGGGCAAAGACAAGGGTTTAAAGGCAAAGAAAATGTCCCCTTAGCACAACAGTGTAATCAGCTCAAGAGACCTATCAGGCTGCCCCACCAGGTATGGCATCCGTCAATGGTGCCTCGCCATTGCGCCCAAGTAGGGCGCTCCATATGCAAAGTGACACCTCTGTGCTGCGCCCCTTACTTCCTAAAGTGTAGCAACCTGAAGCAAATAAATTCAAGAATTAGACACCAAACTTACCAAATCGATGCTGGTAAAGCAAGGCATATAGGGTTGAGTATGTGTATGCTTGTTGGAATGGAGTTAGACTGGGGCAACACATCGTATTTATAACCCGTGCAAATACACTGCTAGAAAAGGGAACTTGCTTTAGCTAATTTTACACTTGAGGACGAGAGTGCAGTGTGCGTAGAATGTTCAGTTTGACTGTGCCTGTACATTCGCACCATTGTATATTTACGAAATGAACATTTCCTTAAGAGTGGTACATTAATTAGTCTCGGGGTTAGGGTTTGAGTCTAAAGACTAAAGCCTTTAGTTCATTCATCCACAGACCGTTGCTGCCCTGGATAAGCAATCTTGCCTGTCATTATGCTCTTTTTCTCTAGCCAAAAAACAACAGAAAATAGTTGGCACGTTTTCGCGGCAATCATTTTTTCGCTGCGCTGGAGAATTGTAAAATTTTGTGTAAGGTTTATATTTTAAAAGACTGGAAACCATTTTTTTCATGCAACCTTTTGTGCATGTTGGATTGGAGTTTGGAGCAGTGTTAGTGTAAAATAATCAGTTTCTCATTCCGAGAAAGTTTATGCAGAAGAAATGAAAATAGAAAAACAAAAAACCTGTGCATAAAAATTCCTAAATTTGAAATTTATGGTTTCAAATGAACTAGCTACGCTGGCAAGAAACATCTTCGTTTCTTTTGTTTTGTTTCTTTTGTTTCTGCTGGTTGCGGAGAAAGAGAATTTATTTCAGTTCTTTAAATGATTCCTCAGCTAGTTTAAATCTATGTTTTATTTAAAATTCATCTCATTTTTTTTAACTTTATGCTTCTACACTGAATGAGCACTAACAATTCAATTATTAATTGCATTTAATATATAAGAAAGCAAGCACTTTATTACCCCTGCCCATAGTCCGGGGGGGTTCAAAAACTCGAAGTTTCACGTCGAAAACTACTGCGCGGTTTTTGTTATAGCTATCATGTTTTCAGGGTTTTGATATTTTGAGCTAATAAAGCACTCCCATTGTAATATACGAGCTTCAAGTGAACCAGAATTTAAAGGGTTTTTCCTATACCCCTATTTAAGTAGTTGCTTGAGAAGTTGAGAGCTTGGCTGCAGCTGAATTTCTGTAGAACAAATTCTTTGTCAAAGAAATTTTGGCCTCATTTACGTGTGTATAATGGAGGAGACCTAAGTTAATAAATTTACCACTTGGCATGCCTTTATCGCATATACAGCAGGCGCACTACGCAGCAGTAAAACTGCTCTGTACCGATAACAAGCCGCATTCTGCGTACAGTCAGTCCGGTCCCAGTGTACATTCTTTTTCCTTCACGGTGTACATCCCCTCCGTTTGAGGGCAGAAAGCAGAGAGACTTTTTATTGATTTTACTTGCCCCCCCCCCGGCCCGGGCCCCTCGCTCTAGGTCCACACTGTACACTCGAGCTACAATACAACCTCAACCTCCCCAGTCCCCGCTGATAGTTATAGTCTTGCCTTTTTAAAGAGATAACTCTTCTACCCAGGCTTTTTGCCTTTCTCACTCTTGCCTACCCCACTCTCACAAGACTTCTCGTAAACAGAAACACGACAACAATGGCCCGACTTGGCGAAGTTTTCCCAAATTTTGACGCGGACACAACCGAGGGTCGCATCAACTTTCACCAATGGATTGGCGACTCCTGGGCCATTCTGTTCTCTCATCCGGCCGATTTTACCCCGGTTTGCACTACCGAACTGGCTCGGGTTGTCAATCTGAAGCCGGAGTTTGATAAGCGCGGAGTTAAGCTGATTGCAATCTCGTTGGATTCCGTTGAAGATCACAAGGTAATGACAAGCTCAAAGAGACAACATTCCCTTCCGTTCGTTTTTTAATCAAACTCCTTTTTAAACAGACACCATTGCCAATTGGCATTAAAAGCAAGGCTAATGGTAATGACAATGTCATTGTCAATGAACAAATGAGTAGTCGTTTTCGAGATGTTTAAAGACAGTTTATTGGGTGAACGATTTTTGTAACAATGTCCTTTATGACACGAATTTGAATGGAATTTAACTTCATGAACTCCAAAGCCAGGATCTTAACCTTCTGGACTGTATATTCTTATAAACAAAGATTATAATATTAAAATATTTAACTGTATTTGTTTATTGGATATATATTGGCTCAGGACATTTTGTACTTTGAATCAAATCCTATTTTATAGGATGCCATAATTTGGATTCGTCTGAAAAAATAAGCCCAAAGTCCAGATCAAGACCAGCCGGCTTTGTCCCAGGGTCTCTTAAAGGTCATAGATAAGGAAATAGATAGCAATAGCATATTCGAGAATCGTAATAAAGGTAAATGTAATTTTACCTTTGGATTTTTGCCTTGTTTAATCTGACCGAATTTTTATCAAACAAGGGTGACCGACATAGATTTTAGGTCCAGTCTAGCAGCTTTTACGCAATAAAATATTATTGATAAGAAAAAGAAACTTCGTTAACTAAAGCAAGTCTTTAACTTTGGTACTCTGACTCTTAAAGACTTAAGCCTTGTTATCGGGTCCAACAATTGATAAGCCTATAGGCAAGGCGTGCGTGCTGGTGCTTGATCATCTTTTTGTTTAGGCGCGATAAGAGTGACTATATTATTACTCTGAACAAGCTTTAATAATATTATGTTACCGGATTCAGAGCGACATTTTTTATGCTTTTTACTCCTATTATCTTAGGTCTTAAAGCATTTTCTCGGGTGGTTTAGCGGCGATTCTCTGGGTAGTTAGTTTAAAAGGCGATTCTCTGGGTAGTTAGTTTAAAAGGCGATTCTCTGGGTAGTTAGTTTAAAAGGCGATTCTCTGGGTAGTTAGTTTAAAAGGCGATTCTCTGGGTGGTTTAGGGGCGATTCTCTGGGTGGTTTAGGGGCGATTCTCTGGGTGGTTTAGGGGCGATTCTCTGGGTGGTTTAGGGGCGATTCTCTGGGTGGTTTAGGGGCGATTCTCCGGGTGCTTTAGGAAGATTCTCTAGGTGGTTTAGAGGCTTTTCTTCGGGTGGTTCAGGGGCGATTCTCTGGGTGGTTTAGAGGCGATTCTCTGGAGGTGGGATTAGGCGATTCTAACAGTAGATAAAGAACGATTTTCGATGGACGGTTGATAGGCAATTCTCCGGTTGGTTCAAGAACAAATTAATCATTTCAATTTGAATTGATTTTTGGGCAAAAAACGGTCACTATAAGCGCCTTTTCATCAAAACCCAAAAGGCCTGGTCCAAGGACGTGATGCACGTGTCCGGTGCCACGGACTGCAGCCGGCCGCTGCCCTACCCAATCATCGCCGACAAGAGCCGCGAGCTGGCCGTCCAGCTGCAGATGCTCGACCCCAACGAGATCGGCAAGGAGGGCCTGCCGCTGCCAGCCCGCACCGTGTTCCTCATCGGGCCGGACAAGAAGCTCAAGATGTCCATCCTGTACCCGGCCACCACTGGGCGCAATTTCGACGAGATTCTGCGCGCTATCGACAGCATCCAGCTGACTGCTAAGAACGGCTTTGCCACGCCGGTGAACTGGCGCTCCGGCGACGATTGCATCGTGCCGCCGTCTATCAAGACCCCGCCGGCTGGCACCCAGGTCAGGGATCTGCCCTCCGGCAAGCAGTACCTGCGCTACATGCCCGGCAGTGGAAAGTAGACTTCGACTTGAAAATTGATTTCAAAGTTCATCTTGTCCTTTTAATTCCAACAATCCATCAATGGTAGTTAGAAATCAATCACTGACATCTATCTAGTTTTCCAAAGCAGTTCAGCTGATCATGAACGTGCGCTTTGACCAATCTGGCACCAATGACGATCATTGCATATGTGGCCATCCATCTGTTTGCTCAATTCAAACTATGCCTACCGACCAACAGAAACAAAATCTGTCCCTCACAAATTCCCTGAGTTTTCTCTCTAGTTTTGAAATATAAAACAAGATTATATTTAATTCCGGTAAACTTACACTTTTGGAATAATAGTAAAACTAAAGCCAATTGTCCCGCTTTTTGCCTATACACAATTTTAGGCACCTGACTTCTTTGTGCCTCTTTCCCTTAAGCTTTGGATTCAGTTTTACATGTAGGTTTGCGCATTTACTGATGCAAGAGACAGTTTATTGCAGTTGTTTACCCACCAACACCTTCAGTTTATTGCAGTTGTTTACCCATCAGCACCCTCAGTTTATTGCAGTTGTTTACCCACCAACACCTTCAGTTTATTGCAGTTGTTTATCCATCAGCACCCTCAGTTTATTGCAGTTGTTTACCCACCAACACCCTGTTTATTGCAGTTTTTTACCCATCAGCCCACTCAGTTTATTGTAGTTGTTTACCCATCAGCTCCCTCAGTTTATTGCAGTTGTTTACCCATCAGCACCCTCAGTTTATTGCAGTTGTTTATCCATCAGCACCCTCAGTTTATTGTAGTTGTTTACCCATCAGCACCCTCAGTTTATTGCAGTTGTTTACCCATCAGCACCCTCAGTTTATTGTAGTTGTTTACCCATCAGCAACCTCAGTTTATTGTAGTTGTTTACCCATCAGCACCCTCAGTTTATTGTAGTTGTTTACCCATCAGCAACCTCAGTTTATTGTAGTTGTTTTACCCATTAGCACCCTCAGTTTATTGTAGTTGTTTACCCATCAGCAACCTCAGTTTATTGTAGTTGTTTACCCATCAGCTCCCTCAGTTTATTGCAGTTGTTTACCTATCAGCCCACTCAGTTTATTGTAGTTGTTTACCCATCAGCCCACTCAGTTTATTGTAGTTGTTTACCCATCAGCAACCTCAGTTTATTGTAGTTGTTTACCCATCAGCACCCTCAGTTTATTGTAGTTGTTTACCCATCAGCCCACTCAGTTTATTGTAGTTGTTTACCCATTAGCAACCTCAGTTTATTGTAGTTGTTTACCCATCAGCCCACTCAGTTTATTGCAGTTGTTTACCCATTAGCAACCTCAGTTTATTGTAGTTGTTTACCCATCAGCACCCTCAGTCTATTGTAGTTTTTTACCCATCAGCAACCTCAGTTTATTGTAGTTGTTTACCCATCAGCACCCTCAGTTTATTGTAGTTCTTTACCCATCAGCTCCCTCAGTTTATTGCAGTTGTTTACCCATCAGCCCACTCAGTTTATTGTAGTTGTTTACCCATCAGCCCACTCAGTTTATTGTAGTTGTTTACCCATCAGCCCACTCAGTTTATTGTAGTTGTTTACCCATCAGCCCACTCAGTTTATTGCAGTTGTTTACCCATTAGCAACCTCAGTTTATTGTAGTTGTTTACCCATCAGCCCACTCAGTTTATTGTAGTTGTTTACCCATTAGCAACCTCAGTTTATTGTAGTTGTTTACCCATCAGCACCCTCAGTCTATTGTAGTTTTTTACCCATCAGCAACCTCAGTTTATTGTAGTTGTTTACCCATCAGCTCCCTCAGTTTATTGCAGTTGTTTACCCATCAGCCCACTCAGTTTATTGTAGTTGTTTACCCATCAGCAACCTCAGTTTATTGTAGTTGTTTACCCATCAGCACCCTCAGTTTATTGTAGTTGTTTACCCATCAGCCCACTCAGTTTATTGTAGTTGTTTACCCATTAGCAACCTCAGTTTATTGTAGTTGTTTACCCATCAGCCCACTCAGTTTATTGCAGTTGTTTACCCATTAGCAACCTCAGTTTATTGTAGTTGTTTACCCATCAGCACCCTCAGTCTATTGTAGTTTTTTACCCATCAGCAACCTCAGTTTATTGTAGTTGTTTACCCATCAGCACCCTCAGTTTATTGTAGTTCTTTACCCATCAGCTCCCTCAGTTTATTGCAGTTGTTTACCCATCAGCCCACTCAGTTTATTGTAGTTGTTTACCCATCAGCCCACTCAGTTTATTGTAGTTGTTTACCCATCAGCCCACTCAGTTTATTGTAGTTGTTTACCCATCAGCCCACTCAGTTTATTGCAGTTGTTTACCCATTAGCAACCTCAGTTTATTGTAGTTGTTTACCCATCAGCCCACTCAGTTTATTGTAGTTGTTTACCCATTAGCAACCTCAGTTTATTGTAGTTGTTTACCCATCAGCACCCTCAGTCTATTGTAGTTTTTTACCCATCAGCAACCTCAGTTTATTGTAGTTGTTTACCCATCAGCTCCCTCAGTTTATTGCAGTTGTTTACCCATCAGCCCACTCAGTTTATTGTAGTTGTTTACCCATCAGCCCACTCAGTTTATTGTAGTTGTTTACCCATCAGCACCCTCAGTTTATTGTTGTAGTTGTTTACCCATCAGCCCACTCAGTTTAACACCGAATGCTACCCAAAAGCTCCCTCAGTTCAACACTGATGCTACGAGCGCGTACCCACAAACTTCAGTTTATAGCGGAATAATAATGCAAAAGTAACAAGAAAAGTGGCGACGTAATGACCATTACATTTATATTCGAATTGTGCTTTTCAGCTAGGCAGGATGATGCTTTACGCCCAAAAATACAAACACGCTGTATCTAGGAACGAACACGCTATTATTCAGGATTACACGTCGTCATGCAGTACTCTGACGGTCTCATTTACTACATAGCTTTTCGTAGCCATATAGATATTATAAATTACGTGCGTGTTTATTTTGGTCCATTACTTAAAAATGGGCGCGCATTATATTAATTTTTAACTTTGAATTTCTGGTTGAAAATCTATATGACGCAGAAAGGAAAAAAATTATATTGAGTTGCTAAATTTGTTAGGGGAAGTTTTAAAGTGCCAACCAACATTAATGAATAAAATTGTTCGAGTACATGTACATTGTATGAATTCAAGTTAGGATGAAATCGATACGTCTACAGTACGATCTGCTCGCACATGTACGTTTTTGGGATTTAAGTTTAAAAAGAGCGAAAAGAACGTCGAAGAAAGAAACTGTAAATTTAATCAGCCTCCTATACCACAGATACTGAGATAAGGCACTCAGCACATTTGCCTGTAAGCTACTTCCAGTTCAGCAGAAGTTAAACACAAGCACGATTTTAATGTAGTTTAAACTTAAAGACAGGCTCATTTATTGGCTCTTTAATTCCCCTAGCTTAAACCTTGAAGCCCCCCTCCCACCGCGCCTTTCTACACGGAACCTCTACACCCACCCCGCCGCCTAATTTTTAATTGCCTTTCTCGATGTACATTTCAGTGGCGCTGGCTAATGTACATTATGGCTGAACCAATTAGCAAGTTGTTTACGTCTGCAAGCTTGGGCTTCTACAGTTATCAGAATCATTTCAACTGGCTTAATTGTTATAAAATAGCTTATGAATTCTTCTTTGCTACTGAACTGGAAGTAGAAAGCTGTTCTACAAAGCATTGTATGCCTGAGTGGTCTATCTAGATATTTTAATATCTGTAGCCAAATCAAGCCCAAATTGAACTTTGTTTAAAAACTACTAAAACAAGGACCTACAACCATAAGATTAAGTAGTAAAGATGGTGAGTTATTGCAGAATTTCTTTGTATCGGTAAATGTACGATGCATGTAAAAAAATCTGTTAAACTACCACTGACTCCGGTCAAAGTTGTCTTTCGGTGACTGTTTAAGCACAGAAATACGATATGCCTATTGCTATATATTATTAGTTGATAGCTTAGCAAAAATATCATAACATTTGAGAGATGGATAATGTCACATAGTTAGAACATGGGATGACGCAGGCCGCTGGATCACTTTGCACACACAAGACAGCGCTTAGCAATAAGCTGTTAAATTATAGACATGAATTGACAGGCATTTAAAATATTTTTTAACTCGACAACAACGCACAGACTCCGACTGTACAGCGTTAACTGTATTCGCTTTAGTAAATTTATTATTATGATTAACTTATTATCGGGACAGAGAAGCTGGGACAAAGCCATAGAAGCTAACAGGCTTCATCAGTCTTGTTGCTAGGCAGCGCTCGATCCGGCTTCGATTTCTTCCATTGCGGGTTTTTCTGCTTCACAACAGCTCCGATTGGCTGCTGCCGCTGAAACCCGATCGGCGGGCGCCTGAAGTCGGTCGCCTTCGACGGCCTTCCCTGATCGTCGACCTCTTCGTCGTCCTCGTCGTCTTCCTCGGCGCCGGCGTCGCCGCAGCGCAGAGAGGCCGCCCTGTAGCTGGCGAACTGCAGCCGGGAGATGGCGACAAAGTAGGCGCAGGGCGCCAGCTGGGTGACGTCACTCCGAGTGGCCTCGGCAAATCGTTCGAAGCCGTCGAATCGCAGATAAGCCGTCACCGAGTTCGGGTCCTTGCTCCGGTCCAGGTGCAAATCTTCAGACATATCGGCGATTGCCCGGTCGTCGCCGAACACAGTCAGCAGATCCTCGGCTACGATCGGCTGCGGCAGGCCGTTCACCTCCAGACAGCAGTCCAGGTAGTAGGGCGACGGCCTGGGCGGGAATTCCACGCCGCCGCTGCCGCCGCCGATGTCTGGATCGTCGGCGTCGCCAGTGAAGTCCGGATCGTTGGCGCAGCGGAACTCGTGCTCGCAGGAGGCGCTCACGTGCACTCTGCCGCTGTCGTCGGTTACTGCGATCGAAAAGGCGAATACGATTATTGATTAGTTGCAGATAATTATTCCTACTTATTCCTACTCCTATCTTGCTACTTACAAGTAGGATACACCATTGGGTTGTTAGGACATTCCATGCCAGAATAAAATATGACTTAAGTAGGATGGGAAAATTTCGTTTCTTAGAAAGTTTTTGAAGGCTGGCTTTACCCAAACTTAAAAAAATTTAGTACTTTAGTAACGAAGCTCACCTGACTGGCTAATCGCCCTCAACACGTCCGCCGGTTCGACTAGTCGGACAAAAGCCTGTCCAGTTCGCCTGCCAAGAGCATCAGTCTCGAATTTTACGTCGGACAGGGCCAGCCGAATTCCAGGAAGGGCGGCGCAGGCGTCCGAATAATCGGGTCCAGAGGCAGGCCGGCCAGCGCTATGAAATGCTCGTCGCGCGGGCCCTTCGTGTAGTCCGGCAGCGCCTCTCGCGGCAACTGCGGCATCGGCGGCGGCTGCAAACTGGTCTGGTTTGGCAGCTCGGCGGCAGCGGCCGCCGGGGACTGAGCGGCCTCCGACCGCCAGTTTGGAGGCGGCCCACTTGGCGCCGGGCCGAGCAGCGACTTCGGCCGGCCGGGATGGCACAGCTGGCGAAACGCGGCGGCGACGGAATCGTCGTCACCGACTGGCGGCTGCGGCAACAGCTGGAAACCGCTGCTACCGGCTGGACCGCTACCGCCGCTGCCGTCTGCTATCCACGGCTTCGGCCGGTAGCCGCCGCTCTCAGAGTACGGCGCCGGAAATCCATTGCTTGGCCCTCCGCCGCCGCGGCCGCCTCTACCACGTCCTCGCCAGCCGCCGCGCGGACCGCCGCCCTCCTCACCCATTTCGTAGTTATCATAAGATTGACGCCCTCGCCGTCCGCCGCTGTCGCCAAACTCCGCCGCCGCTGTATCGTCATACGGACGCGAATGGTGGGATCCGCCCCGGCCGCCGGCGTAGCGACCGCCTCTCTGCTGCTGCTGGCCGCGATCTTTGTAGAACACGTAGCCCTCTTCCTCAGCTTTGTAGTCCCGTTCTCGGCTCCGGCCGCTGCTGGACGCCGATCCGAGTGGCAGCTGCGGCTGCGGCTGCTTGGCCTCATCGGCAGGCCGGCTCCGAGCCTCGGCGTTGTACAGCTCGCCTTTGAATCTCGGGTCCCGGTGCTCGTTATAGAAGCTCGATCGATCTTCGCTCTCAATAGCGGCAGCAGCTTCGACGGGACCTCGGGCAGTTGAGTCCACCGGCTCCCGCTGGTTGCGGCCGGCCAAGCGAGGATCCCGGCTAGACGAATAGGCCGCTGCCAACGATGTCGACGGCGGATTGTCTTCCCCGCCGCTGTAGATGTTTGAGTAGGCATTCAGGGCAGAAGCCGCGGCAGCCGCAGCAGCATCAGAAGCAGGGCCGCCGCCGCTGCGACCTTCTCCGCCTTCCATCTGTTGTGCATTGTTCCAGCCGCTGTTGTGTTGCTCGTTCCAGTCGCCGCCGCGGCTATATCTGTAGTTTTCCTCGTCGGTTCTGCTAGAATTGGAAGCCCAGCGCCTAGAAGAGCCGTAGCCACTGTCGTAGTTGCCGCCGTTGTCCTCCCGATATCGCTGGTGGTGAGGGTGCTGCTGATACGGCTGCCGGTACTGCTGCCGATCGGTGAATTCGGACTCGGCTCCGTTGCTATGCCGTTGCTGAGGCCAAGTCTGCTGATGATGCATGGGATATCGCGACTGCGGCTGCTGCTGATCAGCGTAGATTCTACGGCCGTAGGCGGTCGGTTCGTAGCCTCCTCGGCCGCCTTCCCTGCCGCCGTTTCGCCCGTAGCCATCGCCGCCTTCCCTATAGTAGCCCTCGCCGCGGTCAAGACGCTGCCGCTTCTCTGGTGGCACAGCGGCCGCCGCGGCGTCATTTTCATAGGCTGCGACGGCAGTGTCGGCGGGAAAATATCGGCTGCCACCGGTGTGCTGTCTGGCATCGGCCTCCGGGTAGAAGCGCTCTCTGGGATAGGGCCTCTGGTCAGCCTGCAAGAGTTGCGGGTCAGTAGGTTGAAATAGGCACTTTGGGGTAGGTATGCTCTGTGAGTCATTGTGTGGTAGGTATGCTCTGTGAGTCATTGTGGGGTAGGTATGCTTTGTGAGTCATTGTGTGGTAGCTATGCTCTGTGAGTCATTGTGTGGTAGGTATGCTCTGTGAGTCATTGTGTGGTAGGTATGCTCTGTGAGTCATTCTGTGGTAGGTATGCTCTTTGAGTAATTGAGAGTAGCTATGCTCGGTGAGTCAAAGCCAGTGGAATTTGAGATTCAGTCATAGAAGGGTAGTCATGGGTCCTTGAAATCTTTGGCAGACTTTTAAACAAAGAGAAAGAATGTCTCGCACTGTTGAACTTAATACAGGAAATTCAGCGATCTCCCTTGGATTCCTGAAGCGAGTTTTTTTGATAAACTCAATCTGTTAAGACCCAAGCACATACCATAGCACAATCAGCCCTGCTCACCCGTCCGTAGCCTCTGCCCCGGTACCCAGCAGAGTGCTCAAACGGGCCCTGATTGGGTTGTTCTCGCAACGGCGGTGGAGTCGGTGTAGTCGGCGGCTGAGGCTCCTCGGCCGGAGCCACAGCTGCTAGACGGACCTGCTGCACAACGTGCTGCATCTCGGCATTGGAGCTGACGAATAGTTTCAGAGTCTGGCCGCACAGCTCCTGGCCGTCCAGCAACAGCGCTAGTCGAGCGGTCTCGTCGCTGGTAAAGGTGACAAAGGCGTCGCCACGATCGCCGCCAACAATATGGACGCCGCCCTCCGGTATGGCCAAGCCGTTGAAAAATCGGCGAATATCGGAGGCGTTGGCGCTCCAGGCGAGGTTCTGCAGCCGGATGAGCACAGTGCCGCCCGACATGGCTGCCTGACTAGTTGTAATTTGCGTCCGATTGGATAAAGCTTAATTTAACCTAGATTAGAGGCTGGAGGTGCTTTGGCAAAAAATAGCATCAATTAGAGATTTAGTATATTTAGATTATTCTCGCATTAAGATCCGTGATGAAATTTCTGTAAGCTAGGCTAGAATAATCGTTTTTAATGAGGAAAGATCTGGGAAAGTGGCGGCTCAATCTGAGGATCCGGGAGGTTGGAAGTTCAATCAGAGGATCTGGGAGGGTGGAAGTTCAATCAGAGGATCTGGGAGGGTGGAAGTTCAATCAGAGGATCTGGGAGGTTGGAAGTTCAATCAGAGGATCTGGGAGGGTGGAAGTTCAATCTGAGGATCTGGGAGGTTGGTAGTTCAATCTGAGGATCTGGGAGGTTGGTAGTTCAATCTGAGGATCTGGGAGGTTAGTAGTTCAATCTGAGGATCTGGGAGGTTGGTAGTTCAATCTGAGGATCTGGGAGGTTGGTAGTTCAATCTGAGGATCTGGGAGGTTGGAAGTTCAATCTGAGGATCTGGGAGGTTGGAAGTTCAATCTGAGGATCTGGGAGGTTGGTAGTTCAATCTGAGGATCTGGGAGGTTGGTAGTTCAATCTGAGGATCTGGGAGGTTGGTAGTTCAATCTGAGGATCTGGGAGGTTGGTAGTTCAATCTGAGGATCTGGGAGGTTGGAAGTTCAATCTGAGGATCTGGGAGGGTGGAAGTTCAATCTGAGGATCTGGGAGGTTGGTAGTTCAATCTGAGGATCTGGGAGGTTGGTAGTTCAATCTGAGGATCTGGGAGGTTGGAAGTTCAATCTGAGGATCTGGGAGGGTGGAAGTTCAATCTGAGGATCTGGGAGGTTGGTAGTTCAATCAGAGGATCTGGGAGGTTGGTAGTTCAATCAGAGGATCTGGGAGGTTGGAAGTTCAATCTGAGGATCTGGGAGGGTGGAAGTTCAATCTGAGGATCTGGGAGGGTGGTAACCCATGCTGAGGATTCTTAAAAGTGTGCAATAAAAGTACACAATACTCGTGCTACACTAAGCTCGTACTAGCCCAAAACTTACGAAAATAACGAACAATTATGAAATTACAATGGTAATAAATAGAAAATATAGTTTCAGTGCAATGTAATTTTTATGTCTGCCAAAATAGACAGCTTAGGTGTTTTAAGCGTGAATTTACTAATCATAGTGCCGTGCCTACATTGTGAGTTTAGCTTGGTAAAAGCTGTAAATATTTCAGCAGGAATAGTATAAAATGTTTAGCAAGATTTTGGTTGTAATTGTAAGGATTGTCATATGATTATAATCTAGAAAACAATAAGCCAGACAGGAAAGTCATGGTAAGAGCTAATTAAAATAAAAGGTAAGCAATAAATCATGAACAGCTAGAAGCCATAAAGTTAAGGTATGTTGGGGAAAAGAAAATCGATAAAGTTCACCGACCCCGTGCGCAGACCGTGATAGCCAGAGGTTGGCTATATGGAAAAGAGGTAGTAGGGGTCTGGGCTGAAAAAAAATCGATATGAAGTTCACCGACCCCACGCGCAGACCCTGACAGCCAGGAGGTTCACTAAATGAAAAGAGGGAGTAGGGGGTCTGGGCTGAAAAGAAAATCGATAAAGTTCCCCGACCCCGCGCGCAGACACTGACAGCCAGGAGGTTCACTAAATGAAAAGAGGGAGTAGGGGGTCTGGGCTGAAAAGAAAATCGATAAAGTTCCCCGACCCCGCGCGCAGACACTGACAGCCAGAGGGAGGTTGACTGGATGGAAAGAGGGAGTAGGGGGTCTGGGCTGAAAAGAAAATCGATAAAGTTCCCCGACCCCGCGCGCAGACCCTGACAGCCAGGAGGTTGACTGAATGGAAAGAGGGAGTAGGGGGTCTGGGCTGAAAAGAAAATCGATAAAGTTCCCCGACCCCGCGCGCAGACCCTGACAGCCAGGAGGTTGACTGAATGGAAAGAGGGAGTAGGGGGTCTGGGCTGAAAAGAAAATCGATAAAGTTCCCCGACCCCGCGCGCAGACCCTGACAGCCAGGAGGTTGACTGAATGGAAAGAGGGAGTAGGGGGTCTGGGCTGAAAAGAAAATCGATAAAGTTCCCCGACCCCGCGCGCAGACCCTGACAGCCAGGAGGTTCACTAAATGGAAAGAGGGAGTAGGGGGTCTGGGCTGAAAAGAAAATCGATAAAGTTCACCAACCCCACGAGCAGACCCTTCTAGTCAATCAGCGGGGTGGGCATTGGCAGTGTAATAAATAGTCTTTGAGTGCTCGCTAAGCGGCACCAACATTGTCTCGGTTGGGCTTGGGTTTTTTAAGTACGACGGGTGTCCCAAAAAATTTTCTGAAGTTTAATTATTTTATCCTTGATTTACCCCGTAAGTCAGTTTCAAAAGAACCCCGGAAATTTCAAAGAATGCAATACCTATTAAAATGACACTTGGTGCACATCCCCGAAAAGGCGGGCGTTGGAAGGCAAAGGTACCAGTAGAATGGAAACTAATTAAGAATAAAATTGAATAAAACGGTTTAAAAAACTATCAGCGTGCTATACATAGCAGCCACGCAGTAAAATATTGCCATAAAATTAATAAAAATGACAAAAAGACCATAAAAAGGCTCAATATGATAATTGGTTTGGTTTCCAGCTAAAAATTTATAAGAATTTTTTTTAATAAAGCGGTAAACATCCTGTAAAATAAGCTACTGACAATAACAATGGTGCTTATGAAAAGTATATAGTTTGTGAACTCAGAAACAATGGTACAATAATAAGTAGACAGATCGGTTCAATCTACAGCAGGATTGGCCTCAAAGCGAATCTTAACAAATAGCTAAAAAATTAATTCGATTTGTAAGAAAAATTGTGGATTTAAAAAAAAATTTAAATCGGCCTAAGCACAGCAAGGCACGAAATGTTTCTGCATTGTAATATAAGACAGCTAAGTTCAGTTCAAAAAAGTGCGCGGACATGGATTATAAAGAAATACTAAAAATGTCATAAAAACAATAAAAAGAAATTTTATTAAGTTTTAAGCAGATAATAAGCTCTATGAGCAATGAGTTTTTGATGACCTTCATTTCGGGTATTTATTGTAATTTTTTGTTATTTTCTCAAAATCTTATAAAAAACTTTTCCAGAAAAAAAATCTACACAAGATTCAAAAACAGGGAAAGTTTTCTATCCATAAGATTTTATTGACACGATATAAAAATGGCAACTTCTGTCTCCAAAAGCTTTTTTGTTTAATTTTAACTATCGTAAATTTGTAAACTAACCGCCTATAAAGTACATACAAGCAATACTAAGTAGGTACTAAGTTTGAATTGAAGAACGGATTGCTTTTAAATAACTTTGTTGTATGAAATTGAAGAATTCTTGACAATGTTTTTACATTAAGGCCACTATTAGCGCTTTTTACGTTGCTTTGCTTCACTGCTACTAACAGTAGCTAATTACATTGGCTTACTCCTCTTCCTCCGTGTAAGCTTTGCCCCAGATTAGCGAGCAGCACACGCTAGAATGGAATCTGAACAGGATAGCAAAGGGCAGGCCGATGTGCATGACCAGGCGATAGCCAAGTACAGAGATGCGTCCGTTCAATAGCTCGCTAGCGACTCCGTCCATCCGGCTGCTCTCGAAGGTGCCCAGCAGCCACAGGGCCAAGTTGATGCCTAGCAGGGCGGCGATGCAGCCTCGGCCGGGCTTTTTTTCTAGCAGATCCGGCCGGCTGGACCGGCGACGGAGGCCGTCCAGCAGAAGCGGCGCCTGCATCACGGCCTGGCCTAAGCCTAGCAGCCCTGCCAGGCCTTCCATGGTGGCCAGCTCCACAGGGTAAACCCAGGCATTGGCTAGCAGGGCGCATAGCATGAATATGCAGTAGATCAGGTCACCGAGGAAAGCTGCGATCTGCGAATTGGCGGTTTCATCCGTTTCTCAAGTGGCTGGGGCGTGGGTTTCACAAACGCGAAATTTCATAACCGCTAAATGTCATCTACTTTCACAACCGCGAAACTTCACAACCGCTAAAAATGTTGCACATACTTTCATATACTGCAGTCTTTTTAGCGGTTGTGAAGTTTCGCGGTTGTGAAAGTGGGTGATTTAGCGGTTGTGAAGTTTCGCGTTTATGAAAGTGACTGCAAAAAAATTAGCGGTTGTGAAGTTTCGCGGTTGTGAAATTTCGCGTTTGTGAAAGCAACCCTGGCTGGGGTGGTGCAGTGAGGCCAATTCTTAAATGGCTGGGGTGGTGCAGTGAGGCCGATTCTTAAATGGCTGGGGTGGTGCAGTGAGGCCGATTCTTAAATGGCTGGGGTGGTGCAGTGAGGCCGATTCTTAAATGGCTGGGGTGGTGCAGTGTGGCCGATTCTTAAATGGCTGGGGTGGTGCAGTGAGGTCGATTCTTAAATGGCTGGGGTGGTGCAGTGAGGCCGATTCTTAAATGGCTGGGGTGGTGCAGTGAGGCCGATTCTTAAATGGCTGGGGTGGTGCAGTGAGGTCGATTCTTAAATGGCTGGGGTGGTGCAGTGAGGCCGATTCTTAAATGGCTGGGGTGGTGCAGTGAGGTCGATTCTTAAATGGCTGGGGTGGTGCAGTGAGGTCGATTCTTAAATGGCTGGGGTGGTGCAGTGAGGCCGATTCTTAAATGGCTGGGGTGGTGCAGTGAGGTCGATTCTTAAATGGCTGGGGTGGTGCAGTGAGGCCGATTCTTAAATGGCTGGGGTGGTGCAGTGAGGCCGATTCTTAAATGGCTGGGGTGGTGCAGTGAGGTCGATTCTTAAATGGCTGGGGTGGTGCAGTGAGGCCGATTCTTAAATGGCTGGGGTGGTGCAGTGAGGCCGATTCTTAAATGGCTGGGGTGGTGCAGTGAGGCCGATTCTTAAATGGCTGGGGTGGTGCAGTGAGGCCGATTCTTAAATGGCTGGGGTGGTGCAGTGTGGCCGATTCTTAAATGGCTGGGGTGGTGCAGTGAGGTCGATTCTTAAATGGCTGGGGTGGTGCAGTGAGGCCGATTCTTAAATGGCTGGGGTGGTGCAGTGAGGTCGATTCTTAAATGGCTGGGGTGGTGCAGTGAGGCCGATTCTTAAATGGCTGGGGTGGTGCAGTGAGGCCGATTCTTAAATGGCTGGGGTGGTGCAGTGAGGTCGATTCTTAAATGGCTGGGGTGGTGCAGTGAGGCCGATTCTTAAATGGCTGGGGTGGTGCAGTGAGGTCGATTCTTAAATGGCTGGGGTGGTGCAGTGAGGTCGATTCTTAAATGGCTGGGGTGGTGCAGTGAGGCCGATTCTTAAATGGCTGGGGTGGTGCAGTGAGGCCGATTCTTAAATGGCTGGGGTGGTGCAGTGAGGCCGATTCTTAAATGGCTGGGGTGGTGCAGTGTGGCCGATTCTTAAATGGCTGGGGTGGTGCAGTGAGGCCGATTCTTAAATGGCTGGGGTGGTGCAGTGAGGCCGATTCTTAAATGGCTGGGGTGGTGCAGTGAGGTCGATTCTTAAATGGCTGGGGTGGTGCAGTGAGGCCGATTCTTAAATGGCTGGGGTGGTGCAGTGAGGCCGATTCTTAAATGGCTGGGGTGGTGCAGTGTGGCCGATTCTTAAATGGCTGGGGTGGTGCAGTGAGGCCGATTCTTAAATGGCTGGGGTGGTGCAGTGAGGTCGATTCTTAAATGGCTGGGGTGGTGCAGTGAGGCCGATTCTTAAATGGCTGGGGTGGTGCAGTGAGGTCGATTCTTAAATGGCTGGGGTGGTGCAGTGAGGCCGATTCTTAAATGGCTGGGGTGGTACTGTGAGACTCGATTTTCAGGGGCTGGGTGGTACTGTGAGACCCGATTTTCAGGGGCTGGGTGGTGCTGTGAGACCAGATTCCCAGTGCCTAGAGTGAGGCCCGTGCTGTGCTGTGAGACTCGATTCTCTCAGTGGCTGGGGTGGTGTTGCGAGGTCGATTCCCATTGGCTGGGGTGGTGCTGAGGCCGATTCTTATTGGCTGGGCCGTTGGGTGGTGCCGTGAGGCAGATTCTCATTGGCTGGGGTGGTGCTGTGAGGCCGATTCTTATTGGCTGGGCCGTTGGGTAGTACTGTGAGTTGGATTCTCTGTGGCTGGGGTGGTGCTGAGGCCGATTCTTATTGGCTGGGCCGTTGGGTGGTGCCGTGAGGCAGATTCTCAGTGGCTGGGGTGGTGCTTGATATGGCTGCAGTCTGCAGGTCTGCTCGCATTCGACGAGAAAATTGCGTACCCGCAATGCGCCGGGAAATACTTGTATATGTATACAGTACAAACTAATTAATTTATTAGATAGAAGCCACTAGCATTTAAAGGCTAAAGCCTAAATTCGATAAAATTGCTAGTAATCAAAGTGTATCTAGTTCGCATGATTGTTATTACGCTCGGGTGAAAATCAGAGATTAGAATAGCTGCATGTTGAGGGTTCTTTTTTAAGTGTGACCACATTATTTAGGCGGCACAATTGCAATAAATTTACCAATAGCCTATCATCAAAGGCGTGCCGTTCGGCGCTGACAAACTCCAGTTGGCGCAAACGGCACAGAGCCGGCACAGAGGCTGCAATAGCGGCCAGGTGTAGCAGAGCCGTATGGATCAGGTAAGCCAGAGCGGCGGCTTTGCGATCTTTCAACGATAATACGCAGGTGCACACGGCCAATGTGACAATGAAAGCGGCCGCGCCAATGGCTGGGCCAATCAGATCGCGCACAGTCAGTTCAATGTTCAGTTGGCGCAGCCAATCAGCTTTCTCGGCGCGTTCTGCTGGTGGTCGCATTAAGATAAGGGGAGATGGCTGTACGGTAGTCAATGTACGAGCGTACCTTGAATTAGAATGTAAGATTTCGAATGAACTGGCGTGTTGCATTGTATACAATATAGTCTACCAACATATTGAGAATTGAATCTCTTAAAGTACAAATTTCACTGTATCAACTATAAAACAATGTACGAAGTAGAAAAATGCATACAGTTCGCTTGCTGTGTGTACATGTGTAACCAACGCGACGTAGCAACAGTTACATTACAAATGAAAGTACAACAGAAATGTGTTAGCATAAAGTACAATGATAAGTTTGGCGCTCTTATTACGGCTATTTTTGAACCTATGGTGAAAATTGTGTAGTTTTAAGACGATGCATTGTTATTGTTTGCCCCCAAGTAGCTATTGTTAGTTACAGATGCAAAGCAAAGCTCATCGTGATGCAATAATATGTGCAGTACTTGAGCACTATGCATAGAAAATAAATAGGTACAGTATATTGTTGTTAGTACTCATATAAACAGGTAAAATCATAATACTCATTATCCATTAAGATTATTTAGAAACGCTTCAAGTCCCATAGTTCGATTCCGAGTGTATAAGCCTTAAATCAGTTTAGCCTTTGGCTTTTTTTGAGCGGCTGGCTCACTAGTGCCAACTTGAGACACCGAGTGAAGACACTTTAGTACACCCTGCGTATGGCTATGCGTTATGTACAGAGATCAGATTAATTGGCTCTTGTTATATTATACCGTTAGGACTTTTAGTAGCTGCATACGCATATAACATACTTTACCACCGTACATAAAATACAGATCAGATTAATAAGCATTGACGTGCTGTAAATTATAAATTGTTTTTTTTTCTGCACCATTGTTTCTGAAGTCTGAACGGAATCGAACGCAATGCATTATACTCCATACCACAGTACGGTAGAGAACAGTCTAGCTTTGCATAGCACTTAGGAGTATGTGCATTTAATGATATAATAATCAATGCCCATCATCCATAACAACAGCGCCTAACGCTGTAATTATCAGTAACAGATTGCTACGACTACTGTTTCATCAATACTTTATTTAGTTTTTTTTAAAGATCTGAACACAAGTGAACAAAAGGCAATTGCGTTCATAATCTATTTTTTAAAATAAATTTGCGAAGCAAAACACCATACGGCATTGTGCAACAGTGTATAACTGATCATAGAAATGCACTAGATGAACCGGAACAAATAGAACTGATACGTTTTTGTAAACAATTTGACGCACAAAAACAATAAATTAAATAAAAATGCAAATAATTGAAAGTAAAACGTGATCATTGCATTTAAAACATAACGAAACAATCTCAGAATAAAGAATATAAATAAAACCGGCATCATACTACTATTATATACTGATACTTAGCAAACGCACCCTCTCGATTATCGCCGCTGCTGTTCGAGCGTTGCCGTAGCCGGCTATTCTCCCCAGTCTCCTCCGACTCGCAGTTGGCATTGGTCTCGGCCGGGGCCGACTGCTTGGCTTCTACCATCCGGTGATCGCCAACATAGGCTAGCAGTTGCAGGGCCATGGGCCCAGCTAGCAGAGCAAACTCAACTTTGGCCGGACTGAGAAACGGATCCAGAGAATCGATGGCCGCCCGACCATTCGGACAAGCGGCCGAGGCATTCAAAGCGGCGAAGGTGGCCGTGGCATTGGTTTTGCCAAGCGGCCTAGCTAGAACTACAGCGATAGTGATTTCCGCAACTGAACTGTGAGCCCACAGGCACAGACAGGCGGTGAGCAGGTGGCCCAGCAGGGCAGTTATAAAGCCTCTGTGCTGCAAGAAAATTGCCCTATGCCCGAAAGCCAACAGGCTGCCAGATGCGACTACAAACAGTAGCTGACAGGCGTAGAGAGCAGTTTGAAACGGATTGCCTGTGCAGGCTGGCTTGTTGCCATCTAGATAGGGCGCCGACATGTGCAACAAATCCAAGGCAACCGTGCCAGCAACAAACAGCGCCAGGCCAGCCCGCAGGTAAGCATTGAAGCCTTCGCCGCAGTGGGCAACGAATGGCAGACTAGCCACTGAGCCATCTTCAAAGCGGACATCGCTTGGCGCGGCAACCGCAGTAGAGTTGTCCGTCTGCTGCGGCGGCGCGACACCGGCTAGCCGGTGGCCCAGACTGAGAGATTCCATGCGAATCTGCCTACGCTGAGAGTGGTAGCGACTGTCACGATTGCGCCACATGTAGACGCCAAGAGCGACGCAGGACCCGATGCCGGTTAAATAGACAATGAAAAAGAATGCCTCGTGAAATTGGGTGCTCTCCGCGCGATCGCCGGTCATGGCGAAGTACACGCTGGTTGATAGGCCGATAGAAAAAATCACCAGGGTGTACACTAAGCCAAGGCTGTGCCGAAGAAAGATTAATGACTTTTCTTCGTCTCGCTTTTCCTGCTCCATTGCTGCTTGTTGTGCAATCCAGTTTCTGTTAGATTAATATTTGTTTATTTATATAACAACAGCAACAGATCGAAACTAAAAATGCAGGAAATGTTATAGGAACATAGCAATTATAGCTAGCTATATACAACTGATTCAATGGTAAATACACATACACATTTATATAATGAATAAATGCCATTTAAATTGAAGAATTGCCAAGGAATTGCCAAAACATAATTGAAAAAATGGCATACAAATATGAAACAGTATAGAGCTCCGCTCACCCCACAACCCCAAGGACACACAAAATTATGATCCTATCAAAACTGCAACTAATGTATAACATGAAGAAGCCCAAATTTGCATCTATTCTGTTGTATTTTACCTTTTGGTCTTAATTTTATCTATTTAACTAATGTTCAACTCTATATAGACTTACAAACTATAATACACTAAAAACTCTATCTTAATTCCTGAATCAAACATAAGAAAACTATTCCTAATCCTAATCATATCTAATGACTTTAATTGTAGAAAATTGTTTTTTAAGGTTTATTTAGCTTTTCTTTTTTGACCTGTATTAGATAGGCTTAGTTGGCTAATTATCATATATATATATAAACATATTATCCTATTGTCCTAAAGCCAAGGGGTTATATAGCTAAAAACTTAAAACTAAAATTATAGCCTAATGGTAAAATTTTGGACTTACAAATAGAAGGTTGGAGGTTCAATTCTCATTTTTTTCTAATTATTTTTGGAACTATTTATATCTCTGAGAGCAAAGGTAGATTTAGGGGGGTGGGGCAGCCATCTTCCCTTCTATAATAGCTTGACAGAACATATTGCACCCTAAAAAAATAATTTGCACCCCTAAACTTGATTTTTTGCACCCTACATGCATTTTTTATGGTCCCTAGCCTAAAAGTTGGCACCTTTTATACTTGCGTTGGCATCCCAAACTTGGACTGCCTCCCACCAAAATGAAGTCTGCCACTGTCTGAGAGATACTAACTTTATATTATAGTGCTTATAGTTTATAAGGCCTTTCTCTATATATTAGGTTAGAATTATAAATATTATTATTTTATAGATATAAATATATATACTATTATATACATTATTTAAGTTGTTAGTATACTAGATCAAAGATTTATAACAACAATATATAATATTATTTGTTCCTTGCATAGGCCAAGTATTTTGGTTTATTTGGGGCCTAGCTATGCAAAAGGCATCTTAACTTTTTATAAAAAAACTAGGAACTAGGTAATATTTTTTAAGGTTTAGAATTGATAAATATATATATATATACAACATATCATATATATAATATGCACAACACCTAGCCAAGCCAACCCAAGGACCTAACTAAGATAAGTCACAAAAAATTTGGCATCTATTTAATCTAGCAATAGGATTTAGGGACAGATAATTAAAGATGGTCAAAATGGGGACAGTCAATCCTGAGACAAGGTATAATAAAAAACTATTAAATCAGCTATTTGGTATTTTGATAGATTAGAGATCTATCATTATATTTATTATGATTATTATGATTGTTATTATTATCTTATATATATTATTATTATTTTATATATCAATTTTTTAATAAAATATATATAGAAATAGTTGCCCAGATTGGAATATAGTGGGTTCAAAATCTGCAAGTTTCAATAGATTGTTTCTTATAATTGTATAATATTCTGCCTCTCTCAAAATTCACAAAAATGGTTAATATACTACTTATACATTTCATTCAGTAGTACAATTGTCAAGTTAAACCCCATCTACAATTCATCATAGGTCATGTATGACCTACATTAGTCAGTTCAAACCCCACCTATGATTCATCATTTGGCTTGCACCCAGTTTGCACCCGGATGAACCAATCAAATGCAATAGAAAACTACCAGCTACAGTAACCAATCATGCGCATTTGCAGTAGACTAGTTGCGCAATTTTCTGCCCTGTCATGCTTGACAGCAACCAAAGCATGACCCTTTGAAATTTACAAAAAAGGTGATGGACAACCTTGAAAGAGGTCTATTTGCCTATAAATACAAGTGGTCCAAAGTGGACCCAGAGCTAAAAAACTGACTTGTGGAAGGAGAAGAAGTTCCAAAGAGGAAGAAATGGTCTTCCTACCAAGGAAGATTCTTTGAGTTCTTGTGGTAAGCCTTACTCAGTTGTGCCAGTAGTTTGAGATGTCTCATTTGTATTGAGTTTGAGTCTGTTGAGACTCTTGAGTCTATTTAGACTCCATTGGTTGCAATCTCCAGAAGGACTACCCTAATAGATCTTCGAAGACTATCAGTGATTACTGGAGCTTTACCTAGAGTGCATTAAGTCATTGCTAGAAGGAGAAGGCTTATTTGATACTGCAGTTTGGTGCAGGGATCCCATTGTTAATTTGAAGCTTCCTATTGGTCTGAACAACAGATACCAGCCAGCAAGAGACAAAGAAGACCACTGGACCAGGCTCCAAGAGCTAACTAGCTAATCTGCAAGACATCAATAGACTACTCGCAAGAACTACTCGCAGATGAGATCTACTGATCAAGACTCAAAGTAATAAATACCTTCATTTGATTACTGGGTTGCCTAGCTAAGTGCTAAAACTGATTGTTCTTTGATTACTGAGAAAAGTCTCAATAATAAGGAATACATCATAATGATAATATTGCTATTGCTTTGAAAAAGAGGAAACTACATTAAATTGATATGTTCTTTAATCTTATTAAAGGCCACATATTAGTTTTATAATCAAATATACTAATACATTAAAACATTTGATGTGACACCTTAAATTATGTCAAAAGTATAGCCATATTGTACAATTTTTTATTAGAAAAGATATTATCATAAAATAAATTCTCTAGGCCTACATATAAATAAAAAACTATATATAAAGTTGGACAATTGCTGGAGTTCTGGAACTAGAACCCATTTTTAATGGATATAGATCTAGCACTCTTTTGTAGGCAGTTATCTACTAACAAAGTCTTTGAACATTAGAAGTATCTTGTTTTGAATCTTACACTGGATACATTTTCATTGAATTTTCAATTGTACGTCAACAAATTTAAATGTACACCAACTTTCTTAATGTGTGCCAACAAAAACAAAAACAGAAATTAAACATAACCAGAAGTCAGAATCAGAACAGTACATGTATATTATAAATGGTCAATAAATATTTAAATTTAAATTTAAATTACAAAAAATTGATAATGAGATAACAATTGTTGTGACAATTCCGATAATTGAAATGATTAGTAAATTAGAAAATAGTAAAAGAAAAAAATGGTTTTTGAAATAACTTAACACAGAAAAATGCACAAAAAATTATTTATATTAATTTGTACACTAGTTGTGTACGCCACACTATATGCTACACTGTACACAGCCAAAAAAATGTACGCTGGTATACGCCACAAAACTCAAGTATACGCTGGAATATTCCGATGTACACCCCTCCTTTTGCAATATGGCTGCCCCCTCCAAAAATTTCTTGATAGAACATATTGCACCCCCTAAAAACCTAAGTTTGTGCCTCTTAAACTTGATTTTTTGCCTCCAAACACCTTTTTTGCACACTTAAGCTGATATTTTACCTTTTGTACATATTTTTGTGCCTCCTAGCTTAAAAATTGGCACTTTTTTACATTTATGTTGATGCCACAAACTTAGATCACCTCCTCAAAATGAAACTCTAGATCCGCCACTAATTATTATAATACAACTACTAGTATCCATAGCTATTAGAAAATAGGTTCTAGTGCCAGAACTCTAGCCATTATTGTAAAATTGTCTATAGGCCCTATTTAAAATCTAAAACTACAATAGGCCTACAAAATCTATTGCTCAATTATCTATTGCCACTTTGATTATTGCCAGATTGATTATCTAGTAGCAGTAGGCCTACTAGATTGACTTGAAGTTCAAAACTTACTATCCCAAAAATATAAAGTAGATAGGGGCTTAACAAATAACAAGGTATTTAGCCTTAATAATATAATTATAAATAGGAAGAAGGCCACTTCCGCCATTCACCTAAAATTATGATAGAAGATTTACCTAAATTTGCTAGGGCTAGCTTGGGACAATTATTTTTGTTTAAGGTGTTAGGCTTCTTTTATAATAGGCCTAGAGCTTAACCTTCAGTCATATTTTTTGTCAAAAAGTAGCTTTTACCTAGCCCTAAGTTACATGGCCAATGTCGGCCTAAATCAAAAAGATTGCACATGACATACATGACATAGGCCTAATGTCATGATGGGTATCCAGTCAATCCGGCGACAAGACAATCTGGCGACAGACAATCCGGCGACAGTCAATCCAGCAACAGATGATCCAGCGACAGATATTAAATCAAGATATATCAGCATATAGTTTATTAGTTAAGCTATTATTTTTTCAGAATAAAATTCAGAATAATATATGTTGATTTAATATCTGTCGCCAGATCGTCTGTTGCTGGATTGACTGTTGCCAGATTGTCTGTTGCCGGATCGTCTTGTCGCCGGATTGTCTGGAAGACTCATGATGTATGGTATAGGACCAAGATTGCCATACACCAAGACCGCCATACTTGGGGGAGCTAAGGGAGAAATTTGACTCAATGTTATTAGATGGTGCTAGAGACTGAGAGGAGATAAGTGGCTAAGAGAGCCAGCAAGACAAGGATGTAAGAAAAAAAACCTACAAGAGGAATAGCAAAACTAGAAGATTGGTAGCTCCCTCAATACCAGTAGCCAGCTATAGCTGTGGTGGTCTTGGTGTATGGCGGTCTTATTCATGCGCCTAATGTATATTATGCCTAGCTATATATGCCTAGAATAATCTAAGGAGGCAAAAAGGGGTCGTTCACGAATACTTGGATAGAGTAGGTCTAAATTTTTTTAACATTGGCTTGAGCTTTTTTGCTATTGACATTGTTAGGCCTACTGCAACTGCTGTAATGTAAGAAAAAGAAAGATTGGATACTTTCAGCTGTGAAAAAAAATTGTTTTTTTACTGGAGATTTCGGTTTTAACATTAGTTTTTAAAACACAATGACTAATGTTAATAAAATTTTCGGCCACAATAATAACTTTTTTCATGTTTAAAAATGTAACAAGTCACAACAAAATTTGCTAGCTTGAAACACTGTTTTTTCACTTGTGTAAGTATGTAAACGAAAATGTTTAATAAAATTTTTATTCGTTTTTTATAGGCCTAGAGCATAAGAATACTTTTTTACTTCATTTGTGTTTACATAAGTTTTTTAAAACTTATAAAGGCTGTTAAGGTTAAAAAATTTCCCGCGTGTGCGTGATCTAAGCACTCAGTACTCAGTAGTAAGGTCTAGGACTACTGAAGTAGAAGGATGAAAAACTGTTTTCTTGGGATACATTTTACCGAAGAAATTCATTATGTAGAATGAAAGTTTTCAATTTTACAGTAGGGGCCCTAGTAGGCCTACTAAAATTAGTTTTGGTTTTTAATGGAACAGAAGAGTGCCAAGTGAAAGACAGTTACAGATCCAATGAATGTTTATATTTTTATACCTTGCTTCTCTTATAGCCCTATTGTCATTGATATTCGTAGAGTTTTTTGTTTCGAAAATTAATATTATATGTTAATATAAATTTGTATATTCTATGTCAATCAATGATATGTATATAAATCATAGGCCAACAGTAGCCCCACTATGTAATTATTGTTATATAGCAAGTAAAATTGCCTATATTATTATGCCATTACTATTAATGGCATAGCCCCACACAGGTCAATTATAAATATGAGGGTCTATTTATGATTTTTATTTTATTATTTTTATGGGCCCAATTCAATTGATTTTTTGAATAATTTTAAAAATATTTTTTCTGTAGGCCTAGGTTATAGTTTTTCAAATAGTAGGCCTAGTATAGGGCTTAATGCTTAGCATGCTGCATAGTATACCAAAATTCTAGCATATGCCTATATGGGCTATGGCATAGGGGAGATTTCAAAAAAATTAGGGGCCTATATACCAAGTTTGTGGCGCATGACTAGGGCCTAAGACTGCCACACACCAAAACCACCACAGCTATTGCTGGCTATTGGTATTGAGGGGCCATAGCTGGGAAGGTGGCAGTTTTTGGTGAATTTTCCGGTGCAAATTGGCCCTTTTTTGGCACACACGGCGCACACGGCGTACAAGGAAAAATTGGAAATGCTCTGGCGGCGCACATGGCGCATGGCGCTGAAAAAATATATAGTTACACTTCATTATACTTTGCAAAATATATAGTGTCAGGCCTAATTCCATAATTCGTAAAATAAAATTATGTAAATTATGTAAATTATGTAAATTACATAAATCACGATATAAAATACGTAAATGAAATTCAAATTTGTCTACCGTAAATTCCTTACGGTAGAATAAATACCTTACCTTACCTTACCTTACCTTAGACTTACCTTATCATGGTGCGCTGCGGCGCACAAAATCGTTTCTTCATGGCGCACGGCGCACAGTGCTCAAAAGCATCAAAATAGTTCCGGCGCACACTGTGCCACCTTCCCGACTATGGTTGAGGGGGAGCTACCAATCTTCTAGCATTGCTATTTCTCTCATAGGTTCTTTTCTCATAGCCTTGTCTTGCTGGCTCTCCTAAGTCCTATCCACTTATCTCTCTAGCACCATCTAATAACACATTGGCTATCACAAATGTATTGAAGATTTCATAGTATTGGACTAAATTAGCTATTCCTCTTAAATTAGCTATTCCAATAAAGGTCAATATCCACACTCTAGTAGCTGCTGCCAGCACTTTGCCAGTGTCATCTTTTGGTAATTTATGCATTTGCAACAGATTTTCTTTCTGTTAATAGCACTAGTACAAAGCTTGTGCAAGTGGGAGCACAGCAGTGGTTCAAATCAAGACATCTCTATGAGGGGCATTCAATAAGTTTTTGGATGCACAGAAATGAAAAGCATCAAAGGGAAGATAAATGTCAGGCCTTTTTGAAGTACTCTCCAGCAACTTCAATGCACTTTCTCATCCTTTTAAACAAAGTACGAGGGGTGATCAAAAAGTTCTGCAAGTGACCTCACAACTCTGTGCTACAGTAGCCGAGGCGTCTAATCAGTGTCACATTCCCTTAAAGTAGTTTCCACCACTATCTATGCACCGTCGCATCCGTGTGCACCATGTCTGAAAGCAGTCATGGTACTCCAAAGTTGGTATACCCTGTAGAGCTGAATTTACCACTTGGGCAAAGTCTTGCATGCGTGAAAACGGCCTCCCAGAAATGACGGATTTGATCCTCGGGAACAGCCAAAAGTCGGAAGGTGCTAGGTCTAGAGAGTAGGGTGAATGGGGCAGCAGCTGGACCCCCTGCTGCTCCAGGTACGCCATGGTTGAGGCCGCTCTGTGCGGTGCCGCATTGTCATGGTGCAGCAGGAGTCGAGGTCCATGCTTGGTTCGCGCACGTTCCTGCCGCTCCTGCAGCACGCCTGGCAGAACAGTGTCTGTGTAGTACCTGGCAGTCACTGTGGCACCCGCTGGAAGGATGTTCACCGATACAACACCCTGAGAGTTGAAAAAAATGGTGAACATCCGCTTCCGACTGCGGAATCCGGTCTTCAGCACCTCAGGCCTTGGCTCATCTTCTGCCAGCCAGACCATGTTGGACTGCTTATCCCTCATGGTAAAGAAGGAGATACAACATTTGTCTCCTGTGATGACATCTGACAGTTGTCGTGGGCCGTGGGGCTCAAACATTTGCAGCCACAAGCGACAGATGCGCACCCTCTCTGCTTGCTGCTCTGGAGTGAGAAGATGGGGTACCCACCGAGCGCAGGTCTTTGTGCGGCCTAGTTGCTCATGCATGATGTTATGAGCACTTCCATAGCTGACACCAAGCTCATAGGCAATGAATCTTAGCAAAAAGCTCCAATCCTCATGAATTATTGCATCGGCATGGGCCACGACATCTTCGGTCACGGATGTCCGGGGTCGGCCAGACCTTGGTTCATCATTGAAGCTGTCCCAGCCTTCCAAGAAATGGCGCAGCCAGCAGGCAACTGTGTCAAATGATGGAGCAGAGTCAGCTAAAACATTCATAAAACATGGTGTGAATCTCTGTCACTTTGCAACCAAGTTGCATGCACATAAAGATATAGAAGCGAACACTGTCTTTTGATGTTTCCATCAGCTACTGAAAACACATGGAAAATATATGGCTGTGAAATTTTAATGGAGCACATTTGGAAGCCAAAAATGCATATAAATATAGCAAACAGATATAGCCACATATGTGTAAGTTTTTGGCTTTTGCTGATTCTATAACTAAAAGCTATAACAAAAGGTTGCAGAACTTTTTGATCACCCCTCGTAGCAAAGCAGCCAGCCCACTCCAACTGAGGGATGTCAAATAGGTGACTTTAGAAGGCCTTGACGGCCTGTTCTGGTAGTGCAAATTGGACTCCCTTGAGCAGGCGCTTGACTTATGGGAACACAAAGAAATCACATGGTGCCAAGTCGGGGCTGTAGGGTGGGTGCTAAAGCAGTTGGACGCGATTCTGCTCCATGAACTCCACAGTTAGTTGGGCAGTATGAGCCTAGGTGTTGTCCTAATGGAGCAGCAAACTGTGATAGCAAGTCCTTGGGCACTTCTTAGCGATGGATTGCAGCATCTAGGGCATACAGTTGGTTACATACCAGCCTGCAGTCACCGTCCGCTGTGTTACCAGCGGAATCATGGCTATGGGACCATTGCAAGCCACAAAAACAGCCACTATCTGCTTGGCAATGCCGGTGCTTCATGACTGCACAAGCTTTGAAGATGGCAGACTGCCAATGGGGGTCCACTGGGCCAACTGCTGCTTGCTCTCTGGGTCAAAACAGTATACCCAGGGCTCATCACCACTGATAATGTCCCAGGAGCTCGTTGATCTTCCACCGTCAAATATTTCGAGCATTGAATGGCACCAATTGATCTGGGCCTGTTTTTGCTCCTAGGTCAGGTAATGAGGCACCCAGTGTGCAGACACCTTGCTGAGGCCAAGCCTTTCATGTAGGATGGTTGAGGTGCTTCCCGATGAAATGCCCACAGCAGTGGCTAGCTGTTGCACTGTCAACCGCGGGTCTTCTTCAACCAAGGCCTGCACTACAGCCACTGCTTCCTGAGTGGTTGAACTCAGGGGTCATCCTTCACGAGCCTCGTCTTCAAGCAACACTCGGCCCCAACGAAATTCCGTGAACCAGTCAAAGATGGTTGTTCTTGAGGATGCAGTATCCCCAAAGGCTAGGCAAAGCCATTCTAAGCTTTGCGACTGGTTCAGTCCAAATTTGTAATCATAAAAAATCATTGCTCTCCAGTAGATGCGTGACAGTTCCATAATAGATACTTGAAGTTGGAGGTGATAGGTGACTTTGAAGTGAAGTTGTGAGATTCAGGTTTATTGTGTAACCTTTATATTTTATGTCAAATCTCAGGGAATATACATTTTTCATGTGAGTACATTTTGAGCAGCCTAGAGTGTGCTGGCTCTTATAGTCCCGAAACTTATTGAACGCCCCTTGTACAAGTATAAGATTACATAGAAAAGCTAGTATGCACTTGTACTTTCCTTAACTTTGATTCTTGTCCTGTTTATCTATAAGCTTATATTTAAGCACAATTTACCACCCCAAATTTCCAACCCACAACCTCTTTAACCCTACCCCTAACCCAGGCTAGCTATGTGTAGTCCTTTATTTTCTATCCGGGTCTAAATTATCAATTCATTCACCCTACCTTATATAAAACTGATATTAACCCTATTCCAGACTACCCCCATCCTCCACTAGGGTAGGCCTAGGATTGCTAGCTAAATAATGTATGTATTTTCTATGATGCAATATTTAGTGTATACTATATTTAGTTTTATTGTATAATAATTTTAATATATAGTTGGATACTCATATATCACTTAGTATCTAGCACTTATTTAATATAGCATTTGACTTACTCAACTTGGCTGCAGGGGGCTCCATATATCTAGAAACAGTGAGGAGATGTTGCCACCCATTTTGCTAACCCTTGGCAACCACAAGCAGCTAGTGCTACAGTGTGGTGCAGGGAGTTCTGATGGTGCCAGTGTCTGCAGTGCAGTCCTCCTCCAGAAAATCCAGGAGGTAGATAGTCGCTCGCCGGATAGCCTTTAGGTAATGGACAAGCTAGCAGAGATTCCTGGGCCTAAAAATGTAGTGTATATGGCACTTAGTGCATGGTATAATATAGCTCCCTTAGACCTTAGCAAAGTTTGTTTAGCATTTATTATTTATTTTTCAATGTTATAAAGAAGGTTTATATTTGATAAATAATCCCACCTTTGCTATCAAGTTGTGATATATTTCTTCTCATTAAGAAATTCCTAATGTTGCTACCAAGTTGTATCAGACAAGTTTTTTATTGCCCAATGATTTCTCTTTCTAATATCCAGATTGGTTTTTGTCTAATTATGATTTCCCATTGACTTAGGCCTAGCTGCAAGGTGATCCAAAGATGCAACGGGTGGAAAATATTGCCTTTTCTGCTAAAATGACTTCCCATTAGTGGATGATCCAGTTTTAGGCTATCTAATAAATTGGAAATTTCCCCTTTTGTCTTGGTAAATGACACCTCTCCCCTTTGATTTTCTACTTTTGGTTTAGACTATTCATCTTCTCATTTTGTATTTCACTTAAAACCAATTTATCTGTGATTCTAACAAAAAAGAAAGACTTTTAGCAAAATTTGCTTATTTAGTTTTATCAAAAAAATAGTTTCCTTTGGTTTTGATGGGAGTTCAACTTGAGAGCACATCTTAGTATTAGCATAAAATTTTTATCAATTGACCTCTTCTATAGGATAGGTTATCTATTGGACTACAACCTCTCTAGTCTATATATGGCCCTTTGATAATAATATTGCCCTCATGCTTTAGAAAGTGACCCTTGGGCGTGTTTGTGCTGATATTTGGGAAACTGGGAATTTTTTACAAGGCGGGTCTTTTAGCAGCAGTAGAAAAAACCATAGACAACAAAGTATCGCAGCATCGCTCTAATGAAAATAAGCCAGCCAGCCTCGTCAGCTGCTAAAAGACCAGCCTCATAAAAAATTCCTAGTTTCCCATCCCGGCGTTTGAGTAGTCCGTGTGGTAAATACTATGCTATAAATACAAACGTAAGCATAATTATCTAGAATGACCCATCTGCTCTGCTTCAGGTGGCCACCACAGTTCAACTCTTAGTGCTGGGCGATGCGGGTCGCAGTCCCAGAATGCAGTTGCACGCATTGAGCTTTGCCGAGTCTGGCTATCACGTGACCCTGCTAGGTTATTCTGGTTCTCCATGCCGCTCCGCTGTGGCCAATCACCGGCTGATTAAGGTTGAGCACATCCGGCAGGCTCCCGCTTGGCTTGATCGTCTGCCAACAGTTCTAGCTCAGCCGTTGAAGCTTCTGGCTCTGCTGGTGCTGCTGTGCTGCAGCCTGTTGGCGCGCCCGCGCTCCGACCTGCTGCTGGTGCAGTCGCCGCCAGCTGTGCCCGCCCTGCTTGTGGCCTGGGCCATCTGCCGGCTGGGTCGGCGTCGGCTTATTGTTGATTGGCACAACTATGGATGGACTCTGGCCAGGTATGCAGTTTATGCTGTTACTGGGTCCAAACATTCACGGACTCGAAGCTTCACAAGCTCGAAGCTTCACAAGCTCGAAGCCTCACAGACTCGGAACTTCACAAGCTCGAAGCCTCACAGACTCGAAGTTTCACAAGCTCGAAGCCTCACAGACTCGAAACTTCACAAGCTCGAAGCCTCACAAGCTCGAAGCTTCACAAGCTCGAAGCCTCATAAACTCGAATCTTCACAAGCTCGAAGCCTCATAAACTCGAATCTTCACAAGCTCGAAACTTTACTAAGCTCAAAGCTTCACAAGCTCGAATCTTCACAAACTCGAAGCTTCACAAGCTCGAAACTTCACAAGGTCGAAGCTTCACAAGCTCGAAGCTTTTCTTCACACAAGCTCGAAGCTTTACAAGCTCGCAGCCTCACAAGCTCAAAGCTTCACAAACTCAAAGCTTCAAAAGCTCGAAACTTCACACAAGCTCAAAGCTTCACAAACTTGAAGTTTCACAAGCTCGAAACTTTAAAAACTCGAAGCTTCACAAACAAGTTCGAAATTTTATTAGTTGGAGACGTACTACAAGCTCAAATTTTCCGAACGAAAAATTTCGAACATTTTTGCAATCTTAATATGTCACTATTTCGAGTTTGCAAAATTTTGAGCAATTAATGAGTAAGAATAGCTGAATGTTTTGACGATAAAGTTTCTTCAAGTCATAAACTCGGATCTATAAATTTAATTTGATACTAATGAGCAGGTGCAAAAATTCATAGGTTGTTTGGGATCCAAGTCCCAAACATCAGATCCAAGTCCCAACCATCAGATCCAAATCCCAACCATCAGATCCAAGTCCCAACCATCAGATCCAAATCCCAACCATCAGATCCAAGTCCCAATCACCAGATTCGAATCCCAAACACAAGATCCAAATCCCAATCACCAGATTCGAATCCCAGTCTACAGATCCAAATCCCAGTCTACCGATCCAAATCCCAATCTACAGATCCAAATCCCAATCTACAGATCCAAATCCCAATCTACAGATCCAAATCCCAATCTACAGATCCAAATCCCAATCTACCGATCCAAATCCCAATCTACAGATCAAAATCCTAATCTACAGATCAAAATCCCAATCTACAGATCCAAATCCCAATCTACCGATCCAAATCCCAATCTACAGATCAAAATCCCAATCTACAGATCCAAATCCCATCTACAGATAAAAATCCCAATCTACAGATCAAAATCCCAATCTACAGATCCAAATCCCAATCTACAGATCCAAATCCCAGTCTACCGATCAAAATCTCAATCTGCAGATCCAAATCCCCAAGTACCTAGTCCAAATCCTAAACCCAGTGCTTATGCGCTTACGTGTCCATTTGTCCCTTCGTGCAGAGCCGGCAGATCAATCTACCGCAGCCTCGAGCTCGGGTTCGCCTCAAGATTTCTCCGCTCGGACACTCACCTGTGCGTCACCGAGGCGATGCGCCGCGACCTGCGCAAAAGCTGGGGCATCGACGCCGTGGCCTTCCACGACAGGCCCAGCCCGGACTTCGCCGTGCGCGCCAGCGACAATCCGGACGCCACCGCGGCGCATCGCCTATTCGACCGGCTGGGAGCTCCTGGCGGCCCCGTGCCGCAGCTGGCGGAGACGCCGCTGACTCGGCTGGGCGTTGACGGCGTCGCCCGCTACCTGCCGATTGGCGAGCGGCCAGCTCTGCTGGTCTCCAGCACCAGCTGGACTCTTGACGAAGACTTCGCTCCGCTGATGGAGGCTTTGGATAGGTGAGGTGCTGCTGCCCTGCCGCCTAGGTGACGCCTGTCCTAGAGGCCAGATGCGCAACAGACAGCTTAACCGCAGCTATTGCGCGGCGCATCTGAAGGCTGGGGGGACCAAGGACGGGGGGGGGTCGCCACACTTACCCCACCAATTACCCCAGCTAATGCTGGCACCCATTTTACAGCTGGGTGAACTGAAGCAATGCAGAGTTGAGTGTCTGGCTCAAGGACACAAATTGTTCCTAGTGGATCGGGAATCGAACCCCCGACCTTCAAGTCGTTAGTCCGACGCTCTAACCGCTACTATCACTCACTAGGCCACAACCCCTCACTAGACCACAACCCTCACTAGGCCACAACCCTCACTAGGCCACAACCCTCACTAGGCCACAACCCTCACTAGGCCACAACCCTCACTAGGCCACAACCCTCACTAGGCCACAACCCTCACTAGGCCACAACCCTCACTAGGCCACAACCCTCACTAGGCCACAACCCCTCACTAGGCCACAACCCTCACTAGGCCACAACCCCTCACTAGACCACAACCCCTCACTAGGCCACAACCCTCACTAGGCCACAACCCTCACTAGGCCACAACCCCTCACTATGCTTGCTTCTTGTTACTATACTATTCTACTAACAGTATTCATGCTGGTACCGCATCTATTATTTTATTGCTAGTCAATAGTACAGTTACTAAAGTAATAGTAGTACTCTCCCTGACTAGTGCTGCTGTCCCCCTTGGCCGGCAGATACGATTCCAAGGCCGAGTCGGACCAGTCGCTGCCCGACCTACTCTGCGTGGTCACCGGGCGCGGTCCGATGCGCGATTATTACCTGTCCCGGGCCGGGCCCTGGCGCTCAGTCCGCCTGGTGTCCGCCTGGCTGGAGCCGGCCGACTATCCCGCACTGCTGGCCGCGGCCGATCTTGGCGTCAGCCTGCACGCGAGCAGCTCCGGCCTGGACTTGCCAATGAAGGTGGTGGACATGTTCGGCTGCGGCCTGCCAGTCTGCGCGCTACGCTTCCCGGCTATTGGCGAACTGGTTCGTCACGGCGTCAACGGGCTGCTGTTTGACAGCGGCGAACAGCTGGCCGAGCAGCTGGCCAAGCTGCTGAGACCGGCCGAGGCGTCTTCTGTCGACGAATTGAAACGGCTGCGTCGCGGTGCTAGGGACGCGTTTAGGGGCGACAATTTTGTGAAAGCCTGGCGTAGGATTGTACGGCCGGTGGTGCGGGCCCTCCGATAGCCGCTGCTGCATTTTATCAGCTGGCGGAGCAAGCCTGATATTCCTTTTATTCTACTGTCAGTAGTCTGTTATTTTAATAAACTTTCTGTGCATTGAACTTCCTGCGGTTTTATTGGGCTATGTCAGGTGGGGCACTCATCTTGGCTCATTTGACTCTCAATTTGACTCATCTGACACTCAATTTGGCTCATCTAACCGTCAAATTTGTTCATCTGACCCTCAATTTGGCTCATCTGACACTTATTTTGGGTATCCTGACACTCAATTTAGCTCATCTGACACTTAATTTGGCTATCCTGACACTCAATTTGGCTCATCTGATTCTAAATTTGTCTCATCTGATTCTAAATTTGGCTTATCTGATTCTAAATTTGGCTCATCTGATTCTTAATTTGGCTCATATGATTCTAAATTTGGCTCATATGATTCTAAATTTGGCTCATCTGATTCTAAATTTGGCTCATCTGATTCTAAATTTGGCTCATCTGATTCTAAATTTGGCTCATCTGACTCTCAATTTGGTTCATCTGACACTCAATTTGGCTTATCTGACACTCAATTTGGCTTATCTGACACTCAATTTGGCTCATCTGACACTTAATTTGGCTATCCTGACACTCAATTTGGCTCATCTGACACTCAATTTGGCTCATCTGACACTTAATTTGGCTATCCTGACACTCAATTTAGCTCATCTGACACTCAATTTAGTTCATCTGACACTCAATTTGGCTCATCTGACACTTACGAGTTAAGTAGACTACCCTGACACTCAATATAAAGCCGTATGCTTTCAATAATGAAATTTGTTTGCTTATTGTAGATATTTTATTAGTTATAATTACTTCGTAATAGTTATAATTGGTGATAGATAATGCTTCAATGATTTTACAGTCCGACTTTCTTATATGAGAAATGACAAATTAATATGCGGATTTCTGTTCATGCTTTTTAGACTTCTCAATAAAATTTATTGGAATCAGACGAGAGCAGAGTTTTGGTTCTTAACATTGTGTAATTCTCTTTAAGCGACAGCTCAGCCGCAGCTATTGCGCGGCGCATCCAAAGGCTGCGTACGGCTGTTCAGTCTAAGGACTGGGAGGTTGCCACGCACACCATCAATTATCCCAGCTAATGCTGGCACCCATTTTACAGCTGGGTGAACTGAAGCAATGCAGAGTTAAGTGTCTTGCTCAAGGGCAGAAATTGTTCCGAGTGAATCAAGAATCGAACCACCGACCTTCAAGTCGTGAGTCCGACGCTCTAACTCCGGTCCGGTTGTAACAAAGGTTTTGAGCGTTTTCTTTAAACTTCTAGAACTTTCTCCAGAGAAATTTCTGGAATGTTCTATGTGGGTATATAAGAGTGACCAGTGCGCACTACTATCCATATGGATTATGCTCAACCTTCAACTACAATGGCTACGCAACAACACAATCAACGTCACCTCATTCGAGCATCTTTACTTTTCTGCTTCAAGCTGGGCGACTCAGCAGCTGAGGCGCATCGCAAGTTTTGTCAGGCGTATGGCGAGGACTGTCTGAGTGAGCAACGCTGCCTTGCCTGGTTCGCGCTGTTCAAGAAGGGTGACGAATCACTCGAAGACAAGACAAGGTCGCCCACCTGAGCTCGATATTCAGCAGCTTGCCCTGCTTGTCGAAGGTGAGCCACATCTCACAACACGTGAAATGGCACAGTACTTCAAGGTCTCTGCCATGATTATAGACCGCGGCCTTCATCAGATCGGCAAAGTACACAAGCTTGGTCGATGGGTTCCACACGAACTTTCACCTGAGAACAAAGATTAGCGCATCATCACATGCACCCAACTCCTGTCGTCGCAACCCAGAATGGCTCGATACCCTGGTGACTGGCGATGAGAAGTGGGTAGCCTACTTCAACATCACACGCAAGCGCCAGTGGCTTGGCATGGGTGATCAGCCACAGCCAATGCGCAGACCTGATCCACACCAAAAGGTCATGCTGTGGTCTGGTGGAATCCCAGTAGAATTTTCCACTGGGAGCTTCTGCCTCGTAACACCAGCATCACTGCCGATGTCTACTGTGAGCAGCTGGATAGACTGCACCAGGCTATTGCCAAGCAGCAGGGCGCTGGCGCAAAAATTCGATTTCTTCAAGACAACGCCCGACCTCACGTGGCGAAGAAGACACTACTACAGAAGCTGCTCGAGCTGGGCTGGGAAGTCATGCCCTACCCTCCATACTCGCCTGATCTTGCGCCATCAGACTACCACCTGTTCTGCCCAATGCAGAACCACAAATGGTGTGACGTTAAAAGACGAGGAGGAGGTGAAAGCCTGGCTTAAGCAATACTTCAAGTCGCTGCCACCTGAATTCTTTAAGAAGGGCATCCACAATCTCATCGCCAGATGGCAACAGGTCATCGATCAGGATGGTGATTATATCCTGTAATAGAAACTCCGATGGAACTGGAAAATGAGTTCAAGGTTTGAGTACAAAAACGCTCGAAACTTTTGTTACAACCCAATTGTAAGAAAATTCATATAATTTTAAAAGACTAACAAGGCAACTTCCCAGTAGCTTGAAGGCATACAGTATACACACAAAATTACTCTGATGAAGCACGTTGTGTGATCTATCGAATTTCGATAAAAAACAACACGTCAGCTGCGTAGACAGCTGTATCAAGTGTCGTCTTTGGGGATTCAGAAAAACCGCAGTCATTCCCGCTACGTCCATCGATTGCTCATCTTTTCCCTTCTCATCCCCGCCGTGCATGGCAGCCCGCAATTTTATCTCTTTCTTGCTGCTGGTCCCCAGCTAATCATCTTTTCTACCGCAGTTCTTATTCTCTATCTGATTACATCTTTCGTTGCATCCCTCTTCAAACAGTATTTTTATCTGCATTAACTCAGAGATGTATAAATATGGATTTCGAATTCAAAACAACTGCAGTTTTGAGCTGAGCAGAATTCAAAACAACTGCAGTTTTGAGCTGAGCAGAATTCAAAGCAACTGCAGTTTTGAGCTGAGCGGAGCTCAAAGCAACTCTGCAGTTTTGAGCTGAGCAGAATTCAAAACAACTGCAGTTTTGAGCTGAGCAGAATTCAAAGCAACTGCAGTTTTGAGCTGAGCGGAGCTCAAAGCAACTCTGCAGTTTTGAGCTGAGCAGAATTCAAAACAACTGCAGTTTTGAGCTGAGCAGAATTCAAAGCAACTGCAGTTTTGAGCTGAGCGGAGCTCAAAGCAACTCTGCAGTTTTGAGCTGAGCAGAATTCAAAACAACTGCAGTTTTGAGCTGAGCAGAATTCAAAGCAACTGCAGTTTTGAGCTGAGCAGAATTCAAAACACTGCAGTTTTGAGCTGAGCGGAGTTCAAAGCAACTGCAGTTTTGAGCTGAGCAGAATTCAAAGCAACTGCAGTTTTGAGCTGAGCGGAGTTCAAAGCAACTGCAGTTTTGAGCTGAGCGGTGCTAAAAGCAACTGCAGTTTTGAGCTGAGCAGAATTCAAAACAACTGCAGTTTTGAGCTGAGCAGAATTCAAAGCAACTGCAGTTTTGAGCTGAGCGGTGCTAAAAGCAACTGCAGTTTTGAGCTGAGCAGAATTCAAAACAACTGCAGTTTTGAGCTGAGCAGAATTCAAAACAACTGCAGTTTTGAGCTGAGCAGAATTCAAAACAACTGCAGTTTTGAGCTGAGCAGAATTCAAAACACTGCAGTTTTGAGCTGAGCGGAGTTCAAAGCAACTGCAGTTTTGAGCTGAGCGGTGCTAAAAGCAACTGCAGTTTTGAGCTGAGCAGAATTCAAAACAACTGCAGTTTTGAGCTGAGCAGAATTCAAAACAACTGCAGTTTTGAGCTGAGCAGAATTCAAAACAACTGCAGTTTTGAGCTGAGCAGAATTCAAAACAACTGCAGTTTTGAGCTGAGCAGAATTCAAAACAACTGCAGTTTTGAGCTGAGCAGAATTCAAAACACTGCAGTTTTGAGCTGAGCGGAGTTCAAAGCAACTGCAGTTTTGAGCTGAGCGGTGCTAAAAGCAACTGCAGTTTTGAGCTGAGCAGAATTCAAAGCAACTGCAGTTTTGAGCTGAGCAGAATTCAAAGCAACTGCAGTTTTGAGCTGAGCGGAGTTCAAAGCAACTGCAGTTTTGAGCTGAGCGGAGTTCAAAGCACTCTGAATGTCTGAATACTCGTATATTGTACGTGACTTCCCGTACTTGACTGAACAAAATTGTTGAGTTAACAAAAATCGCAGTTAAAATGAACTGCAATGTTTGCTCTCAGTTTTGCCCTTCTTGTCTACCTTGTGCCTCTATGCATAGGACTTGCAGTAAGGGCTGAACAAAGCTCTGCTTAGTCGGGTGTGGATTCCTCAATATTCTCGATTTCTCTTCTACAGCTCGGGTGTCACTCACGGAAAATTCTCCAACAGCAGCCAGGAGCCCTCAGCGAGGCTAAAGTGTTGCAAATTGTTGCTTCAAAATTCTTCTCGTTGGCGCTTTGCCTCTTCTTCAATTTCCTAGCATAAGCTTGTGCACTTTACTTTGCACTTTTAATGGATACTTCTCTCTGTTCGCTCCCACTGGATGCCCTTTCTTGCTCGTTCTCAGCCGAAAATTGAACTTGATATTGCTTCCGGCATGCAGCTGTACGTCACTCTCACTCTTTTAACTGTTCCATTCTTCCTAAACTCTCCTATTCTTCCCTAATCTCCCTCTCCTATTCTTCCCTAATCTCCCTCTCCTATTCTTCCCCAATCTCCCTCTCCTATCCTTCCCCTAATCTCCCTCTCCTATTCTTTCCCAATCTCCCTCTCCTATTCTTCCCCAATCTCCCTCTCCTATTCTTTCCCAATCTCCCTCTCCTATTCTTCCCCAATCTCCCTCTCCTATTCTTCCCCTAATCTCCCTCTCCTATTCTTTCCCGAATCTCCCTCTCCTATTCTTCCCCAATCTCCCTCTCCTATTCTTCCCCAATCTCCCTCTCCTATTCTTCCCCTAATCTCCCTCTCCTATTCTTCCCCTAATCTCCCTCTCCTATTCTTCCCCTAATCTCCCTCTCCTATTCTTCCCCTAATCTCCCTCTCCTATTCTTTCCCGAATCTCCCTCTCCTATTCTTCCCCAATCTCCCTCCTATTCTTCCCCCTCTCCTATTTTCCCTCTCCTATTCTTCCCCCTCTCCTATTTTCCCTCCTATTCTTCCCCAATCTCCCTCTCCTATTCTTCCCCTATCTGTCCTGTTCTTCCCAAATCTCTTATCATTCTCTTTGTTATCACCATAGCTAGATTTTGTAGTTTCAACCGACTAACTCAAGACCTTCGCCTTTTTGCTCATGAGGAATCTCTTCTCATAGCGACAGCAAGCGATCCCTGGAGATTTGTGACAGGACTCCCAGTCTAATTCCAGGATTTGCAGTATTAGTTGGGACTTTTTCCAGTCGTTAATACCCAGCAGTTTTCAGTAAATAGAGAAGACTAAGAGAGATTTCGAATTCAGGGAAAAACTCAAGGGAAGAGAGAAGGGATTAGAAAAGCAAATAATGTTTTGCGGCATGATTTCTGCCATCTGCCGCGGCTTGCGGGGCTAATCCCCTCTGCTCTAGTGGCAGAATCTCTCGCACGCTAATCCCCCTCTAAGTCCCCCTTTTTCCCTCATCCCCTCCCCATCTTGCGGAATCCTCAGCCGAGAGGCACCCCAGGCTCGGCCGGTTCCCCATCACGGTAAGTTGTAAAAATCCCCACAGTCCCCAACAGCGCACCTCTGCTGAGCTGTCCGATCCCAGCCCCTGCACTCTTCCCCCTAGTGTAATTGGCCTCATCAGCGCTCCAGCCATTGCCTGCAGCCGTCCGCGTACTGCTGCTCCCTGTGCCCCCCACCCCTCTCTCCCTCACTGCCGTCCCCTTAAAACCGGCAAAAAATTGTCCTATCCAATCCCAGTCCGCCTCAGCTGCTGCGGTGATTAAAACAGAACTATTTTACAGGGAGGGAGACAGAGTTGAGAGACAAAGGAAATAAATCAAGAGAGCCATGTCGGAGGCGGCTCATCCATGCCAACATCAGAGCATCAGTCAGCATCAGCAGCATCTCCCTGACAGGTAAATCTGCTTAATTATGATAGTTTTGCTTATTGTGTGGTTATTGGATTAGACGACGTGCAGAATCGAGCATCGAACCAACAAGGTTGCCCGCTGTACACCCCGTGTGAGTGTCTGCATGCAGGTATCGCTACTCAACCGCATGTGGGAAAAAATATAAAATGAGATAACAAAATGAATTCATCACAAATCACGAGTAGGTTCTCAAATAAACAGGCAGCTCTTCACTCCTTCGATCGGTGCGTCGCAGGTGTCCGTCCACCTGGAAGGCCCAGTGCCAGCAGCAGCAGGACAAGCGCCGGCACTGCAGCCGCCTTCCCCTTCGGCTGGCGCCTCCACAGCCGCCGCCGCAGCCGGCCTGCTGGTCCGCTTCGACCCGAAGCTCGGCTCCGCAGTGTGCAGCCTGGCCGGCCACAGCGACCTCGGCTTCCGCAGTCTCTGGGCGATGCGACGGGCCGGCCGCCTCTGCGACCTGACGCTGCGGTCGTCTTCAATGCGGCAGCCAGCGGACGAATCGGAGGCGGGAGCAGCGGCGGATGCCGGCGACGTGCCGTGCCATCGCCTCGTGCTGGCCTGCTGGAGCCCGCTATTCCGCTCGACAGCTTCGGCAGCTGCGCCGGCATCCAATGTGATGACGCTTCCGCCGGAAGCTGAAGCCTCCGTGGCTGTCCTGACCAGCTTGGTTGACTTCTGCTACACCGGCTGCCTGCGGGTGACGGGCGACACCGCCCTGCCGCTGCTCGCCGCCGCCTGCGCTCTGCAGCTCGAGCCGGCGGCCCGCTGCTGCGACCTCTTCATCGCCAACCACCTGCTGGCGAGGCCGGCAGATATTGTCGCCGCGCGGGCAGCCGCCGAGCGGTGGGGCCGGCGCGACCTGCTGGCCAGCGCCGATGCCCGGTTGATCGGCGGCTTCAACGAGCTGTCAGCGGCGCCGGAGTTCGCCGAACTGTCGGCCGAGGCGATGGAGGCAGCGCTGCGATCCGAGCGGCTGGACGTCGCCGACGAGGTGCAGGCGTTTTCCGGCCTCATGCGGTGGCTGCGGGCGCGGCCGGGCGAGAGGGATGAGCTGGCTGGCAGGTGGGTGCGACCGGAGGGTGCTGGATTGCTAGTCTAGCCAACTTGCTGGATTGCTAGTCTAGCCAACTTGCTGGATTGCTAGTCTAGCCAACTCGCTGGATTGCTAGTCTAGCCAACTCGCTGGATTGCTAGTCTAGCCAACTCGCTGGATTGCTAGTCTAGCCAACTTGCTGGATTGCTAATCTAGCCAACTTGCTGGATTGCTAGTCTAGCCAATATGTTATGGAGTAGAGTGGAGTAGAGTGGAGTAGAGATAAATTAGCTGCACTGCTAATTTCTGGGATACTACAGCTCCCTAATTGCCAGACAAATTCAGCTGTTGTAAGTCACATTATGTCTCTCTATGCAGGTCTCACCCGCAATATTTCCCTTGAATTATAGTGCAATATTTTTATGAGCTGTATTGCTCCTAGCAGCAATTTGTGTGCTCTGGTTGCACTGAGGCTCTCTCCCCTGATCCCAGGTAATCCCGGACAGCCAGCGCAATGCCACGCTGTCTTCGCAGAGTTCCATTTTTGCTAGCCTGCTACATTAGGCAGGTGAAATTGACTCCTGCACTATTATGGGCTGGCTTGCTTGCATTGAGAGGCTTTCATAAGTGAGGGAGAGCCCATTACGAGGGAGAAGGCCTGTTAAAATGGTTGAGAAGAGAATTTAAAGGAACGTGAAGAGATACCGTTTTGGTGTATGGCACTCTTCCCGAAATTAGAATGGGGGAGAGGGAGGTGAGACGGTAGAGAGAGAGGGGGGAGGGGGAGGAGAGACAGTAGAGAGAGAGGGAGACTGGGAAGAGTAGAGAGAGAGAGGGGGACTGGGAGGGGAGACAGTAGAGCGAGAGGGAGACTGAGAGGGGAGACAGTAGAGAGAGAGGGAGACTGAGAAGGGAGACAGTAGAGAGAGAGGGAGACTGGGAGGGGAGACAGTAGAGAGAGAGGGAGACTGGGAGGGGAGACAGTAGAGAGAGAGGGAGACTGAGAGGGGAGACAGTAGAGAGAGAGGGAAGTTGGAGCATTAGGTGAATGGAGAGAGCTGTTGAAGGGGAAATCGAACAGGAAAAACGGAGAGAAGGTGGGCAGAAGCAGACGCAACTCTGACTGAACTAAAAGCAGAAGCACTTCAATTTAACCGAAACGGATGCAGGATGCAACGAATGGGGAATCGGTAAAATTGTATAGAATGGCTGCTTGGTTAATGAAATTGCATCCTTCAAAGAGAGCTGGCATTGATTAGTAACAAGATCTGCCTGACCGACTGTCATTGAAGCCCCACACACACAATGCCTTGCGCTGGTCAGGCCCTGCCTTTGCTATTAGGAAAATAACTAACTAGAACTACCGTGATAGAAGAGGCACAGGGGGTGGGTGGGGGGCAAAAGCAGAAAGAAGGCGGGCCTTGGAGGAGGTATTGTGAAATATTCATGCAGTGAACCGACTGCCAGGCGGAGAAATCCGGCAGCCGGTATTCCGGTATGAAATGAAATGCATTAAGCTATATGCCGAAGCCTCCCAAATCCCTAAGTCACCGCCTGGTCCGCCTCAGCCTCTCGTCTCCTCCATCCTCTCGGCGGGCAACCAGAGCAAGGAATTTGGCGTGAGCAAAACGGAGGAAAAACACAGCCGGGTGAGGGCGGGCAATTTCCCGCTATAGCTGAAATTAGGCCTGAGGAAAATTGCCTGGCTCTGCTAATTAGATGGCCGCGTAGGATGTGTGCGGGCGGCTGCAGCCTTCCCGCAGGAGAGAGTCAGTTTTTTACCTGACCATGAGAACAAAAGCCTTCATTTAGCTGAGCCATGGATGATGGCCACTCGAGGGAATGGATGCTGAAATTCACAGCATTACAGGTAACCATTGTCCAGCAGGATTGTTCGCTGATACTCGCCTCTTGACTCTCCTGCTCTAACTAACTTCTCAATTACTCATATAACTCTCTCCTCCAGTGTCTCCTATCTGCCCCCTTCCTTTACTCTCCCTTGCCTGCTCTCCTATCTCTCTGCTCACCATTCTCTGCTCACCATTCTCTGCTCACCATTCTCTGCTCTCCATTCTCTGCTCTCCCTTCTCTGCTCTCCTATCTCTCCGCTCTCCATTCTCTGCTCTCCCTTCTCTGCTCACCATTCTCTGCTCTCCATTCTCTGCTCTCCCTTCTCTGCTCTCCATTCTCTGCTCTCCATTCTCTGCTCTCCATTCTCTGCTCTCCCTTCTCTGCTCTCCTTTCTCTGCTCTCCCTTCACTGCTCTCCCTTCTCTGCTCTCCATTCTCTGCTCTCCTTTCTCTGCTCTCCCTTCACTGCTCTCCCTTCTCTTCTCTCCATTCTCTGCTCTCCATTCTCTGCTCTCCCTTCTCTGCTCTCCCTTCTCTGCTCTCCATTCTTTGCTCTCCATTCTCTGCTCTCCATTCTCTGCTCTCCTTTCACTGCTCTCCCTTCTCTGCTCTCCATTCTCTGCTCACCATTCTCTGCTCTCCCTTCTCTGCTCTCCCTTCTCTGTTCACCATTCTCTGCTCACCATTCTCTGCTCTCCCTTCTCTGCTCTCCCTTCTCTGCTCTCCATTCTCTGCTCTCCATTCTCTGCTCTCCCTTCTCTGCTCACCATTCTCTGCTCACCATTCTCTGCTCTCCCTTCTCTGCTCTCCCTTCTCTGCTCACCATTTCCTGCTCTCCCTTCACAGCTCTCCATTCACTGCTACATGGATTATCCAGTGCGTGAAAAAAATCGAGGCAAACGAAGAGTGAAGTAAACTGCCAACTGGCTTTCCTTACTTATCAAGCAGGGGCAATTCGCGCCGAGCAGTAGCTCAATCTTGAGGGCGGAAGATTAAAACAAGAAAGAGCAGGCGCGGACTTAAGAAGATAAATGCGAGATGGGGAGAATTGCGGAACGGAAGAGAAATGGCTGGGAAGTTGCTGGCTGGCAAACCAATTTTGCAATTTCCTCGCTCCTTCCCTGAGCGTGTCTCTTGGCTTCACTGATTTCCCCTCGGGGGCGAATTCAAAAGAGAAAGATGAGCCCATAAAACTGGAGAGAATTGCTGCTTTAGATGCAGGATTTGCCCGAAGCTCTTGAGCACAGACAGGGCAGAGAATCCTAGTTCTAAGCCAGTAAGATGTATGGGAACTGCAGGTTTCTGATTAACTCGTATCTATCTATCTATCTATCTATCTATCTATCTATCTATCTATCTATCTATCTATCTATCTATCTATGTATCTATCTATCCATCTATGTATCTATCTATCTATCTATCTATCTATCTATCTATCTATCTATCTATGTATCTATCTATCTATCTATCTATCTATCTATCTATCTATCTATCTATCTATCTATCTATCTATCTATCTATCTATCTATCTATCTATCTATCCATCTATCTATCTATCTATCTATCTATCTATCTATCTTTCTATCTATCTATCTATCTATGTATCTATGTATCTATCTATCTATCTATCTATCTATCTATCTATCTATCTATCTAATCTATCTATCTAATCTATCTATCTAATCTATCTATCTAATCTATCTATCTAATCTATCTATTGACAGACCTATATCTGTGTCAAAGCAGAAGATGTTCTTTCACCAGTCCTCAATCATCAAACGCGGAAATCACGGTAGCGGGCCTCGCCGCTTCACGATCCGGGGGTTCTCCTCGGGCAATCAATCCGAAGAGCTGTTTTCCACAAAGCCTCGCCCAGCGTAAGAATCTCTCGCTTGCTTTTAAGCCGGCACTCGTTGAGTCAATACTCAGTCGAGCAGAAACCCCCCTGACATGGGGAAGGGAGGATGAAGCGTTTAAAAGCAGCCTCTCTTACTCTACTTCTTCTCATTCTGCAGCATAGGAAAAGTATGACTCGGCGTTAGAAAAGTCTCGCAAAATTACAAAGATTTATAGATTGGTTTGGAGGAAGCATTTGCAACTTTAAAGAACGCCGAATGCATCAAAAGCAACTTTGAAATCGATAGTTTTCTCCAACAAAGTAAACTCTGGCTCATTAGAATCCCAGGTGCCTAGGGCAGTGAACTTTAAGCCGGCCTGATCTTTGATTTTTTGCTTATTTTTTTGCGCCTCGCCTTCCCGGCCCGCCGTCACTAGCGCCCTTAATCGATGCCCTCGGGGTGCAAAGGTGCGGGGGTCGCCATCGGCTTCCCCTGCCCGCCCGCCAGATCGACAGATGGGGGGACACTCTGAGGTGGGGGGAACTGAAGCCCGGCTGAGCCAGGGGGCTTCGGGAGAGAAATGAGAGCTGCAATCTCACTGGGTGGGGATCTTTCGGTTCTCCGATATCCCCTTTTTGGAACTGAAGGCTGAGGCTGTATCCCTTCAAGCCCTAGCTAGGTTTTGCTCTTCCAAGCATCCTAGGCTCTAATCCGGGAGCAATTAGGGCGGTGATCCCCTCTCCCTACCGTTGGCAGACTTTGCCAGCCCTTCCCTTCCCCTCAACTCCTGGGAGCTGCTGGCTGTCTGTCTGGAAAATCCGTCCTGCCTTCAGCTTTGCCATCCGCATCCCAGCAGCTGAGGCCTGGGTCAGGGGCCGAGCCAACCTGATTGGCAAAAGGGGATCAGGTCGGGTCGACTGGCTTTGCGCCGGAAGCTGCCGGATGATGGCGAGCGCATCGGAGCGGAAGGCGGTGATAAACTGGTTAGCGCTGGGGTGCCGATGGCGGGCTTGAGCCTCAGGGGTGAAGGTGTTCTGGGGGCGGAAGGGATTTGATGGGTTGGAGAATGGAATGAGCGGAGAAGAGGCAGAAAAAGTAAAAGGCGGAGGATTGAAGGGGCGGAGGATTGAAGGGGCGGAGGATTGAAGGGGCGGAGGATTGAAGGGGCGGAGGATTGAAGGGGCGGAGGATTGAAGGGGCGGAGGATTGAAGGGGCGGAGGATTGAAGGGGCGGGGATTGAAGGGGCGGAGGATTGAAGGGGCGGAGGATTGAAGGGGCGGAGGATTGAAGGGGCGGAGGATTGAAGGGGTGGAGGATTGAAGGGGCGGAAGGGGCAGAGGATTGAAGGGGCGGAAGGGGCAGAGGATTGAAGGGGCGGAAGGGGCAGAGGATTGACAGGGGCGGAGGGTTGAAGGGGCGGATGATTGAGGGATTGGAAGGGGGCGGAGGATCGAAGGGGTGGAGGATTGAAGGGGTGGAGGATTGAAGGGGCGGAGGATTGAAGAGGGGGAGGATTGAAGGGGTGGAGGATTGAAGGGGCGGAAGGGGCAGAGGATTGAAGGGGCAGAGGATTGAAGGGGCGGAAGGGGCAGAGGATTGACAGGGGCGGAGGGTTGAAGGGGCGGATGATTGAGGGATTGGAAGGGGGCGGAGGATCGAAGGGGTGGAGGATTGAAGGGGAGGAAGGGGCGGAGGGTTTAAGGGGCAGAGGGTTAAAAGGGGCGGAAGGGGGCGGACGATCGAGAGGGCGGAAGATTGGAGGGGCGGAGAGTAGAAAACAGGATTGGAGGGGCGGAGAGTAGAAAACGGAGGATTGATGGGGCAGAGAGTAGAAAACAGGATTGGAGGGGCAGAGAGTAGAAAACAGGATTAGAGGGGCGGAGAGTAGAAAACGGAGGATTAAAGGGGCAGAGAGTAGAAAACAGGATTGGAGGGGCGGAGAGTAGAAAACAGAGGATTGGAGGGGCGGAGAGTAGAAAACGGAGGATTGGAGGGGCGGAGAATAGAAAACGGAGGATTGAAGGGGCAGAGACTGGAAAGCGGAGGATTGAAGGGGCGGAGAGTAGAAAACGGAGGATTAAAGGGGCAGAGACGGGAAAACGGAGGATTGAAGGGGCGGAGAGTAGAAAACGGAGGATTGAAGGGGCGGAGAGTAGAAAACGGAGGATTGGAGGGGCGGAGAATAGAAAACGGAGGATTGAAGGGGCGGAGAGTAGAAAAAGGAAGGATTAAAGGGGCAGAGACTGGAAAGCGGAGGATTGAAGGGGCGGAGAGTAGAAAACGGAGGATTGAAGGGGCAGAGACTGGAAAACGGAGGATTGAAGGGGCGGAGAATAGAAAACGGAGGATTGAAGGGGCAGAGACTGGAAAGCGGAGGATTGAAGGGGCGGAGAGTAGAAAACGGAGGATTGAAGGGGCAGAGACTGGAAAACGGAGGATTGAAGGGGCGGAGAGTAGAAAACGGAGGATTGAAGGGGCAGAGACTGGAAAACGGAGGATTGAAGGGGCGGAGAGTAGAAAACGGAGGATTGAAGGGGCAGAGACTGGAAAACGGAGGATTGAAGGGGCGGAGAGTAGAAAACGGAGGATTGAAGGGGCAGAGACTGGAAAACGGAGGATTGAAGGGGCAGAGACTGGAAAACGGAGGATTGACGCCGCGGATTGGAAGGCCAGACGAAAGCAAATCGGGGAGAGAAAGTCCAGCTAGAAGGAAGCTGTGCCCGACCCCTGCAGGCTGCTGGCGCACATCCGGCTGACCCAGCTGCCGGCGGAGTACCTGACCGACACAGTCAGCCGGGACCCGCTGATTCAGGGCCGGCGCAACTGCACTGAGCTGGTGCTGCAGGCCTGCGCCTTCCAGCTCGATGGCGCTCGCATTGGCTCGCCTATTCAGCGAAAGCAGCAGCAGCAGCAGCAGCAGCAGCACGCGCCAGTGTCGAGCAGCCTGTCGGCAGAGTAGCAAAGGCCGCGGATGTCTTACGCCGGCAGCATCTTTTGTGTCGGCGGCCGCGGACTGACGGCTGAGCCCCACCGAAGCGCGGAGGTTTTCGACCTGCTAGAGGACGCCTGGTTCCCGGTGAGAAGGCGAGAGGGGTTCGAGAGCGCGATATTTTATTCACTACGCGTTCTCTGCGCACTACTAATAGTAATTTACTGGTATTAAAGCATCGTTAAATTCGTTTTTAGGTTCAACCAATGCGAACGAGACGACGGCATTGCGGCCTGGCTGTGACTGACGGTGATTTGCGGAAGGGGCGGAGAGGAGGGCGAAAAAGGGGCGGAGAAGGGAGATGAAAGAGGATGGAGTTGGAGGAGAGGGAGATATACGAGCTATAAAAAGCGGATGGCGGATTTAGGGGCGGAGGATTTTGGGGGCGGAGGATTTTGGGGGCGGAGGATTCCGAGGGTGGAGGATTCCGAGGGCGGAGGATTCCGAGGGCGGAGGTTTCCGAGGGCGGAGGATTCCGAGGGCGGAGGATTCCGAGGGCGGAGGATTCCGAGGGCGGAGGATTCCGAGGGCGGAGGATTCCGAGGGCGGAGGATTCCGAGGGCGGAGGATTCCGAGGGCGGAGGATTCCGAGGGCGGAGGATTCCGAGGGCGGAGGATTCGAGGGCGGAGGATTCCGAGGGCGGAGGATTCCGAGGGCGGAGGATTCCGAGGGCGGAGGATTCCGAGGGCGGAGGATTCCGAGGGCGGAGGATTCCGAGGGCGGAGGATTCCGAGGGCGGAGGATTCCGAGGGCGGAGGATTCCGAGGGCGGAGGATTCCGAGGGCGGAGGATTCCGAGGGCGGAGGATTCCGAGGGCGGAGGATTCCGAGGGCGGAGGATTCCGAGGGCGGAGGATTCTGAGGGCGGAGGATTCTGAGGGCGGAGGATTCCGAGGGCGGAGGATTCCGAGGGCGGAGGATTCCGAGGGTGGAGGATTCCGAGGGCGGAGGATTCCGAGGGCGGAGGATTCCGAGGGCGGAGGATTCCGAGGGCGGAGGATTCCGAGGGTGGAGGATTCCGAGGGTGGAGGATTCCGAGGGCGGAGGATTCCGAGGGCGGAGGATTCCGAGGGCGGAGGCACTTAGATTCAATATTGGAAATGCATGGCGTTTTCCCACCGCCTCCCTCCGCCGGCCCGCAGGCCTTGTCTACGCAGTGGGCGGTCACGACGGCGATTCGCACCTGGCCACGGCGGAGGCCTACCTGCCGGAGGAGAACAGCTGGCGCCGGGTGGCGCGGATGTCCACAGCTCGTCGAGGCCTCGCCCTGGTGTCCCTCAGCGGCTGCCTGTTCGCCGTTGGAGGTCTCGACGATGCAGCCTGCTTTGAAACTGTGGAGCGCTACGACCCGGCTGCTGACCGGTGCGTCTGCTGGGTGATCTATCGGGTCTGCTGGGAGATCTATCGGGTCTGCTGGGTGATCTATTGGGTCTGCTGGGTGATCTATCGGGTCTGCTGGGTGATCTTTAGGGTCTGCTGGGTGATCTTTAGGGTCTATGGGGGGGTCTATCGGGTCTGCTGGGGGGTCTATCGGGTCTGTGGGTGATCTATCGGGTCTGTGGGGTGATCTATCCGGTCTGGTGGGTGATCTATCGGGTCTATGGGGGATCTATCGGGTCTGCTGGGTGATCTTTCGGGTCTATGGGGGATCTTCTTCTTCTTCTTCTTCTTCAAGGCGCCTCCGTGTGCGGACCGGCCGATCTGGAGGGGGGCAGACGCCCCATGCTGCGAGTGAGCCCGATAATGGCATCCGGGGACCCCATCAGGTCCTCGGGTGCGAGCCCTTGAGCTGCCCGTAGGCGGTCGCCTCTGGGGCACTCGAATAGGACGTGCTGAACCGTATCCAGCGCACCGCAGTCGAGGCAGTCGGGCGAGGTGTCGATGCCGAGTCTGAACCTAGTGCTGCGGTTGATGGTGCTGGCGCCGGCTCTAAGCTGGTTGACAATAACTTGTAGGCGGCGTGGGAGGTGGCTCGGTGGCTTCCAGTGGGTCGGGACCGCCAGTTCATCAAGAGCGCGTCTGGAGTGGCGTGTCGCCGTCCTGGCGGCACTGAGCGGGAGCGGGACTTGTCGCTGGTCGAGGTCCGCCGCCCTGGCCGCCGCCCTGTCTGCCGCCTCATTGCCGGAGAGGCCGCAGTGCGCCGGTATCCAGCAGAACTTTACCTTGCGGTCCAACCGACCGAGCTGCAGGAGGAGTTTCCAGCATTCGGCTGCAGCCGGGTCGGTCTGCGTCAGGGGGCCGCTGCTCAGGGCGGTGATCGCGCTGAGGCTGTCCGACGCGATGGTGACTCCGCTGCGGGGGGCATCGGGACAGTCGTATGGGGGATCTATCCGGTCTGCTGGGTGATCTATCGGGTCTGCTGGGTGATCTATCGGGTCTGCTGGGTGATCTATCGGGTCTGCTGGGTGATCTATCGTCTATTCTATGGTTTCATATTTATGCTCATCTTTACCTCTTGACGTGTCAACAAATTTGGTTATTGATTTCTATGCATCAGCATATACTACTCACCTGAGTAACAATGCGAGAATTTCTCTCTCCATATTTCCCAGCTGGGCGCCGGTGGCGCCAACTCAAACTCCTCGCGGCGGCTCCGCTGGCGCCCCCGTGGACTCCGGCAGCCGCCTGCTGGTCTGCGGCGGCAACGACTCCTCGGCCGCTCTGTCCACCTGCGAACTGTACGACCCGGTGAAGAACATGTGGCTGCCGGCGGCCTCCATGCGGCGGCCGAGGGCCGGAGCGGCGGCGGCTGCTGACGAGGCCGGCCGCGGCGTCTGCGTCCTTGGCGGCTTCGACGATCGCGGCGCAGTGGCGAGCGTCGAGCGGTTCGACCCGCGCTGCAACCGCTGGCTCGACTTGCCGCCCATGAGCGTCGCCCGCGGCGGCCTCGGCGCGGTGGCCCTCTGGGGCCGCCTGTACGCGGTGGGAGGCCACGACGGCGTCGCTTACTTGGGCAGCGCCGAGCGGCTGGACCCGGCGGCCGGCGCCTGGGAGGCGGCGCCCGGATTGGCGCTGCGGCGGGCCGGCGCCGGCGTCTGCCTGCTGACTGGCTGGCCGGCTGGCCGGATCAGGGCTAATCGGATCGACTGAACGGCTTATCGGCTGGATTATCCATAGGATTATCCGTTAGCTTTTTTGTCTAGCTTTAATTGAATTATTGATTGATTGAATTATCGATTTATTGAATTATCGATTGATTGAGCTATCGATTGATTGAATTATCGATTGATTGAAGTATCGATTGATCGAAGTATCGATTGATCGAAGTATCGATTGATTGAATTATTGATTGATTGAATTATTGATTGATTGAATTATTTAATGATTGAATTGTTGATTGATTGGATTATCGATTGATTGGATTATCGATTGATTGAATTGTCGATTGATTGAAGTATCGATTGATTGAATTATCGATTAACTCATGAATTGGATCATTGACACGATAATGGATCGGATTATTGTGAATAGGATTAAGCATGACTAAGCTTATGGACAATATTATGGATCAAATCAACGATTTGATAACAGATTAGATTCTTACTGCTCAACGCATCTCATCTATTCCACTGATTTATTTAATTCTGTCCACTGAAAGATTTTGTACCCCTGCAAGCTGACATTTGCCTGCTTTTTATCAACAAGTGTATGCAGTTGTTGCTTGAACTCGATTTCCTTATTTGCTTCAATGCAGCTGAATGAAAGGTAAATAAAAATGTCTTCTGTTTTCGATCGAAAATTCGAAACTTTCACAGACTAGCGCCCGGCGGCCAGCGTCTCAGTGCTCAGAATTTTCTGCTCGAGGGTTTCCTACGAGATGAGAAGCTCAACGAGTGCCGCCTCCGAGCCTCATGTGGGGAGAACTTGGCAAAGGGGATCTGCGCCGAGCTTATGCTAAGGGCTAAGGGATATTTTTCCTGCTTCTCCCGCTTTTTTATCGAAAGCTCGCGTGAGCTTTGGAGCAGCAAAGACTGCCGGGTCAAGGCCGGGGGCACCGCAGCAGGAGGGGTTTTAGACAAGGCGGAAAATGAAGACTCGACGAAACTGAAAGACAGCTTCATTGAGCGCGTCCTTCTCGCGTCACAGACACGCGTCCGGATCGGTACACTGCTCGGGCGGCCCGACACGCGACGCGTCCTGACTGACTGCTGACTAGCTAGCTAACTAGCTAGCTAACAAACTAACTAACTAACTAGCTAGCTAACTAACTAACTAGCTAGCTAACTAACTAACTAGCTAACTAGCTAGGCTAGCTAACTAACTAACTAGCTAACTAGCTAACTAGCTAACTAACTAACTAGCTAACTAACTAGCTAGCTAACTAACTAGCTAACTAACTAGCTAGCTAACTAACTAACTAGCTAACTAACTAGCTAGCTAACTAACTAACTAACTAACTAGCTAACTAACTAACTAGCTAACTAACTAGCTAGCTAACTAACTAACTAGCTAACTAGCTAGGCTAGCTAACTAACTAACTAGCTAACTAACTAACTAGCTAACTAACTAACTAGCTAACTAACTAGCTAGCTAACTAACTAACTAACTAACTAGCTAACTAACTAACTAGCTAACTAACTAGCTAGCTAACTAACTAACTAGCTAACTAGCTAGGCTAGCTAACTAACTAACTAGCTAACTAACTAACTAGCTAACTAACTAACTAGCTAACTAACTAGCTAACTAACTAACTAGCTAACTAACTAGCTAGCTAACTAACTAACTAGCTAACTAACTAGCTAGCTAACTAACTAACTAACTAACTAGCTAACTAACTAACTAGCTAACTAACTAGCTAGCTAACTAACTAACTAGCTAACTAGCTAGGCTAGCTAACTAACTAGCTAGCTAACTAACTAACTAGCTAACTAACTAACTAGCTAGCTAACTAACTAACTAGCTAACTAACTAACTAGCTAACTAACTAGCTAGCTAACTAACTAACTAACTAACTAACTAACTAGCTAACTAACTAGCTAGCTAACTAACTAACTAGCTAACTAGCTAGGCTAGCTAACTAACTAGCTAGCTAACTAACTAACTAGCTAACTAACTAACTAGCTAACTAGCTAGGCTAGCTAACTAACTAGCTAGCTAACTAACTAACTAACTAACTAACTAACTAACTAACTAACTAAGTAAGTAAGTAACTAACTAACTAACTAACTAACTAACTAACTAACTAACTAACTAACTAACTAACTAACTAACTAACTAACTAACTAACTAACTAACTAACTAACTAACTAACTAACTAACTAACTAGCTAACTAACTAACTAGCTAACTAACTAGCTAGCTAACTAACTAACTAGCTAACTAGCTAGGCTAGCTAACTAACTAGCTAGCTAACTAACTAACTAGCTAACTAACTAACTAGCTAACTAGCTAGGCTAGC
>NIVC01001206.1:162355-217355 GCA_002269645.1 Macrostomum lignano | reverse complement strand
CTGACACTGACAGTCAACTGACACTGACAGTCAACTGACACTGACAGTCAACTGACACTGACAGTCAACTGACACTGACAGTCAACTGACACTGACAGTCAACTGACACTGACAGTCAACTGACACTGACAGTCAACTGACACTGACAGTCAACTGACACTGACAGTCAACTGACACTGACAGTCAACTGACACTGACAGTCAACTGACACTGACAGTCAACTGACACTGACAGTCAACTGACACTGATGACAGTCAACTGACACTGATGACAGTCCACTGACACTGACAGTCAACTGACACTGACAGTCAACTGACATTGACAGTCAACTGACACTGACAGTCAACTGACACTGACAGTCAACTGACACTGACAGTCAACTGACACTGACAGTCAACTGACACTGACAGTCAACTGACACTGACAGTCAACTGACACTGACAGTCAACTGACACTGACAGTCAACTGACACTGACAGTCAACTGACACTGACAGTCAACTGACACTGACAGTCAACTGACACTGACAGTCAACTGACACTGACAGTCAACTGACACTGATGACAGTCAACTGACACTGATGACAGTCCACTGACACTGACAGTCAACTGACACTGACAGTCAACTGACACTGACAGTCAACTGACACTGACAGTCAACTGACACTGACAGTCAACTGACACTGACAGTCAACTGACACTGACAGTCAACTGACACTGACAGTCAACTGACACTGACAGTCAACTGACACTGACAGTCAACTGACACTGACAGTCAACTGACACTGACAGTCAAATGACACTGACAGTCAAATGACACTGACAGTCAACTGACACTGACAGTCAACTGACACTGACAGTCAACTGACACTGACAGTCAACTGACACTGACAGTCAACTGACACTGACAGTCAACTGACACTGACAGTCAACTGACACTGACAGTCAACTGACACTGACAGTCAACTGACACTGACAGTCAAATGACACTGACAGTCAACTGACACTGACAGTCAACTGACACTGACAGTCAAATGACACTGACAGTCAAATGACACTGACAGTCAAATGACACTGACAGTCAACTGACACTGACAGTCAACTGACACTGACAGTCAACTGACACTGACAGTCAAATGACACTGGCAGTCAACTGACACTGACAGTCAACTGACACTGACAGTCAACTGACACTGACAGTGAAATGACACTGACAGTCAACTGACACTGACAGTCAAATGACACTGACAGTCAAATGACACTGACAGTCAAATGACACTGACAGTCAACTGACACTGACAGTCAACTGACACTGACAGTCAACTGACACTGACAGTCAAATGACACTGGCAGTCAACTGACACTGACAGTCAACTGACACTGACAGTCAACTGACACTGACAGTGAAATGACACTGACAGTCAACTGACACTGACAGTCAACTGACACTGATGACAGTCAACTGACACTGACAGTCAAATGACACTGACAGTCAACTGACACTGACAGTCAACTGACACTGACAGTCAACTGACACTGACAGTCAACTGACACTGACAGTCAACTGACACTGATGACAGTCAACTGACACTGACAGTCAAATGACACTGACAGTCAACTGACACTGACAGTCAACTGACACTGACAGTCAAATGACACTGGCAGTCAACTGACACTGACAGTCAACTGTCGTACACACATGTTTATTGTGATGTAACCGCCCTTGTCGCCTGTCCGCTCCTATTGAGAGACGAACGCTTGGCTAGAGGGGGCGATGACCGTAGGCTGCCTATGACCGGGCAATGACCTGACGGACCTCCAGCACCAGACTGTCCCGCCCACATGATTAGTAGCTTTGGTAGCGCTTCGTGACCAGAGGGCCAAGGACCCACATGGACCCCACCTGTAGCCAAGGTGCAATAGTTGGTCACTCGGTCATGGTATGACCGAGTGGCTGCCACCACTCTATGTGACCTGGCGCACCTGGATCTTTCTACCAGACCTCTCGAGGCTAGAGCCCCGCCTGGATTGGTTACCAGGGGATTTAGGCTAACAGGGGAGACGCATGCAGCCGAGTACAGGGACTCTGCTTGGGGCATGATCGGGAACTCTGGGCTCAATCTGGAGGATTTCTCAGCAGGGGATCCTTTGTGGCTGTGAGCGAGGCTGGCTTGCGACTTTGATTACTAAGAGTAGTATGAGGCGAACATGTACTGTCTACAGTTTAGATTGCTCAGGGCGAAGGGACGCGTTAGCATGGGGTTGCAACCTTCCTACTGCCATTCTGTGCCAAGACTCGCTAATCCCTCTACTGCACGCACACGCGGCCCCGCAGCACGCACTCACAGGCGGGCTTTGCACGGGGAGAGGCCATTAGCTTACCCAAACTTCCTTATGCTTTGCCAAGGGAGAAAGGCTTAGCAAGCCATGAGTTAAATGATGGTGAAAGATTGAATAATGATGAAGTTAGTTAATAGTTAATAATTAGGCCCTTAGGCGAATAATCAGGCAATTAGGCGGCTTCACTATTGAGTAAAATACAGCAAAAGATACGGTATCACAATTGGCTCAGCTCTCTAATCAGACAATGGAAAATAGGCAAACCCCGGATAAGCAAAGGCAATTAGAGCACAAATTAGAAACAGGAACTTACCGGCAGCTGCACAGAGAGAGAGAGAGGCGGAGTGACCGAGGGTGGCTGTAGGCTGCAGTCAGGCAGACAGTGAAGCGGCGATGCGCTGGAGCGACGAAGCGCTGATGTAGATCAGGCGATGCTGATGATGCTGGGCGGTATCAGACCGCAGGCCGATAGGCGAGCTCACTTGGGGAGCTAAGGATAACTTGGCAGTAACAGACCGCGGACCGGCAGGGATTCGTCTTATAGACGAATGGGTCAGAACTCAATCTGACAGCAAGTCCAAAGAAGGACGAGGAGAGGAGAAGTTGAGGATTCTCATGCCGAAATCGCTTCCTTTTATAGACCTCACAGCCGCCTCCTCAAGGTCGTTACCATGGCTCCCTCTCTCTGATTGGCTGCCGGCAGAATGACGTCAGAATGAGTCATGATGAGAAGCATGAGACCGGCATAGCAACATGAGAAATCGGGAAATTGCGCAATCCGGAGGTGGGGTGGGGGGATAATTGGCGCAGCGGGTGGTCGCGAAAGTGTTGCGCAAGCAAACATTGAGAACAATAGGGCTGGGGTCGAGAACAAAGGAATTGGAAATCGGGGATAATTGGGGAAAACTGAGAACAATGGAAAAGTAAACATTGGAGAAAAGGTGATAATTAGGTGCGAAAACGAGAACAAAAGAAAGAGAAAATCGGAGAAAATGTGATAATTGGTGGGGGTCGAGAGAACAAAAGAATCAAAAACGAGAACAATAGAAGCGGAGGTGGGGTGGGTGTCGCATGAGAAATTTGGGGAGGAGAACAATGGCATGAGAAAAAGTTGCGCAAGAGAGGGGGATCAGTCATCGATGAGTCATCGGGGGGAAGAAGGGGTCACACGACTTGCGTCACCGTTTGGGAGTTTGGGAGGGGATGGGGAGACGGTGAGCACACCAAATACTGTAAGTAGACACAGAGAAGGAGGGGACAGCGCAGGAAAAGAGTGCAGAGAGAGACAAAAAGAGGGGGGAAAGGGAAAGTACAAGAAGAATAGGGTGGAGTGCAGGGGAGATAAGGTAGAGGGGAGGGTACAGAGAGGGACAGGGAGTTCCGGAAAGGCAGGTGTGGCGGCAGGGGAGACGGAGCCAAGGCAGTAGGAGGGGTGCAGCAGAGCGGGAGTCTCCAGGCCTGGGCGGAGACCTGGCCGAGTCTCGACAGCTCTGTGCAGAGGGTGCACGGGATAGGAGGCACTTTCGAAAAAGTTCCCATGCCCTATCCCGCGACCAGAGCGTGGTTACATCAATTGTCTGAAGCCACCGACTCAATCATGGCTATCAGTCAACAGCAGATGCTATGCTAGAGAGTTCGCTCTGTACAACAAACTCCACACAGGGGCCCTGGATCGTCAGCATTGCCTTGGGAAGCAGCAGTAAATTACAGATGCCGCTCAGCCTCCTCGGCAACAAACAAATTAAAATGTTTCTGCACTTTTAGCTCACCTCTCCGCGTGCAACTTTCTGTTAAGCTATTTGTTTTTTATGACGTCGAGGCGTGTCCATCAGCCGCATCAATTACCCACCTGACTAACGATATTCATTTGCATAATTACAGGGGCAAGCAGTGGCCCAACCCTGCCACCTGCCCTGTTCCTAGCTCGGTTTTTTGCACCCTGAGCTGACTACTAAAGGGCTCTCGAAATTATGCTTAACGCTTCACAGTTTTTTCGCTGATCTTACTTGTCAGACTGTTGTTTGAGAATGTGAAAATTTTGTGGCCTGACGGAGAGTCCACAGGCTTGGAAACCGGTTGGCCCTCAATGCGCCGCGACTGACTCTCTCTCTCTCTCACTCTATCTCTCTCTACCTCTCTCTCTACCTCTCTCTCTCTCTCTCTCTCTCTCTCTCTCTCTCTCTCTCTCTCTCTCTCTCTCTCTCTCTCTCTCTCTCGGGCTAATGTCGAATCTGGTGCAGCACCAAGGCTGCCCGCCTACACCAAGGGGAGGAGCCTCCGGACCCTGCTCTGTCATAGTCGGCTCGGTCCTGCCAACTAGGTCCTTTTTGACGCCTGTACAAAGCCTCTTTTACTGCTATTTTTCCCCTCTGTGATTTTTCTGCATTGGCTTTATTTTGATTTATTTTGATTATTTTTTTCTCTGCTTTTTTATTCATTTTTCTGACACTGTGTACGGTGCACCTGCAATTTTTGCTCTGAGCATTTGATATTTACCTTGTCTATTTTTTTGCCTTTTTTTGCCTTGTCTATTTTTTAAATTTTTATCCAAGTTTTAGCCACCCCTCCGCTTTTCTCAGAGTCTCAGACTCGTTTTAATGTACTGGCCATGCGTACTGTTCTAAGTGTTTGAGCACACCCATTTATCGATCGTCTATCCCTTGCGATATCGCCATTATAAATTCACGCCAAATAAATTTTACACGCTTCCAGCCCTGACGAAGAATTTATCTAATTCGAAATATCGGCAATCCAACTAAATTGAATTTGTTCAGTCCTTTCTACCGTGTCAGGGCCTGAGATTGGAGGCGCCCTCCTCTCTCTCTCTCTCTCTCTCTCTCTCTCTCTCTCTCTCTCTCTCTCCCTCTCTCTCTCTCTCTCTCTCTTTCTCTCTCTCTCTCTCTCTCTCTCTCTCTCTCTCTCTCTCTCTCTCTCTCTCTCTCTTTCTCTCTCTCTCTCTCTCTCTCTCTCTCTCTCTCTCTCTCTCTCTCTCTCTCTCTCTCTCTCTCTCTCTCTCTCTCTCTCTCTCTCTCTCTCTCTCTCTCTCTTTCTCTCTCTCTTTCTCTCTCTCCATCTCAAAATCAATCTGAACATTTTACAGATTTTGCCCAGACCTTGGTTGTCAGGCTGTTGTTTGGGAATGATAAATGGAAGCAGAGGTGAGCGGGCACTCCCACTCCCACCTGTGCAGGATTAGGATCAAACTGCTAGGAGAGAAAACTCGACAAGAATTGTCAACAGTTGACAGAATTGATCTCCTTTTCAAAGAAAATTAAAATAAAAGGTCTTGACGGACGCTCAGATTTTTGATTGACAGGGTTGGGGGCGGACTTAAATCTGAGGCCGATCCGCGCTGGCTGTTGTCATAAAAAGAACAACATATGACAAATTTCGCTTTAGCCATGTGTGAAATTTTGAGTTTATGAAGCTTGTTGAGCATTGAAGATAAGCAAATCGTTCGGGATGGCCATTGTTTTCGGGGTTCGTGGTTAACCCCGAGCTCGAACACAAATCCTGTCCCAAACCCAAATCCCGACCCCGAACTCCGCCCCGAACCAAAATCCATCAAACGCTCAAATCAAAGGAAGATCGCTCAAACCAATGTACAGTTCGTTCAAACCCATTTTAAAATTGATTTAAACAATCTGTGGCCTGTCCATCAAGTAACGTTCCTCTATTCAGTTTGGTTCTCTGATCAGTTTTCAAAATTTAACTTTCCCCTTTAATAATTCTGTGAGTGCAAAAATTCAAAATCAGTGTGCTGCTCTACACCAGCCTGAAACCAAAATAGTTTCTGCAGCTGTCGGAGCGGAAACAAAATTACAAATATAAAAAATTACAAATCAGACAGCACTAAATTAGAGGTTTATTGTTAAAAAAATTCAAACAAATTTTTCCGTAATTGTATGGCCTTTCAGAAAATTTGCATAGCCTCCCGCCCCCACCCCCGAAAACCCGGAAAATTCCGATACCATGGACAACTAAAATACGCTCGATTTTCTTAGAAATTTCGTATCGTCAGTACACCTAGTATGCTCTATTGGAGAACGCATAGCACTGAATGGAGTTTGGCCATAGACTAATTCGATAGGGCCAAATCCGAATTTTTTCGACGGCAAATCTTCGTTCTTTACCGGACTGCAGCTCATTTCTAAGAAAATCGGCTGCAAGCGTCTTTCTACTGAAGTTGTGCATGGGTTTGACTTGGGCTGTGCCGTAGCCCAGTAGTCTGGCGCGGCTCTCTCATGTGCCAGCGGCCCAGGCTCGATTCCAAGTGCAGTCACATTAATTTGGGGCTAAATTGGAATCTCGGCTTGGCTCTGTTTGTGCAATTAACGCCCTTGAAGGCCAACCCCCCCCCCCCAAGGCACAGTGAAGTGTACATGCCTAACGATAAATAAAGTTAGGGCCGCTGTACACTCCTGTGTGAGTGTGCCTGTGCGTATGACTGCGTACGTATCTGCATGCTTGTGTGCCTGCTCAGGGGAGTCGGCGGAATGGGCAGTAACAATGTCGCTTTAAGTGCGCCAAAGTGCACACAGCCCCCGGCCTCTAATAGCTCGTAAAAAGGGTTTGAATTTGGCCGTCTGAGAGGTTGTAGGGGTACGCGCGGCTGGAGGGGCCGGTGGCTGAGGCATGCTTTGCAAACCATGGTCGCAGGGATGACTAAACCAGTAGCTGTGCGAACTTTCGAGTTTGTGAAACGTCTCAGTTTTCTCTTCTGTTGCTTCCGACGCGACAGACTCTGAATTGCATTAGCTAATGTGAGCCCAAAGTCCTCTGAGATCTCAAAATTCCTGTAGAAAGAAGTCCAAGGTTTCTTCGGCACTAATTAACTTTCTCTCTCGCCTACGCAGCGCAAAACTGCTTGATTTAGCTGGCACAGAACATTGGCTTTTCCACATAGTACTCAAAGTCAGGCTGGGACTCTCAGTAAACTTTTATACACTTCTGGTACGCAACAAAGTTGCTATTGAGCTAGCCCAGGCGTGCTAATGATTCCAGCCTCAAAAGCCAGTTAAATATAAATCCAATATTCATAGACCTTACACCTGCACAATGAAGAGTGCCTCCTCATTGTCACACCTAAGTCGCATCGATTGATAGTCACACCCAGTCACATTTAGTGACATTTAGTGAAATTTAGTCACACCCAGTCACACCCAGTCACACCCAGTCAAAACCCAGTCACACCCAGTAACACCCAGTCACAACCAGTCACACCCAGTCACACCCAGTCATACCTAGTCACACCTAAGCAACACCTAGTCGCACCCCGTCACACCCAGTCACACCCGATCACACCCAGTCACACCTAGTCACATCCAGTCACACCCAGTCATACCTAGTCACACCTAAGCAACACCTAGTCGCACCCCGTCACACCCAGTCACACCCGATCACACCCAGTCACACCTAGTCACATCCAGTCACACCCAGTCACACCCAATCACACCCAATCACATCCAGTCACACCCCGTCACACCCAGTCACACCCGATCACACCCAGTCACACCTAGTCACATTCAGTTACACCCAGTAACACCCAGTCACAACTATAGTCACATCCAATCACACCCAGTCACGCCTAGTCACATCCAATCACACCCAGTCACACCCCGTCACACCCAGTCACACCCAGTCACATTCAGTCACAACCTGTCACATCCAATCACACCCCATATTCACGTTCACATTCTCCCTTCCGTTTCGCCGCACTCACCATCAACGCTGAGCAGTATCTTGCAGCCGGGAAGCCCCAGCATCCAGTACTTGAGCAGCAGCCGGGCCAGGTTAACGGGGATGCAGACGAGCCCGACCAGCAGGTCCGAACCGGCCAGGCTGATCATCAGGCTGGACACTCGCCTGCGGAGGTTTTTGTAACGCAGGCTGTAGTACAGGACGAGGCCGTTGAGCACGGCAATGAGCAGCAGAATGATGGCGCTTAAGCTGAGCAGAGCGATCCGTTGGATGGTCATCGGTTGAACGTAGTCCAGGTATTCGGCCACAATCCCGCTCAGCCGCTCACGGTTCGCAACTTGCTTTGTGCGCTGCCCGGCGGGAGAGGCAAAAATTGTATTGGTTTTTTGTTTACTCCACAAACAAAACCACAGTCAAATTTTCATCAAGCCCCACCCCACTCCGCCTCAAGCCCCACCCCACTCCGCCTCAAGCCCACCTCACTCCGCTTTAAGCCCACCTCACTCCACTTCAAGCCCACCCCACTCCGCTTCAAGCCCATCCCACTCCGCTTTAAGCCCACCTCCCTCAGCTTCAAGCGCACCTCACTCCGCTTCAAGCCCACCCCACTCCGCTTCAAGCCCACCCCACTCCGCCTCAAGCCCACCTCACTCCGCTTCAAGCCCACCCCACACCGCCTCAAGCCCACCCCACTCCGCCTCAAGCCCCCCCACTCCGCCTCAAGCCCACCCCACTCCGCCTCAAGCCCACCCCACTCCGCCTCAAGCCCACCTCACTCCGCTTTAAGCCCACCTCACTCCACTTCAAGCCCACCCCACTCCGCTTCAAGCCCATCCCACTCCGCTTTAAGCCCACCTCCCTCAGCTTCAAGCGCACCTCACTCCGCTTCAAGCCCACCCCACTCCGCTTCAAGCCCACCCCACTCCGCCTCAAGCCCACCTCACTCCGCTTCAAGCCCACCCCACACCGCCTCAAGCCCACCCCACTCCGCCTCAAGCCCCCCCACTCCGCCTCAAGCCCACCCCACTCCGCCTCAAGCCCACCCCACTCCGCCTCAAGCCCCACCCCACTCCGCCGCAAGCCCACCACACTCCGCCTCAAGCCCACTCCACTCCGCCTCAAGTCTACTCCAACTCGATTTTAAACACCACAATTTCGATCTACGAGTAAATTGATTGGACAGCATCCGGTACACAAAACGCTCGATTTCAGTGCAAAAGCACCGGGAAAGAAAATGTCCTATCAAATGATGAAAGAGTTCCGTCTGCGGCAGTTAAAAAAGATTTTGCAGGCTGCAGGCTCTTTTAGCGTAATTTGAAGCCCCGCAAAACCTGGGTCCCGCCCTAATCTTGATCCCCAGTCTGGGGGAACTGGAATTGCATACACTCACTGGCCAGAGATATATTTTAAAGACTGGTTCAGCAGATTTCGACTACATTTCCGAAATATTTATACAGACAAGCTAGCTATTCAGCCTTTGAGACGAGTCATATCGAATTCCAGGTAGCTGGACTGCCTTGCTTAACTGACCGATTTTGTTAAATAAAGAAACAAAAAAACAGTTGTTTATTTCTACTGAGGGATAGATTAGCAATCCATTCTATTCTTTTATTGATGTTGGCTAGATTAGCAATCCATTCTATTCATTCATTGATTTAGGATAGATTAGCAATCCATTCTATTCCTTTATTGATTTAGGATAGATTAGCAATCCATTCTATTCTTTTATTGATGTTGGCTAGATTAGCAATCCATTCTATTCCTTCATTGATGTAGGCTAGATTAGCAATCCATTCTATCCCTTTATTGATTTAGGCTAGATTAGCAATCCATTCTATTCCTTTATTGATGTAGGCTAGATTAGCAATCCATTCTATTCCTTTATTGATGTAGGCTAGATTAGCAATCCATTCTATTCCTTTATTGATGTAGGCTAGATTAGCAATCCATCGAGTCAGCCCCTTTCGTTCCCTAAAGGGCCTTGAAAAAAAATTAATTTGATTCCCTTCCTTGTACAATGATTTTGCAGTTAGTAAAATTTGTTAAAATAAAGCCCAGAACAGGAAAATTCGCAACAGATTCGCAGCTGCTCAATCTGGGAGAACATGGAATTCGCGGTTCAACTAGCGGCCAGCTTCCAATGCCTGCGGCAGAAGGTTGGGGAGCTGGAAAGCCTCCCTGTGATGTCGGAGCCGCTCATTAGAGATGTTGCACCAGGCTCCAAGCTGTCTAAATATGGAGGCCCGAAGTGTCACATGACTTCCTGGCACCCAGTTCCCTCCTCAGCTTAGAGCACAAACCGGTTCCACCGCTGCTGGGAGTTCCGGCGCGGAAGCAGTGAAAGGCAACTATGCCCAGCTTTACTCGCTTCTCATACTTTATAAAAAACTTTCTATAGAAAAAAGGTGATGATGGAACGATGCCTGCTTCCCTAGAGTAATCTCCCCCCTTTCCTAAGAGGTTTGTTCAACACATCGCCCCGATCCTCTTCATCGGGATGCAATTTCTTATCCGATCGTGTTTTGTTCCGCAAGCCTCTCCCAGAGTCTGCATCTCCTGCTCTTTCCTCACCCAGATCCGCTTGGCAAAGCGGGACAATTGCATCGCTGAGAGACTACTCATGGAGAATTCATGGTGAATAGCCCTGAGCTGCCGTAATCAGATTTGGAAAGGGTTTAGTCTGCTGTTCAGTACAATTTCTACAAGTGCACACTGCGAGCGGTCTGCGTTTTTTTTACTATATGTGTATCTGTGTTTCTCGCGGGAACTTTTCTGCGGCAATTGTTCAGGAAATCGTGTTAGTGAACAAGAAACAAAAAAGCGATTTTCACTTCAGAGAACGAAGACTCACCTCTTTTAGGTCAATCACTACGACATCCATGAGTTGTCGGTGAATAATTTTATGGTGAATATCTTAGAGAGTAGACAGATTAAGCTGGGGTTTCCGTTTGGGAGAATTCTTGTGGGCTTAGGGGGGATTTTCCTGTCCCGTCGGGCAATATAAGGCGGATCGGGGGGTTGGAAGGACCGGCGCGTTAATCTGTGGCTCAGCCAATCAGATTGTAGCTCGGCTGCTGGCTAAGAAGTGCAGTGAAAGCTGCTCTGCTGAGGGGGTACATTGAGACAGTCTAGACAGAGGAGCTTGAAAGGTGAGAGCGAAAAGAATTAGGTGAATTATTAGATTCTTAGTGCTAGAGGATTTTTAAATAAGAGGCGGACAGTGAAAGCTGGAGAGTGAGAGGTAGAGTGAGAGTGTAAGTGAAAGAAGAGTGAGAGTAAGAGCTGGAGGGGAGTGAGAGGGAGAGTGAGAGGGAGAGTGAGAGAGAGAGTGCGAGGGAGAGTAAGAGGGAGAGTGAGAGGGAGAGGGAGAGGGAGAGTGAGAGGGAGAGTGAGAGGGAGAGTGAGAGGGAGAGTGAGAGGGAGAGTGAGAGGGAGAGTGAGAGGGAGAGTGAGAGGGAGAGTGAGAGGGAGAGTGAGAGGGAGAGTGAGAGGGAGAGTGAGAGGGAGAGTGAGAGGGAGAGTGAGAGGGAGAGTGAGAGGGAGAGTGAGAGGGAGAGTGAGAGGGAGAGTGAGAGGGAGAGTGAGAGGGAGAGTGAGATGTAGCAAGACGTAGCTGAGGGGCAGACAGAGCTCGGGAGCGAATATGCACCACAATTTCCATATTTCACGGACCGCACTCCCCTCGGCTGACGACGGCTTCCTGCTGCGCCGCCACAGCGAAAAGCGTCTGAGCGTGCTTGGCTACGCCGACGACTCCGCCCTCCTGTCCTCGTCCAGATTGACAGGCTGGTTGAGGTCTTGCAAAGGACTTGCCTGGGCGGCCTTCCGTTCGATCCGAGCCGTCCTCCAGTCCAAAGCGCTGCCCGACCGCCAGAGGGCTCGGCTGTGGCAGGCGGTGGTCCTGCTATACAACGCCGAGACGTGGACGCTGACGGTTACACTGGAGCGGCAGTTGGACTCGGCGCACTCAGAGCTGCTCCGTGCGGCCTTTCGAGCTGACGAGAGCGTCGGGACCGAGGCCCTGTACGATCGGGCCAAGCTGCAGCGCCCGCCCACCATCCTGCATCGGTGGCGACTTCGACTGGCAGACCACGTGATCCGGGCCGAGGGCTACTGCCCCCAACCTGTTCAGGACGTCCTGCTGCTCACCTTTCAGGGCCCGTTCAGCCATCTGACGCGCCCTGCTCAAAATGTAACCTAACATACGGGGATGCGTACTTTGTTGTTGTTGAGAACTCTACAAACAAGGATGTTGGTCAAATTATCAAACTCGTTTTAGAAAGGCTTTTTATTAGATTTTCAGTGCGGTTTTCAAAGTGCAGCCCCCCTCCGGCTTTTCCTTCCCCAGTTCTTTCTGGTGCAAGTGTGACTTTTTAAAGAAAGATGTTTACGCGGCTTGCCCAGTGCAAAAGCGCCGAGATCAAAGGGTGGGGACTGCAGTCTTCGGGTCCAGTTTTACTGACTTATTTAATTAAATCTGATAAAATTACGGACATAATTACGCCAGTGCAGGCCGGGCTTTGCGTAAAGTACATTGCGCCTCTGTTTTGCTGACGCAAACGGAAAAAATTGGCACAACAGATCCTGTGCTTTGTTTGAACTGACAATGACACTGAGCTGACATTGGAGCTGAACTGACATTGGAGCTGAACTGACATTGGAGCTGGACTGACATTGGAGCTGGACTGACATTGGAGCTGGACTGACATTGGAGCTGGACTGACAATGAAGCTGGACTGACAATGACACTAAACTGACAATGACACTAAACTGACAGTGACACTAAACTGACAATGACACTAAACTGACAATGACACTAAACTGACAATGACACTAAACTGACAATGACACTAAACTGACAATGCCACTAAACTGACAATGACACTAAACTGACAATGACACTAAACTGACAATGACACTAAACTGACAATGACACTAAACTGACAATGACACTAAACTGACAATGACACTAAACTGACAATGACACTAAACTGACAATGACACTAAACTGACAATGACACTAAACTGACAATGACACTAAACTGACAATGACACTAAACTGACAATGACACTAAACTGACAATGACACTAAACTGACAATGCCACTAAACTGACAATGACACTAAACTGACAATGACACTAAACTGACAATGACACTAAACTGACAATGCCACTAAACTGACAATGACACTAAACTGACAATGACACTGAACCGACACTGACGCTCAGCTGACGGTGTCGCTAAACTTTCAATGACACTGCAATGACAGAGAGAAGCCTCCATAGGCCCTTCACTATCCTGCTGTCTCTTGCCCTTCGAAGCGACCATTGCACGCAGTTTCAAAGTCTAGTAGGAATGATATAAAGGGGCATACTAATTATGCATCTCCCTGTCATAATAATTATTTCGCTGCTTTGCAATCAACAGGTTCTGCATTGTTTTGGAGCAGTTCAGGAGAGTTCGGACAGTTTCAAGACAACAGACTTTTCTACGAGCCACATGTTGGAGAGCCGTTTAATCATCGGCGGTAAAGCATCGGGTATGCTGTCCAGCGCTTGAAGACAGGTGCAATCTAAGTTGCACCTGTAAGTAAAGCAAAGTTCAAGGCCACTGCATGCGAAGAAAGAGAAGCGAGTGACAGCAAGAGAGTCAGAGAGAGTGAGAACGAGACTGATATGAAGTGAGAAGGAGAGTAATGTGGAGCTAGACTGACATTGGAGCTGAACTGACATTGGAGCTGAACTGACATTGGAGCTGAACTGACATTGGAGGTGAACTGACATTGGAGCTGAACTGACATTGGAGCTGAACTGACATTGGAGGTGAACTGACATTGGAGCTGAACTGAAATTGGAGGTGAACTGACATTGGAGCTGAACTGACATTGGAGCTGAACTGACATTGGAGCTGAACTGACAATGACACTGAACTGACATTGGAGCTGAACTGACATTGGAGCTGATGTGACATTGGAGCTGAAGTGACATTGGAGCTGAAGTGACATTGGAGCTGAACTGACATTGGAGCTGAACTGACATTGGAGCTGAACTGACAATGACACTGAACTGACATTGGAGCTGAAGTGACATTGGAGCTGAGGTGACATTGGAGCTGAACTGACATTGGAGCTGAACTGACATTGGAGCTGAACTGACATTGGAGCTGAACTGACATTGGAGCTGAACTGACATTGGAGCTGAACTGACATTGGAGCTGAACTGAAATTGGAGCTGAACTGACATTGGAGCTGAACTGAAATTGGAGCTGAACTGACAATGACACTGAACTGACATTGGAGCTGAAGTGACATTGGAGCTGAAGTGACATTGGAGCTGAAGTGACATTGGAGCTGAACTGACAATGACACTGAACTGACATTGGAGCTGAACTGAAATTGGAGCTGAACTGACATTGGAGCTGAACTGACATTGGAGCTGAACTGACATTGGAGCTGAACTGACATTGGAGCTGAACTGACATTGGAGCTGAACTGAAATTGGAGCTGAACTGACAATGACACTGAACTGACATTGGAGCTGAACTGACATTGGAGCTGAACTGAAATTGGAGCTGAACTGACAATGACACTGAACTGACATTGGAGCTGAACTGACATTGGAGCTGAACTGACATTGGAGCTGAACTGACATTGGAGCTGAACTGACATTGGAGCTGAACTGACATTGGAGCTGAACTGAAATTGGAGCTGAACTGACAATGACACTGAACTGACATTGGAGCTGAACTGACAATGACACTGAACTGACATTGGAGCTGAACTGACATTGGAGCTGAACTGACAATGACACTAGAGAAGAGAATAGAGAAGAGAAGAGAGAGAAGAGATGGCAGAGATGAGAAGAGAATTGAGCTAGTTTACTCCAAGGTTATTGAGTACACGAAGAAAAAGTCCATCTTCTTAGGAACTGAAATACCTAGAGTTTTTCAGTGAATAATTCAAACCTTTCAGAAGCAATTATTGACTTGTCTTAACGGCGTTCTACGTAATTCTACTGTTGTGTTGACCTGGATTTAAGAGAACCTCGAAGGGATCTCCAAGTTGTCCCAAATAGTCCTTCTGATGATGAGAATTCTCTTAATTATAACATTTGCTGTTTTTGTGGGAACTTCGCAATTATTTTATGAAATTTCTATTTATTAGCAAATCGACTTTTTGTGATTGGAGAGAAATGGAAAAAATATGAAATAGACTTTCTTTTCGCTCCTCGATTTTTTAATGAAAGACAACCCTAAAAAATTTCTGACACCTTCCTTCGGGCCTCAGAAGCTGCCATGATTAAACACGCAGAGTTGACCCGTGCACTTTATCTAAGTTGGCACTGTTTTTTGGCTGCACTGGTGGGGGCGGTCGGGGCAACAAAAACATGTCACTGATAAGTCTGACAGTTATTTACGATGCGGCAGAAGTTCGTTCTCGTGTCCGCGGGTTTGCTGAGTCCTCAGGCAACAGGATCAAGAGTTGGCTCAGACTCAGGGGTACTCAGAATTACACACGTGACTAAGGATATTTTTCCAAGTTAATACTGTCACTGAACTGACAATAAACTGTCACTGAACTGACAATAAACTGTCACTGAACTGACAATAAACTGTCACTGAACTGACAATAAACTGTCACTGAACTGACAATAAACTGTCACTGAACTGACAATAAACTGTCACTGAACTGACAACATACTGTCACTGAACTGACAACATACTGTCACTGAACTGACAATAAACTGTCACTGAACTGACAATAAACTGTCACTGAACTGACAATAAACTGTCACTGAACTGACAATAAACTGTCACTGAACTGACAACATACTGTCACTGAACTGACAACATACTGTCACTGAACTGACAATAAACTGTCACTGAACTGACTAGAGACTGTCACTGAATTGACAATATACTGTCACTGAACTGACAATAAACTGTCACTGAACTGACAATAAACTGTCACTGAACTGACAATAAACTGTCACTGAACTGACAATAAGCTGTCACTGAACTGACAATAAGCTGTCACTGAACTGACAATAAACTGTCACTGAACTGACAATAAACTGTCACTGAACTGACAACATACTGTCACTGAACTGACAATAAACTGTCACTGAACTGACAATAAACTGTCACTGAACTGACAATAAACTGTCACTGAACTGACAATAAACTGTCACTGAACTGACAATAAACTGCCACTGAACTGACAATAAACTGTCACTGAACTGACAATAAACTGTCACTGAACTGACAATAAACTGTCACTGAACTGACAATAAACTGCCACTGAACTGACAAAAAACTGTCACTGAACTGACAATAAACTGCCACTGAACTGACAATAAACTGTCACTGAACTGACAATAAACTGTCACTGAACTGACAAAAAACTGTCACTGAACTGACAATAAACTGTCACTGAACTGACAACATACTGTCACTGAACTGACAATAAACTGTCACTGAACTGACTAGAGACTGTCACTGAATTGACAATATACTGTCACTTAACTGACAATAAACTGTCACTGAACTGACAATAAACTGTCACTGAACTGACAATAAACTGTCACTGAACTGACAATAAACTGCCACTGAACTGACAAAAAACTGTCACTGAACTGACAATAAACTGCCACTGAACTGACAATAAACTGTCACTGAACTGACAATAAACTGTCACTGAACTGACAACATACTGTCACTGAACTGACAATAAACTGTCACTGAACTGACAATAAACTGCCACTGAACTGACAAAAACTGTCACTGAACTGACAATAAACTGCCACTGAACTGACAATAAACTGTCACTGAACTGACAATAAACTGTCACTGAACTGACAAAAAACTGTCACTGAACTGACAATAAACTGTCACTGAACTGACAACATACTGTCACTGAACTGACAATAAACTGTCACTGAACTGACTAGAGACTGTCACTGAATTGACAATATACTGTCACTGAACTGACAATAAACTGTCACTGAACTGACAATAAACTGTCACTGAACTGACAATAAACTGTCACTGAACTGACAATAAGCTGTCACTGAACTGACAATAAGCTGTCACTGAACTGACAATAAACTGTCACTGAACTGACAATAAACTGTCACTGAACTGACAATAAACTGTCACTGAACTGACAATAAACTGCCACTGAACTGACAATAAACTGTCACTGAACTGACAATAAACTGTCACTGAACTGACAATAAACTGTCACTGAACTGACAATAAACTGTCACTGAACTGACAATAAACTGTCACTGAACTGACAATAAACTGTCACTGAACTGACAATAAACTGTCACTGAACTGACAATAAACTGCCACTGAACTGACAAAAAACTGTCACTGAACTGACAATAAACTGCCACTGAACTGACAATAAACTGTCACTGAACTGACAATAAACTGTCACTGAACTGACAACATACTGTCACTGAACTGACAATAAACTGTCACTGAACTGAAAATAAACTGCCACTGAACTGACAAAAAACTGTCACTGAACTGACAATAAACTGCCACTGAACTGACAATAAACTGTCACTGAACTGACAATAAACTGTCACTGAACTGACAAAAAACTGTCACTAAACTGACAATAAACTGTCACTGAACTGACAACATACTGTCACTGAACTGACAATAAACTGTCACTGAACTGACTAGAGACTGTCACTGAATTGACAATATACTGTCACTGAACTGACAATAAACTGTCACTGAACTGACAATAAACTGTCACTGAACTGACAATAAACTGTCACTGAACTGACAATAAGCTGTCACTGAACTGACAATAAACTGTCACTGAACTGACAATAAGCTGTCACTGAACTGACAATAAACTGTCACTGAACTGACAATAAACTGTCACTGAACTGACAATAAACTGTCACTGAACTGACAATAAACTGTCACTGAACTGACAATAAACTGCCACTGAACTGACAATAAACTGTCACTGAACTGACAATAAACTGTCACTGAACTGACAATAAACTGCCACTGAACTGACAATAAACTGTCACTGAACTGACAATAAACTGTCACTGAACTGACAATAAACTGTCACTGAACTGACAATAAACTGTCACTGAACTGACAATAAACTGCCACTGAACTGACAAAAAACTGTCACTGAACTGACAATAAACTGCCACTGAACTGACAATAAACTGTCACTGAACTGACAATAAACTGTCACTGAACTGACAACATACTGTCACTGAACTGACAATAAACTGTCACTGAACTGACAATAAACTGCCACTGAACTGACAAAAAACTGTCACTGAACTGACAATAAACTGCCACTGAACTGACAATAAACTGTCACTGAACTGACAATAAACTGTCACTGAACTGACAATAAACTGTCACTGAACTGACAATAAGCTGTCACTGAACTGACAATAAGCTGTCACTGAACTGACAATAAACTGTCACTGAACTGACAATAAACTGTCACTGAACTGACAACATACTGTCACTGAACTGACAATAAACTGTCACTGAACTGACAATAAACTGTCACTGAACTGACAATAAACTGTCACTGAACTGACAATAAACTGTCACTGAACTGACAATAAACTGCCACTGAACTGACAATAAACTGTCACTGAACTGACAATAAACTGTCACTGAACTGACAATAAACTGTCACTGAACTGACAATAAACTGCCACTGAACTGACAAAAAACTGTCACTGAACTGACAATAAACTGCCACTGAACTGACAATAAACTGTCACTGAACTGACAATAAACTGTCACTGAACTGACAAAAAACTGTCACTGAACTGACAATAAACTGTCACTGAACTGACAACATACTGTCACTGAACTGACAATAAACTGTCACTGAACTGACTAGAGACTGTCACTGAATTGACAATATACTGTCACTTAACTGACAATAAACTGTCACTGAACTGACAATAAACTGTCACTGAACTGACAATAAACTGTCACTGAACTGACAATAATCTGCCACTGAACTGACAAAAAACTGTCACTGAACTGACAATAAACTGCCACTGAACTGACAATAAACTGTCACTGAACTGACAATAAACTGTCACTGAACTGACAACATACTGTCACTGAACTGACAATAAACTGTCACTGAACTGACAATAAACTGCCACTGAACTGACAAAAAACTGTCACTGAACTGACAATAAACTGCCACTGAACTGACAATAAACTGTCACTGAACTGACAATAAACTGTCACTGAACTGACAAAAAACTGTCACTGAACTGACAATAAACTGTCACTGAACTGACAACATACTGTCACTGAACTGACAATAAACTGTCACTGAACTGACTAGAGACTGTCACTGAATTGACAATATACTGTCACTGAACTGACAATAAACTGTCACTGAACTGACAATAAACTGTCACTGAACTGACAATAAACTGTCACTGAACTGACAATAAGCTGTCACTGAACTGACAATAAGCTGTCACTGAACTGACAATAAACTGTCACTGAACTGACAATAAACTGTCACTGAACTGACAATAAACTGTCACTGAACTGACAATAAACTGCCACTGAACTGACAATAAACTGTCACTGAACTGACAATAAACTGTCACTGAACTGACAATAAACTGTCACTGAACTGACAATAAACTGTCACTGAACTGACAATAAACTGTCACTGAACTGACAATAAACTGTCACTGAACTGACAATAAACTGTCACTGAACTGACAATAAACTGCCACTGAACTGACAAAAAACTGTCACTGAACTGACAATAAACTGCCACTGAACTGACAATAAACTGTCACTGAACTGACAATAAACTGTCACTGAACTGACAACATACTGTCACTGAACTGACAATAAACTGTCACTGAACTGAAAATAAACTGCCACTGAACTGACAAAAAACTGTCACTGAACTGACAATAAACTGCCACTGAACTGACAATAAACTGTCACTGAACTGACAATAAACTGTCACTGAACTGACAAAAAACTGTCACTAAACTGACAATAAACTGTCACTGAACTGACAACATACTGTCACTGAACTGACAATAAACTGTCACTGAACTGACTAGAGACTGTCACTGAATTGACAATATACTGTCACTGAACTGACAATAAACTGTCACTGAACTGACAATAAACTGTCACTGAACTGACAATAAACTGTCACTGAACTGACAATAAGCTGTCACTGAACTGACAATAAACTGTCACTGAACTGACAATAAGCTGTCACTGAACTGACAATAAACTGTCACTGAACTGACAATAAACTGTCACTGAACTGACAATAAACTGTCACTGAACTGACAATAAACTGTCACTGAACTGACAATAAACTGCCACTGAACTGACAATAAACTGTCACTGAACTGACAATAAACTGTCACTGAACTGACAATAAACTGCCACTGAACTGACAATAAACTGTCACTGAACTGACAATAAACTGTCACTGAACTGACAATAAACTGTCACTGAACTGACAATAAACTGTCACTGAACTGACAATAAACTGCCACTGAACTGACAATAAACTGTCACTGAACTGACAATAAACTGTCACTGAACTGACAATAAACTGTCACTGAACTGACAATAAACTGCCACTGAACTGACAATAAACTGTCACTGAACTGACAATAAACTGTCACTGAACTGACAACATACTGTCACTGAACTGACAATAAACTGTCACTGAACTGACAATAAACTGCCACTGAACTGACAAAAAACTGTCACTGAACTGACAATAAACTGCCACTGAACTGACAATAAACTGTCACTGAACTGACAATAAACTGTCACTGAACTGACAATAAACTGTCACTGAACTGACAATAAACTGTCACTGAACTGACAATAAACTGCCACTGAACTGACAATAAACTGTCACTGAACTGACAATAAACTGTCACTGAACTGACAATAAACTGTCACTGAACTGACAATAAACTGTCACTGAACTGACAATAAACTGTCACTGAACTGACAATAAACTGTCACTGAACTGACAATAAACTGCCACTGAACTGACAATAAACTGTCACTGAGCCGGTTTTGAATTTAGATGGTCAAATTTAATTAGCTCTCGGCTTTAGTATAAATAAAATCGATTTTTATCATACATACAAGCAAAAACAATCCAGATGTTTCTATAATCCATCAGAGGCTTTGGCAGCAGGGATTATCTTCTTGGATAGCAGATGATATCAAGGCGACACGCGAAGGCAAAGCAGGGTGCTAATTAGGTTTCGCTGTTTCCAGTGCAATGCCTCTAAAAATAGAGCATAGGAATAGTAGATCGACATCTGCTTTCAGGGCTGGCATTAATTTGCCTTCTGTAAAGCCAACTGCACTACTGAGTAAGTAGAGTAACTTGCATTTATTGTCTATTATAGAAATTCTAAAATCGACCTGTCAATTGATTTTGTCTGATAGAATCTAGCGGGCAGTGTTGGGCAAGTTACTCAAAAAAAGTAACTTACGTTAGCCTAGTAACTTTAGACAAAAACCTGGTAACTTTTAAGTTACTGTCCGTTACTCACTTCCGTTACCCATGTTATTAACAAAATTTTCAGCTTTTTTCACATTGCACATTTTTTTACATTGTTGTTACCGAAATTTGCCATTGGGCATTGGGATTAACCGATTAACAGACAGAGACAGGAATTGGCGACACGATGTGAGGCAAGTAGAAGGACAAATGGGCAATGGCAATCAATAATTAAAATTATAAATGATAAAATAAACAAATATCAATAATTCAATAGAGTAAAATAAATAGAACTGTATAAAATGGTGTAGTGTACTGCAGTGCCAGTGGAGGGACTTGTGGAGGCTACAGATGAATTTCTTTCTTTGTTTGTTTGTTTGAATCAAACTTGAAATTTTTAGTAACGACAATGAAAGGCGAAAATATTTTACCGAAATTAACAAAGTAAAACATGTTTCAAGTATTTCTTCATTAATTAAGCGCAATACCATGATACTATTCACTTAATTTGAATTTAGGAATGAAAAATGCAAAAACATGTGATAACCGGTGTAATAGCTAAGCATTTCAGTTTTAAATTTAAATATTGCAATTGTTGCAAAGTAACTGTAACGGACTTCTGAAATTTGAGTAACTTACCGCTACTCCGTTACTAAAATAAAAAAGTAACTTGCGTAAGGAACGCTTTACGAAAAAGTAACTTGCGTTACCATTTGCAAGTTACTCAGTAACGGAAGTGCCCAACACTGCTAGCGGGAATAGAATCTAGGGATGGGGGGTATTTCTTTCAGCGCAAAAGCAGCAACAGCAGCAGAAGAAGAAGAAAGAAAACTTGCAGAGATTCGGAGCCAAGAAATAAAGAGACGGAGAAGTGAGGAAACACACAGAAACACAGAGACAGACAGAGAGAAGTTTCTCCGAAGCAAACATTGCGATTGAAAGTGACGGTCTGTCAGCTTCATGTGCCCCCCAGGCAGCATCTCATGAGGTCATTCCGTCTGCGCCAAAGCCAGTGCAGCTCTCTCTTATTTTCTGTTTAATCAAGTTTTAGATGAGAAAGAAGAAATTGGTGCCTGATCTTCTTTTAGCAGCAGATTTTGCTTCTTATGCCCAACTTTTGCTTCTATGGAACCTCGAAAGCAAAGTGTGATATGATTATTGATTATCATATACAACATTTAAACACAACTGTAACTGTATTCTTTTGTCTAAAATGTTTTGATTGACATTTTTACAATTTAGGATTGTCACGGCGGACCAGCTAAAAGGTTTCTTAATGGGTGGGAGATCGGTTCGATCCGGCAGGTGCGCTCGTAGCTGATGAACGGCTCAAACAAAAATGCATTCCGATCGAAATTCGCATTGTTGCTTTCAAATTGTGCTTGGCTAAAAGCAGGTAAAGCTTTTTGGCTTGATTTTTATCCATTGATCCTTGTTAGATGGCTAGATAAAAAATTAGAACATGTTGCCGACAAGTAACCCGTTAGACAAGGCTCGACTGTCACACAAAAGGAATACATAGAAGTCAAACTAGGGGCAGTGAGAAGTGATAGCTGGGTCGTATGAGCAGACACTACAGATGAGCAGACACTGCAGATGAGTAGACACTGCACATGAGCAGACACTACAGATGAGCAGACACTACAGATGAGCAGACACTGCAGATGAGCAGACACTGCAGATGAGCAGACACCGCAGATGAGCAGACACTGCAGATGAGCAGACACTGCAGATGAGCAGACACTGCAGATGAGCAGACACTGCAGATGAGCAGGCACTGCAGATGAGCAGACACTGCAGATGAGCAGACACTGCAGATGAGCAGACACTGCAGATGAGCAGACACTGCAGATAAGCAGGCACTGCAGATGAGCAGACACTACAGATGAGCAGACACTGCAGATAAGCAGGCACTGCAGATGAGCAGACACTGCAGATGAGAATTGCAAAGTGAAAAGTTTAAGCAGCTCTAAATTGAAACCAGCAGGGGCTCGGCAGGTAACCTTATTAAGGTGACTTTCAGTTATGTTTTGACACTTCAACACTATTGTCGCTCCGTAACTTTGTTTTGGTAATTTATAGCAACTATATATCTTATTTGTAGAATCAGGCATCGCATGCCTTCCCCATTCTGGTTAACAAGGATTCCGACTGGAGTGCACTGTCAATACTGTACACTGAGTGCCAGGATTCTGAGTGACAGCGGGACAGCGCGAGCTAAGATACTATTCACAGGCATCGGTCATACCAATGAAGGTTATTGGCGGTCTGAAGTGCTAATTATGCAGCGGAGTAAGTCCAAGATTTGTTTCCATCTCTAACTTTCTCTGTTTGGCCTGACTTCTCTGCCTGTCTGTCCCGCCTGCAGACACAACAGTGTTAATGGCAGACACAACAGTGTTAATGGCAGACACAACAGTGTTAATGGCAGACACTCCAGTACTGCAGCAGGGGTGAGTTTATGTCGGACTACAGTCATTGTCAGCGCCTAAATTCTCACACCATTTCTGACCCCTTCCCTGACCTGTTCACCCTGACATTCATTGTGCATCCCGACAAACTGCTGGTCTATCTGACAGTAATAGCTATGGTTAAGCTGATACAATTCCTGGTGAATCTGACACAATTCAGACAATTCTGACACAATTGATCACAGTCATGATCAATCTGACACAGTCATGATCAATCTGACACAGCCATGATCAATCTGACACAGCCATGATCAATCTAACACAGTCATGATCAATCTGACACAGTTATGATCAATCTGACACAGTCATGATCAATCTAACACAGTTATGATCAAATCTGACACAGTCATGATCAATCTGACACAGCCATGATCAATCTGACACAGCCATGATCAATCTAACACAGTCATGATCAATCTGACACAGTTATGATCAATCTGACACAGTCATGATCAATCTAACACAGTTATGATCAAATCTGACACAGTCATGATCAATCTGACACAGTTATGATTAATCTGACACAGTCATGATCAATCTAACACAGTTATGATCAAATCTGACACAGTCATGATCAATCTGACACAGTTATGATTAATCTGACACAGTCATGATCAATCTGACACAGTTATGATCAATCTGACACAGTCATGATCAATCTGACACAGTTATGATCAATCTGACACAGTTATGATCAAATCTGACACAGTTATGATCAATCTGACACAGTCATGATCAATCTGACACAGTTATGATCAAATCTGACACAGTTATGATCAATCTGACACAGTCATGATCAATCTGACACAGTTATGATCAATCTGACACAGTTATGATCAAATCTGACACAGTTATGATCAATCTGACACAGTCATGATCAATCTGACACAGTCATGATCAATCTAACACAGTTATGATCAATCTGACACAGTTATAATTAATCTGACACAGTCATGATCAATCTGACACAGTTATGATCAATCTGACACAGTCATGATCAATCTGACAGTTCCAGTTTAACTACATTTCTGTTTTGCATCAAATCGAGTTCAGTAGAGGAAAAATGAAAATTCAGAAATTCAGAAATTCACTCCATTCCCTCAACCTGTACCCCCCCCCAGTACATTTTATTTCATCACGCAAGCTTCAGCTGTGAGAGGCGAGCGCAACGGCAGCTAAACAATGCAGACAATACCCGCCTATCTTATCGCCTATGCTACTTACTACCACTGAATGAGCTTCTGTCACGTACAGGGTGCAAGATAAATAAAATATGCATAGGCACGTATTGAAGGACAAGAAGGGCCATGTTTCGCTTGGCATTTGAAATTCTCACGCTTGAGGTGCAAAATAAATATTCTTATGCTTTTAGGGTTCTCTGATTGTGTACACTTAATGTAGAACATAACTACCATGTACTGCTGCATCATGCTTATATCATTAGGTTTTTATATGCGCTCGCAGTAAAAGTCTAATTTGCTTAAGAAAGAAGTTTAAATTTCTGTACAGTGAAAGTGAGGTGGGGGTCAGAATGGGCTTTCAATGTACATTGAAAGTGAGGTGGGTGTCAGAATGGGTTTCGATGTACATTGGGAGTCAGGTGGGTGCTAGATGGTGGTTTTAATGTACATTTGGAGTGAGATGGGTGCTATTCTGAGGTTTCAATGTACATTGGTAGTGAGGTGGATGTTAGAATGGGGTTTCAGTGTACACTGGGAGTGAGGTGGATGCTTGAATTGGGTTTCAGTGTACATTGGGAGTCAGGTAGATGCTAGAATGGGGTTTAAGTGTACACTTGGAGTGAGGTGGATGCTGAAATTGGGTTTCAATGTACATTGGGAGTCAGGTGGATGCTAGAATGGGTTTTTAAAGTACAGAGGGAGTAAGATCTTCAGTAAAACTAAATTCAAAAGTGCGTACAAGTACGGCACAAGGATACAGACGAATTTCGAGTATGAAAGATTTTTGTCTAATGTAGATAAAACAACACTAAAAGCAGCAATAGGAAAGAAACAAGCTAGAATTCGATCATTTAAGTATGAAGTGCACACACATTGAGAGATGGCGGCTAAGAGGCTGAGCCATCGCAGCTGTAGGTAAGGGGCAGGTACACAGACGCGAGTGACTTTACTCTAGAAATTCCTGCACACTGCAGCCGGGTGGCGCAGTGCTGAGCAAACAGACGCCTGCCTGGCCTCTTTACTCTGCCGGCGCACCCCCTCCCCCTGCTTTAACAAATTTTCATCGCGAGATTTTGCGATTAGTTCGCGGATTTATATTTTGTTTCAACTCGGCTTTAGCGTTACCCGCGATTGCTCACAATAGGCCTAGGCGGAATGATTAAGATTAGGGTCGAGCTGATGGGGAGCTGGTGGGGGATATGGCCGCCATCTGGCGTCTTGGGCTTGCTGGGAAGAGGCAAGGAGATCCTGAGCCAGAACTTGGAGTGGAAACTCTTCCACAAGCCTTAATTGTCTGAAAACATTTGTTTTTCGGAATTTAAAACTAGACTTCAAAATGTTTCTTTGATGTTTGTCTAAACAAATATGAAGACGAATTTATTATCCAGCTTTAAACTGAGATTAACTTTACTTTAAAATAATCTATTTAACCAAAGAGAAATTATGATAAATTTAGTAAAACGTTAGGAGAGAGGAGAGAGAATAGAGAAGACAGGCGAGATATATGAAAAGGAGAGACGACGGAATAAAAGAGAAGAGAGAAGAAATAAAAAAGGATAGGAGGGAGAGAGGAGAGAAAGAAGAGGAGAGGAGAGAGGAGAGAAAGGAGAGGAGAGGAGAGGGGAGAGAAAGGAGAGGAGAGGAGAGAAAGGAGAGGATAGGAGACAGGAGAGACAGGAGAGAAAGGAGAGAAAAGGAGACAGGAGAAAAAGGAGAGGAGAGGAGAAAGGAGAGAAAGGAGAGAAGAGGAGAGGAGAGAAAGGAGAGGAGAGGAGACAGGAGAGACAGGAGAGAAAGGAGAGGATAGGAGAGAGGAGAGAGGAGAGAAAGGAGAGAAAAGGAGAGGAGAGAAAAGAGAAGAGAGTGAAGATCAGACAGAAGGGAGCTGAGAAGAGATAAACATTAAGCGGGCCAGAGTTTGCTGACCCCTGCGTTAAACTGAAGAACTGAACAGTTGTCTGACAACGGGGCGAGGGGGGCTCCCAATCCAGACTCTGCTTCCGGAACTCCCTGGAAGAGGAGGGGGGAATATCGGGGATTCGCGAGGTTTTTTTCTGCTTCCTTCCGGGACCAACCCGATCCGAAATCTGCTCCTGATATTTTCCGGTCTCATTGCCAGCTTAGCGAGGAATCTGAGCTATTGCCCCAATTCGAGTAATATTGCCGGGTTCAAGCTTAATGAAGCACAAACTGCAAAGCCACCGCTATATGGCCTCTTTAATTATTCTTTACGCTTTTTTCGATGCAACGGGCAGCAAAGTTTCTTGGAAAAAAGCAAATAGAAAAATAAGGGCTTTGGGGAGACGCCTGACCGGGGAAGCCATCCGTCATGTCCCGGTCGCTTTTTGCCTCTCTCCCCTTTTCCTCTCACTGTTGCTCAGCGCATGCCCCACTGTGCTGGGGCTTCATAGGGTCGATTGAAAACTCTGTGACTGAGTTTCTGGCTGTTTAAGAGCCCTCTACCCCTCGCCCTCTCCCTCCTCGCTCTCTCCCTCCTCGCCCTCTCCCTCCTCGCCCTCTCCCTCCTCGCCCTCTCCCTCCTCGCCCTCTCCTCCTCGCCCTCTCCCTCCTCGCCCTCTCACTCCTCGCCCTCTCCCTCCTCGCCCTCTCCCTCCTCGCCCACTCCCTCTTCGCGAGCAAATATACGCACAGCAAATCTGCGATTGAAATAGCTAAATCATGCGTCATCAAGTTTCCCTAAGCTTCTTTCTTAAATATCGAGAATGTACATACCGCATGTTGACCTACATGAAAATATCTGCAGTGAAAAAAATGGGAGAGAGTAGAGCAGAGAGAGTAGGTGCACTAGCACAGTCACTATCTTGTGCTCGGGTGAGGGTGGCCTGGGAGCTCGCAAAGCGGATTGGTTAGGCATAGCCGGTTATAACTGCAATATGGCATGAAAATTCTTAGGGCTGATAAACCCGAAATCTCGAGTTCTTTCCGCTGTACGGCTCAGGCGAATTGTCTACCGCGCGAATCTCCAGTTCAAGAGCGCTCCAATTACGCCGCCTGTAACAATTTGGCTTCCGCTGATTTAAAAGGGTTCAGTGGAGGCTGCTTCTCGGCAGCTCAGAACATCTTTGGATACTTTGAAAAGTCAGGTAAGATCATTGTTTTAAGCTTAAATCAGGACAGGAATTAGTCTTGGGGCTGCGCCCACCCCTCGCCAGCAGCAGAGGAGCTCGCGAGAGTGGCGTCTGCGATCTTCATCGGGCTGCAATCCCGGGCGAACGCGCGCAGCTTACGATCCTGTCCGGGTGGTCAGCCTCCGCGCTTCGTTGAAGTGACCTGATGCCAACGCTGTTTCTTATCCGTAAGCGTTCCCCTTTCGGGGTGACGTTTACGATGGTTAATGACCGGTCGGGCACCGCCCCGTTTGCGCTCGCTCCCTTGCTTTGTCCACTTTGTGCTCCTAGTGTACTTTCTCTCCCTCCATCGCGCCCCTCCCTCTCCGTCTCTCTGCCCCGTGCACACCCACCTCCCTCTCCGTCTCTCTGCCCCGTGCACACCCACCTCCCTCTCCGTCTCTCTGCCCCGTGCACACCCACCTCCCTCTCCGTCTCTCTGCCCCGTGCACACCCACCTCCCTCTCCGTCTCTCTGCCCCGTGCACACCCACCTCCCTCTCCGTCTCTCTGCCCCGTGCACACCCACCTCCCTCTCCATCTCTCTGCCCCGTGCACACCCACCTCCCTCTCCGTCTCTCTGCCCCGTGCACACCCACCTCCCTCTCCGTCTCTCTGCCCCGTGCACACCCACCTCCCTCTCCGTCTCTCTGCCCCGTGCACACTCACCTCCCTCTCCGTCTCTCTGCCCCGTGCACACCCACCTCCCTCTCCGTCTCTCTGCCCCGTGCACATCCACCTCCCTCTCCGTCTCTCTGCCCCGTGCACATCGACCACATTGATCATGTTGAGGATGGCTAGGTTTTGCAAGCTTTTGAAACAGCATGAAACTGATTCGGTTGATAGCTTGGTAGATGGTGCATCTCCAACCTGATATCAATATTTTAAAATGAAACCTGAATCTTCAGCAAAACCATTGAGTCACTAGAACCAGTTTAGCACGAACAAAGCCGTAATTTTTTGTCTGGTCAAGCATTTTTTGTGAAAAAAAATCAGGAAAAAAAACCATTGGGAGTCCGGAAAATCAGGGGCACTAATCCTGGCCGATAGGAGAATCTGGAGGATTTTAATTATGTTTGCCTTAAAAAAAGACGCTAAGAAGGCCAGTTTTCGTGCTCCTAGTCGGACTCAACAGGCTTTGGAATTCCTCCACCATTCCCTTTGGGAATTCGGTAAGTTTCGGCGCATCCATTCGAAAGCTCGACAACAACGAAAGCAGCGAGGCAAATCGAATCAGAAAGACGCTTTCTGACACCTCGCCACGAGAAATGATTAGGATTGAAGCAGCAGCCTCCTGGCCGCTGGGGGGGGGGGTAGAACTCCCAGCAACCCTCCCATTGGGCAGCTGGAGACAGAAACGAACCCATAAATATTGCAAGCTCTCTCCCTTCTCGCTCTCCCCAAACGACATCTGGGCATTGATTTCCCCGATTCCCTCCCAGATACCGACTTGAAACAGCGACAGGAGCGGCTAAAATTAGTGTAAAAACACCGTCAGACAGGCCCCTCTTCTCTTGTAATAAAAGACCGGGCAAGTGGCCGCTAAAGCCAGAGATTTCCAGCGGGCAGTGACAGCTTCTTCACCCTCAGGCAACGGTAAGATTCATTGCTCCCCGGGGAAGAAAATAACAGGGCCCGAGTGGCGTCTCATTTCTCACACTGGCCTGTCGCCAGCTTCAGAGAGAAACGACAAGGTGCGTGATAGCGACTTGTTTTATCCAACAGATTCCTCATCCTCATTGCCAGCCTCCGCATGCCACGCCAGTGCCTGGCCGCGCTTCTCGCCTGCTGTCTACTGGCTTCGGCCGCGGCTCCTTCGTCGACCGTCGACCGTCGATCGACAGATCTAACCTCGCCGTCGCAGCCGCCGCAGCCGCCGCAGCCGACGTGCCGAGCCCACAATGGCACCCGACTGCTGCCGAGAATATTCAGAAAATACAGCTGCGTGCACTGCTTTCAGTTCATGTACACCAGAGCGGACAGGGTGCTGTACGCGCTGCAAACTTCCAAGCAGCTCAGATTCTTCAACGAGACTCAGTTCTCTGCGGACGTCTGCTCGGCATTTGTTCGGCTCGAGCCGAAGCACGCGCCCCAGGTTGAGGACTGCTCAACCATGCTGCGCCGCTGCTGCCTGGCTGCTGTGGCCTGCTGCCGGGCTCAGCTGGCGACTGGGGCGGAGGCCTCCGCCGAGGCCGCTGCCGGAGCGATGTGCCCGGCCACCTGGGACGGCCTGCACTGCATCAACGCAACGGCTAGCGGATCCTCGACTAAGTACGGCTGCCCGACCTACCTGCCCAGCGCCAATCCGAACAGTGAGTGACTGCCGAGTGAAAACTGGGGCGAGTGTGCTTCCTAGAGAGTGTGCTTCCTGGAGAGTATGCTTCCTGGAGAGTGTGCTTGCTGGAGAGTGTGCTTCCTGGGAGTGTGCTTCCTGGGAGTGTGCTTCCTGGAGAGTGTGCTTCTTGGGGAGTGTACTTCCTGGAGAGTGTGCTTCCTGGAGAGTGTGCTTCCTGGAGAGTGTGCTTCCTGGAGAGTGTGCTTCCTGGAGAGTGTACTTCCTGGAGAGTGTTCTTCCTGGAGAGTGTGCTTCCTGGAGAGTGTGCTTCCTGGAAAGTGTGCTTCCTGGAGAGAGTGCTTCCTGGAGAGTGTGCTTCCTGGAGAGTGTGCTTCCTGGATAGTATGCTTCCTGGGAGTGTGCTTCCTGGGAGTGTGCTTCCTGGAGAGTGTGCTTCCTGGGGAGTGTACTTCCTGGAGAGTGTGCTTCCTTGAGAGTGTGCTTGCTGGAGAGTGTGCTTTCTGGGGAGTGTGCTTCCTGGAGAGTGTGCTTCCTGGGGAGTGTGCTTCCTGGCGAGTGTGCTTGTTAGCTGATTAGGATGAGGATGAGTGGATGAGCTTATAAGACGACATTAAAAACTACACATTACTGAGACAAACTTGTTTGTGGGTGTACTTTGATGGAACTTGAGGGTGGCCAGGATGGGTGACTAATTGGGACGAATGTTCCAAAACCACAGTTAAGGGTTTGTATGCCAGTTCGAGCAAGAAACACTCTGCCCCGTCCGATGGCAGTGCAACAAGCCAAGTTGCACTTTTAACAAATCTCAAATCAAATAGTGCCGCTCGAAAGTTCGTGACCATCTGCTTTGTTCACATCCTGCCGGGAGAAAGTCGCCTCATTGCCAGCTGAATGATTCAACTTTTTGCCTCTAATGCCAGAGTAGTTGCTGCACGCAATATCTGGTCTATCAAATTGAAAGCTAATCAAAACCTGTTCAGTAGGATGTACAATATTATTTTGTACTCGTATACAGTGCATTTCAGACGCCTAATATCCCCTTTTTTGCACCCGGCAGACACTTTTTCAATCCAATGCACGGAGGACGGCACCTGGGAGACCAAGACTAGTCGCGGGGTCGTGTGGGAGTCCACTAATTACATGAGCTGCTTTAGCAACTCCTTGCTTGAGGTAAGTCGGAGAGGCTGCGCTTTGGATTAGACAGACAGACAGACAGACAGACAGACAGACAGACGGACACTCAAACGACAATACACTAGGACACTAAGACTAAGACACACAGAGACATTAAGGCACTAAGATGCAGATACACTAAACCAGAGACACTAAGACACACAAGAGACACCAAGCCACTAAGACGCACAGACACCAAGCCACTAAGACGCACAGACACCAAGCCACTAAGACGCACAGACACCAAGCCACTAAGACGCACAGAAACTAAGCCAATAAGACGCACAGACACCAAGCCACTAAGACGCACAGACACCAAGCCACTAAGACGCACAGACACCAAGCCACTAAGACGCACAGACACCAAGCCACTAAGACGCACAGACACCAAGCCAATAAGACGCACAGACACCAAGCCACTAAGACGCACAGACACCAAGCCAATAAGACGCACAGACACCAAGCCACTAAGACGCACAGACACCAAGCCACTAAGACGCACAGACACCAAGCCACTAAGACGCACAGACACCAAGCTACTAAGACGCACAGACACCAAGCCACTAAGACGCACAGACACCAAGCCACTAAGACGCACAGACACCAAGCCACTAAGGCGCACAGACACCAAGCCACTAAGACGCACAGGCACCAAGCCACTAAGACCAAGACATGAAGACGCTACGACGCCAAGACCATTACACAAAGCCACTAAGAGACACTTATTAGACACTAGGACACTGAGAAAGCAAGACAATGATATGAGCTCTACTATTATGCAAAAGAAACAGATGCAGAGTCCAGGAAGTCAGGGAACAAGCAGGAGAGCGCTAAGCCTCAGAGGATCAGAGCTGCAAGTGCATATCAGTTTACGAAGACGCTCTCTGTCAGTCGCTCTGACTCCCTCTCCGTTTTCTGGCCTGCAGTAATGGAGCCGGTTGGCAGAATGGGATAGAAAGCCAAGTCCAGCTTGGATATACAAACCCAATTCAATCATTCAGAGATACTGAACAGCTAAATCCTTTCTAACTATAGACGCAGTCGAGGCCAATGGTCTCTCAGTCTTTCAATGCGACATAAATACTAGCATTCATTTCTGCATTCTCACAAACCGCGTGGACAAAAAGCCACTAGAAAGTACATTCAGCGCCAGATTTTAACCAGCAAACTCTGCTTCATTTCAGTGGGACATCATATTCAAGAAGATTTCGTTGTCCTTTTATTGTGTCTCGATTTGCTTCCTATTGCCCGCAATCGGCATCTTCCTGGGCTACGAGTGAGTCCTGCGCAGTGTGCATTTAATTTAAACTTGCCTCTGTGATTGGAGCATTTCGAATTTTCTAACATAATGTTTCTAGAAGTCTCCGAAAGCAGCAGCGAGTTGTGATCCACGTGAATCTGTTCCTAGCACTGACTCTGGACGCCGCGTTGAGCATAGCAACTACTAAGCTCTATCATATTGACGTCAATGAACGATCACTGCGGAGTCTGGAGTCAGCATCGCAGGCCGCCGACTCCGAGGCTGATTCTGTGTTGCACAGCGGCGGGGTGAGCACTGATGAGCACGGCTCAATTGGGGCCCAAAGCTATCAAGTAGAGCGATTGCAGAAATACCACAATAGAGTGCTTAGCCCGGTAGCGAATTCACACGGAAGATCCACGAGTTTAAGTCATAATGGGGCTGAAGTTTACTTCCAGTAGCTCAAGAGGATTTGTGGAATATTTTGGCTCCTTGATTGACTTCTCAAACCGGAACTTCTGGCAGATCGGCTGCATTCTGCTGTCAGTGCTGCACAGGACAATGCAATCAGCAATGTTTATGTGGATCTTCGTTGAGGGCTTCTACCTGCATCGCCTGCTCATCCGGGCATTCGACCGGGAGAAGTCCCTATGGACATACTACGTGCTTGGATGGGGTGAGTAAAGGAAACTGTGAGGGTCAGTGAAGAGAGCCTGGGAGCAGCAGTCCAGCAAAATAATGATGCTTGGCTTTGGGTCAGGAAATCGATACAAAAAACAATGCCATTTCTAAGCTGAATGTGAACAGCAGCTTTACAGCATTCAATATTGAATGTACTAGTAATTGCCTGTCTTGATAGCTCTGTCAGACTGTCGCGCTAAGGAACCCGAGTTCGGCTCCATATGACATAATGATAAACCATATTACAGCACATGAGTTTTAAAGTGGCATACTAAAAAATATGGTACTGCATAGTTCTTGAGAATTTTAACTAATGAGTCATACCTGTGTTAGCTATCTGGTGGCAGTGGGATTCACTGTACGTCACCCTATCTTGCACTGTCTATTTCCAGGTACGGCAGTGTTAATTAATTCTGTGTACTGCATACTGCGCGCGGTCCTGCCTCAGTTCAGCCAGTTGAATAACAGGTACGGCTTTTTCTCGCTCTGATATTGTTGACAGGGTTGGAAAGAGTTCTGTTTGTTTGTTTGTTTGGTTTTACATGAGAAGCAAAATGACATCAGACTGAAGTTCGTAGACTGACTTCGTCTAATCTCAATGTGCAGAAAGTCGATAAAGTTGACATTATTTAATTTAGTTGATGGAATTCTCTTCCCTTAAACAAGAACAAAAAAGCAATCTTTTCGGCGCCTCTCCACTTGATTTGAGAACTTCTCCGCCCTTGCAAATCCACTCTCAGATGCTGGATCTCGGACGCGCAACCACTTGAATGGCTGAAGGACGGGGCCAACCTGCTCTGCATTCTGGTGCGTTTGCCAAACCAAAATTCACCATCCCGCAGTGCCAAAATCACCCTCCGATCACAATTGTAAAATTTCAGCTAAATGTGATTTTCTTTATCAACATTCTGCGCATTTTACTCAAGAAACTGAATTCGAATCCGAACGACACGAACAACTACAAGTAAGTGAAGACTGTTTCTGCTTATTTGGCAACTGTTGCAAGGTGTGAGCTAACTTAGGCAATAATTATATCTGCTGCACTGAGCTCAGCTGGGGCTCACGCGCCCAGCAAATCAGGGTACTAGCGTACTGATAATTAGGCGTTAGGCTACCTGTATTAACAACCCTTTATCGTCCAATGAAAGTAATTAACTGGGGCGTGTCATTGCTCCTGACGGAGGAGGGGGGGAGTTACAACAGCAACATCCTTGCTTGTTTAGGTCTATTTTCTGACGAGCTTAGAATCTTAGAATCTTAGAAGCTTAGAAGCTTAGAATCTTAGAATCTTAAAAGCTTAGAATCTTAGATCTTAGAATCTTAGAATGTTAGAATCTTAGAAGCTTAGAAGCTTAGAATCTTGGAAGCTTAGAATCTTAGAATCTTAGTTCTTAGAAGCTTAGAAGCTTAGAATCTTAGAAGCTTAGAGTCTTAGAATCTTAGTTCTTAGAATGTTAGAATCTTAAAAGCTTAGAATCTTAGATCTTAGAATCTTAGAATGTTAGAATCTTAGAAGCTTAGAAGCTTAGAATCTTGGAAGCTTAGAATCTTAGAATCTTAGTTCTTAGAAGCTTAGAAGCTTAGAATCTTAGAAGCTTGGAAGCTTAGAAGCTTGGAATCTTAGAAGCTTAGAATCTTAGAATCTTAGAATCTTAGAAGCTTGGAATCTTAGAATCTTAGAATCTTAGATCTTAGAATCTTAGAATGTTAGAATCTTAGAAGCTTAGAAGCTTAGAATCTTGGAAGCTTAGAATCTTAGAATCTTAGTTCTTAGAAGCTTAGAAGCTTAGAATCTTAGAAGCTTAGAGTCTTAGAATCTTAGTTCTTAGAATGTTAGAATCTTAAAAGCTTAGAATCTTAGATCTTAGAATCTTAGAATGTTAGAATCTTAGAAGCTTAGAAGCTTAGAATCTTGGAAGCTTAGAATCTTAGAATCTTAGTTCTTAGAAGCTTAGAAGCTTAGAATCTTAGAAGCTTGGAAGCTTAGAAGCTTGGAATCTTAGAAGCTTAGAATCTTAGAATCTTAGAATCTTAGAAGCTTGGAATCTTAGAATCTTAGAATCTTAGATCTTAGAATCTTAGAATGTTAGAATCTTAGAAGCTTAGAAGCTTAGAATCTTGGAAGCTTAGAATCTTAGAATCTTAGTTCTTAGAAGCTTAGAAGCTTAGAATCTTAGAAGCTTAGAATCTTAGAATCTTAGTTCTTAGAATGTTAGAATATTAAAAGCTTAGAATCTTAGATCTTAGAATCTTAGAATGTTAGAATCTTAGAAGCTTAGAAGCTTAGAATCTTGGAAGCTTAGAATCTTAGAATCTTAGTTCTTAGAAGCTTAGAAGCTTAGAATCTTAGAAGCTTGGAAGCTTAGAAGCTTGGAATCTTAGAAGCTTAGAATCTTAGAATCTTAGAATCTTAGAAGCTTGGAATCTTAGAATCTTAGAATCTTAGAATCTTAGAACCTTAGAATCTTAGAATCTTAGAAGTTTATTAGCTTAGAATCTTAGAAGCTTGGAAGCTTAGAAACTTGTATAGAAAAGGGAACTTAAAGGACTTCATTGGAATTTTATACCTATTTCTTCGCTACCTTACCTACCTGTTTTAGTATGAATGATTTTTCACAGGTGAGCGCAAAGGCCCCAAAATATACGAGCTACTTACGCTCCTACAAGATCAGCTAGAATTTTAGCGTATTTTTATCAAAAAGCAAACCACACGCAACGAAAGATAAAAAAAATCCAAGCACAGATTTTCTGACCCTGGATGGCCAAGTCCAAGAAGCATGCGCTCACCAATGGCACAGGCCTTGAAGAAATGATCTGCTATGCATAGCGATCAAGCAACAATGTTATTCAATTCTAAACATGTTTTAGGCGAGCATTCAAAGCTACCTGCATCCTTGTTCCACTGTTCGGCCTGCAGTGGCTCCTGATGATGTACAGACAGGATCGCAAGGTGAACGCAGCCATCATTGCCTACCGCATTGCCCAGGCAACACTTCGAGGCTCCCATGGAGCCATTGTGGCCACCGTGTTCTGCTTCGCTAACAACGAGGTAAGCTTAAAGGCTTCAATGAGTTTCCCATGCTGGTACGGGAAGATCACAAACCCGAGAAATCACAAACCCGAAACATCACAAACCCGAAATATCACAAACCCGAAATATCACAAACCCGAAATATCACAAACCTGAAAGATAATAACTCAGAAAATCAAAATAGCGTTGGACATTGCTAGAACTTTCGGAGTTATGATATTTCGGGTTTGTGATATTTCGGGTTTGTGATATTTCGGGTTTCTGATATTTCGGGTTTGTGATGTTTCGGGTTTCTGATATTTCGGGTTATGGCGGGCAATTCGTCTGCGGCAATTATCATAGACCCGATACGACAAATACACGTTTCTTGCCGGCTTCCAGCTTATTTCTAGGAAAATAAAAATCGAACGTAGCGTACTTCTATTTAAGATGTGAACGATAGACGCCATATATAGCAGGGTTCGGCAGACTCCGGCCCGCGGGTCACGTGCAGCCCACAAAGCCTGTCTATCCGGCCCGCTTAAGGTTTGTGTCTCTTCTCAGATCTCTGCTCTCCCTTCCCCTCTCTTCTCCCCTCTCTTCTCTCTCTCTTCTCCTTTCTCCTCTTCTCTCCTTTCCTCTCCCTCCTCTCTCCTAGCTCGTATTTCAACCTCTCCTCTCGTCTCCTCTCTTTTCCTTTATTCCAGTCATTTGCTGGTTTGTCTACCTGGCCCTCGCGGTAATATATTTAATATATATATATATATATTAAATATACCAGGGTGTATATACCAGGGTATATATATATAGATATATAATAAGCTATCATAGCGGTCTCTTATATGTCGATTTAGATAGGCGTTTTTGGCGGCATTCATGATGTGTTCTTGATGTGTCCCTGCCATAGTGTCTTTGTGCAGCCCGTTCGACATCTTTGTTGAAGTATTAGATCAGCGTATCAACCAATCTCTACTATTTGAAGCGGGCGACTTCTTCCTCCCGTCAAATTCTTACGGGTCTCTGTCGTCATCTAAAGCTTCATTAAGGCTCAAATAAATTGGAGCAAGTTATAGTTCTTATAAAAGTACATACGTATCCACGTACGCTCTCCGAACTGCAATCCCAGCTAATTTGAAATTTCCTGCAGATTTTTTTTCTGCAAATTTTTCAGACATTTCCCTCTCGGCATGTCGTACATCTCTGGGGAATTTTTCTTGATTAAAGTGAAAGTTTCTAAGTATAGCATTCATTAGCCATCTATTCAATCGCTTCTGATTTCTGAGGCCTCTAACTTTCATCGATAACTCTAATCGAATAGTTCGTCAAAAAACTGGCTTCCAATCCAGGTGACGACACTCATACGCAAGTCCATGGACCGTCGCGGTTTTGGCAACAACCGTCTCAGCCGGCCGTCCATTGACAACCGGCCCACCGTGTACTCGAGCGTCCCGCCGAGAGACAGCATCCCCATGGGAACTCTGCCATCGGCCAGAGCCGCTTCACTTTCCAGCGCCGCCAACCCGGATGTGACGGTCGTTTCAACCAGGCGAGCCGGCCGGACGAGCACCACTTGAAGAGCTGCTGGCTTCGCGCCGATTTCTCTGCACAATACCTGCTGATTTCGATTTTTGTTGCAGCTGCTCTATTGCGTAACTAGAACTATGATGTCGAAAGGGAGTCTGGATATCCTTTGATCGGAGCAAACAAGTGTCAGTTAGATGAACCAGTCTGCTTCCCCTAGCAGATACCCGCGCAGAGTCTCATATATTAAAATTGTCGCAATATATTATCATATTTAAGGCCATGCCCAGTTGAGCACAGCTGCAAACAGACTGTGGCACATTGCCTCGCTATTTCCGCCTGCAGTGTCTATAGTTAAACTGCTTCACTAGTGCAGTGATAGCGCATATAGGATTGCAACGCTTCCCTCTCTTCTCGTTTGAAATTTTCATGTGCACCCCTAACTGCACATTGCAGCTGACGCCAATCCATCCATGAACTACTTATGTCTGTTTATTATCCCCTAAAACTGGGGTCGGCTAATTTTAACCTCAAGAGCCAGATTGAGAACCCAGCGTATATGGCTGCGGGCTAGAGGAGGAGAGAAGAGGTTGAGAGAGAGGAGAAGAGAGGGGGGAGAGGAGAGGAGAGGAGAGGAGAGGAGAGGAGAGGAGAGGAGAGGAGAGGAGAGGAGAGGAGAGGAGAGGAGAGGAGAGGAGAGGAGAGGAGAGGAGAGGAGAGGAGAGGAGAGGAGAGGAGAGGAGAGGAGAGGGGAGGAGAGGGGAGGAGATGTAAAAAGAGAGAGGAGATTAGAGAGAAGCGAGCTGAGAGAAGACACAAAAACGGCAGGATTGCTATTGTGTGAAGTTTCAAAGGACCCGTGGGCCGGATAGACAGGCTTCGCGGCCGGAGTTTTCTGACGCCTGCCCTAAACTGAAACTAATACACCGGTTCCTTGTCGATCGCGCAGCAGCACATTGGTTCGATTCAGCGCCCTGTCCAGTCACTTCCTGGATCTCCATGTCACACACAATTTCGATTTATTTTATTGTTGTTGTGCTTGCTTACAGTCCCCCGTTAGACACGGGCACCGAGTGTGCCCAGACACATAATTACTCTCGGATGTACATTGTTGTTCGTTGTGTTGTTTTTTTTAATTTTTGTGCAAAAGCACAGCGAGGTGGAGGCAGGCCTCGCACTGTTAAATACACGCGCGCGTCCGTACAATCAATCGCTGCACACGTTTTTCGTCGCTTTGATAGGCGTTTTTTTGGGTTAAATAGATTAGATTGTACGCCACACTACTTACAGCAGACGGGTGGAATAGTAATGTATATTTCAGCATGTCAGTTGTTGCTTATAGTTATTCTAAAATCCTTAAGCAAGTTTATAGCTTCAAAGTGCAGAATAAATTCTCTATTAACAGTAAGGAAACATTTAGTTTGAAATATTTACTGAATAAATACTCCTTGTAAGGCACTGCAAACCAAAAAACAAAACAATGCAATAGACAAAGTTACCGAATGGAGAAGAAAAATAAAATAAACAAGCACATTTTATGAATATGAGCTATATGGCAATGGAAACTTTTCATATCACTGCCAAACCGGCAAAGTTGCTGGTTTTCTACTTCTACTAGCATGGACTGCAATCCATGCTACTTATAGTAGTCCACGCCAGATGGCTAAGAAATTTGCTTATCGTCAGTCCACGGGGCGCCAGCCGAGTACTCGCAGCTCATCCGGCCTCCTCCGCCTTCCGATTCGCGAAGAATCTCGGCTTCAACGCGCAGGTGCCGACCGCGCAGCCGCCTGCCGCAGCTTTCCGCCGCCGCCGCCGCCGTGACCGCCGCTGCCGACTGCAGCTGCTGAAGCCGCTGCGGCTCCACGCCAGGCCGCCAGCCGTCGCGCGGCAGCGGCACGCCCGGCTGGAAGATCCGACGGAAAAGGGCGAGCGCGACGTCCTGGTCTCGAGCCAGGAGCTCGGACACCGTGGCGCCGACTACCGCTTCCAGCTTGTCAACGGGCACAACGATGAGCTCCGTAGCTGAGGCTGCGTACGCGGAGGTCGATCGCAGACCCTGTCGGAGCATCGCCTCGGTGCCAACCAACTCGCCGGGCTCGTGCGTGTCCAGCAGCTGACTTGGCCGGTTGGGCCCCGGGGTGGCCGAGCTGGTGACGCGACCGGAGTAGACGATGAAGAGGCTGGTGATCTGGTCCGAGCCCTGGCAGGAGAGGAAAAAGAGAAGGAAGAGCTCAGAATATGAGCTAAAGGGGGCAAGAATATTGGGTACTGTGGTCACTAATGCAGGTTCCTTGTTCAGTCGCATCAAGACACAGTGACTCATTTTATCTGATTGAAAAGAGAGAAAAGGAAGCTGTTGGAGTTCATAGCTCGTGCGTGTCTGATAAGGATACGACGAAAGAATGCACAAAAGAATGTCTGTTTAACCGTTCGCCCACCTCCAAGAAGATGCTCTGGTTCGGCTGCTTCTCATCGATGCACGACATTATGCTGGCTTGGCTGGCCCTCAGCCTCTGCAGCTCGCGGTCGGTGAACAGCCGTCCCACTTGCTGATGGCACATCAGGGCTTCAAGGCCGAAGGCGTAGACTCTGCCAGCAGCCGCTGGCAACGACTCGGCCGATGCTGCGGCGGTTAGCAGCTGCAGGTCGGCCTCCGCTGCGCTGGGGTACCTGGCCGCCAGGTAGGCTCGAAAAGCGTCCGGCCGGCGCAGGAAAATGTCGCGAAATTCGCAGCCAATTGCCGTCTCAAGGACGTGCTGATTGACTAAGGCGAGCTCCGTGCCGTCCTGCTTCGCGCGAGCTTCGAAGCAGCACACGGCCGGCAGGTAGAGCTGCTCGGGGCACAGCAGACTGCCAGCCGGGCGAGTCTCTGTCCGTTCCTGAAAAATATAGAGAGATTTCCCGAGAGTTCCTGCGAGTTTCAATTGGGCTTCAATGATATTTCAAACCTGCGAGATGCAGCCGCTTCCACCGCCGCAGCGCGCTGTGTGAGTCACCTCCGCCTCGCCGCTCTGCAAGAAGTAGATGATCCGCCTGCGCGAGGCCTCCTCTGTGACCATCAGGTCTCCGTCGGAGAATCGGCCGCCGCCACGGCCGCCCAGAATAACCGCCCGATGGCAAAGCCGCAGTGACCTCAGTTCGCTCGCAGTCAGAACATCATCGCCAAGGGGCTCCAGCATCTGTTGAATCTGGGCAGCCACCAAGCGCATCACCGCCAAGGCCTTGAAGGTGAGCTCGTCCCGGCCGGCTGGCAGACCGCCGCTTTGCTCGCTGCTCAGGAGCTCGTCCCTAGTCGGCGGAAACACCTCGTCCCGGAAGGCTCGATCCTCGTCTACCGCTGTCAGCTGGGCAGCGCCAACACACCGACGGAACGTCTCCGTTCTTCGCTTCATCACCGAGATGAAACTGCGGCAGAGGCCCTCCTCCATGGCATCGACGTCCAGCGCAACCACCGTGCAGGCCGTGTTGGCGTAGGCGGAACGCTGGCAGTGGCAGGCGCTCTGAAGCAGCAGCGACTCCAGGCAGGCGCAGCCGCCGCGCCTGACGATTCCCAGCAGGGCGTGCGACCCGTCCGGCCCCACCGGCGCCGTCTCGCGCAGCTCGCCTTCCAGTACAACGTACACATACTTCGCGTAGTCGATGCCCTCTGCGTAAAGGCAGTCATTTTTCTGTAACGTCAAAATATGCGTCGCCATCTGCACCCGGTCGCCGAAGAGGCCGTCCAGTTCAGTTGGCCGCAGGAGGCCGCTGAGCTGCGGAACTCGGCACAGGCGCAGCACGGAGCGTCGGTGAATGGCTGGCAGGTTCAGCCTGCTCCGGGCTTGCTCGGCCTCGGCGGCAGCGGCGGCCTCGGCAATCTGCTCGGCATCGGCCGCGGCGGCCGCGGCTGCTGCAGCCTCCTCTTCGTCGCGGGTCAATTCAGAGCGGAGCTCTTCGGAGGCGCGCTCCAGCGCTTCGGAATCCTCAATCAGCTGGTTGAAGATCGATCGGGGGCACAGGCCGACTTCAAGGCTGACTAGAGTTGAAAGCTCCTCGACTGTAGCGGTGTAGGGCGACGGCAGGCGGAGCAGCGCTGTCCGGCCGGCGCCGCGGCGCGCTGAGAAGCCGCGAGAGTCGGTCAGGCTGACTCCGCCCTGCAGGATGCAGAAGAGCCGGTCGGGCACCGAGCCTTCCTCTTGCAGCACGTAGCCGGCTTCGTAGTCGTAGGTCTGCAGTTTTTAATTTTTGCATCATCCTACTAGTAGTAGTTTACTACTATCAAGAAAAATGTTGAACTTTTTAAACTCTTATAGATTAATTTACCATGCACTTCTTGAATCGTGAAAATTTACTTTGGATGCTTTTGCGGCCTGTAAATGACAACTTTAAAAACTTTCATGGAAAATTTTGAACACACTATTAACAATATATTGATACTGAGACTAACAATTCCTATTCGCACCTTTAACGGCTCGTCCCAGCTCTCAGCCAGGGCGTGCAGCTCTCTAGCGGGCAGCGGCCGCAGGTACTTGATGCTGCGAAGGCACTCGAGAAAGGCGCCCCGGCGGATCTCATTGGCCGCGGCCGTCAAACCGCCGAGGTCCTTCAAGCCGAGGGAGAACAGCAGCGAGTCCTCGGCGGCCACGCAGCTGAACTGGGAGGCCTGGCCGATGCACAGCGGGTCAAAGAACAGCTCGGCTCCGCACTCAAGCAGTCCGGTCTGGTACTGCAGGCCGCAGGGCGCCGGGTGACTGCGCAACGCCCTGAGCTGGCCTTTGTAGACCAGGTAGCACTGCTTGATGGGGTCCCGTTCGCGAATGAGCCTCTTGCCAGCTGGCAGGCGTAGCGGGCTGAACGCATCGATGAAGGCGTGGATGAGCTCGCTAGTGTAATACAGGGCCGGCCGGCGGAGCCAGGCGTCCAGCAGGAACAGCCGCTCCTCCGGCCTCTTGCGCTGCTTCGGCAGCTGCGCCAGCACCCGGTTGGGGTCCTGCACTACCGAGTGCGACAGGCTGACGCTCGTCACAACGCTCTGCACTTCCGGTACGCGAGGCCGGTAGCGCGGGCAGCCGCACTCGAGGCGCTGACCGTTGCTGCCGCCGCTGGCGCTGCTGCTGAGACTCTCTTGCAGCACGCCGTCGTTCGCGTTCGTGTTGGCGTCAGGCGATGGCGGGCTGATCAGGACGAATAGTTCGTTGACTTCGGTTGAGCTCATGATTATTCTGACAATGCGATTGTTGCCTTTTGACGTCTGTTTTACCCCAATTCGCTTTCCTGGCGAAAACTGCATTGAACTCGGTGCGTTCGAGCAAGGCTGAAAATGGAAATGCCATAGACAATGCGATCTCTGAGCTTCTTGTTGATGGTCTTGTTAAAAATTATCAGGGACTTCTGTGATATAAACTTACCAGAGAATAGAAAAGACCGCAGAAGGGCAGCGGAGGATTGAAGGGGCGGAGGGTTGAAGGGGCAGAGGATTGAAGGGTCGGAGGGTTGAAGGGGCAGAGGATTGAAAGGGTGGAGGGTTGAAGGGGCAGAGGATTGAAAGGGTGGAGGGTTGAAGGGGCAGAGGATTGAAAGGGTGGAGGGTTGAAGGGGCAGAGGATTGAAGGGGCGGAGGGTTGAAGGGGCAGAGGATTGAAAGGGTGGAGGGTTGAAGGGGCAGAGGATTGAAAGGGTGGAGGGTTGAAGGGGCGGAGAGTAGAAAACAGAGGATTGAAGGGGCGGAGAGTAGAAAACGGAGGATTGAAGGGGCGGAAAATAGAAAACGGAGGATTGAAGGGGCGGAGAATAGAAAACGGAGGATTGGAGGGGCGGAGAATAGAAAACGGAGGATTGGAGGGGCGGAGAATAGAAAACGGAGGATTGGAGGGGCGGAGAATAGAAAACGGAGGATTGGAGGGGCGGAGAGTGGAAAACAGAGGGTTGAAGGGGCGGAGAATAGAAAACGGAGGATTTTAGGACCTAGGGGTAGGATCCTCTTTTCTATTCTATGGTAAATCTATATCGTAGAAGTCCCTGAAATTATTGATTTGTTTCAGACTAACAACAAACTTTTGTAATTGGAATGAGTTATGATAAGGTTTTAACTTGATGTTTGATCTGGCAATAATATCGGGAAAATTCCAACAATGGAGAATTTCAGATAAACAGCAGATTCTGTGGATGCATCAGACACGAAGGAGGAAAGTGAAGTTGATTGACAGCGCCCATCGCATCCCCGCTGCGTGGCTTCCCTAGTTCTTGACCAGCTATGGAAACTTCTGGAATCCCCACGAGAATGGCGAGGTTTCAGCTTAGACGCGATGGGGAACAAATCATGCTGGGAAGGGAGAAATAAAATGAAGGGATTTCCATGTTCGGCCAGTGACTAGCTGTCAATGCCAATTATAGTCAGCCGGCATATCCGGCACAGTTTTTGAGATTCTCCAGCTATATTCGCTAAACCTACTTGCAGTAGTTTAAATGGGGATTTTGTCTTTTTTGCATTCGTCTTATATCAGAATTAGGAAGTTTAGAAATTTTACAAATGGATTTAGTCTATTTAGTGAAATCGTATCTTATGGTTAGGGCTAGGGTTAGGGTTAGGGCTAGGGTTAGGGTTAGGGCTAGGGTTAGGGTTAGGGCTAGGGTTAGGGTTAGGGCTAGGGTTAGGGTTGGGGTTAGGTGAAGTCTGATTAAAGTCTGGTGAAATGCGTCAACGTTGTTCAACTTAAAAACAAAACTTGTACGAACTTTTCTGTGCCTGCGTCCCCACCTGGTTCGTGAATTATCAATTTTAGACACGAATTCAAAATTTGCCAGCTCTGGGCCTTGCTTGACTTGTCTCGGTTCAGTTATTTTAAAAACCTGACTCAGCTCAACAGAATTATGCAATCAGCCTGTCTGCCACTGACCCTCCTTTGCTGCTCCATGAATTGAGCTGAGAATGGCCCGCGGGGTCAGAGCTTACGTCCGCCAGTGCGACTACAAGCTAGATTGGCAGGTGTCAATCAAAGCCTGTCAAATTCACCCCCCCCCCCCCTAGAGCCGGGGCAGAGTGTTGACTTTCGCCGAGTGGGTCCGCCCCCCCCCCCCGAAGGGGCAGACTTCTAGACACTATTCCATTGCTTATCCTATCCTTTTAACTGGCAAGACAAGGCTAGGAGGGCATGGACGTCTAGGAGCTCGATATCTGGACTGGAGTATCTGCGAGTCTGTGGCGCAAGAGTTTACCGCGGATCGTAAAGGTATCTTAGACGGATACCTATTTAGTAAGCGTTGGTTTTCCTATCCAGATCTCTAGTCCGAGAAGTCCCTGTCAGTGGATAGCCAACCAACCTCCTTTTCGCCTTTCTTAGGGTCTTGGCGAGAAGGGAACCGGAGAGAGAGAGAGAGAGAAAGAATGACAGAAAGAAAAACACGAGCCTGAAAGCCTGGAGGGGCCGGGGCCCGACCCTGCCTAGGCAAACAGTTCGCCATATAGAGAAATAGTCTGGCCGCAATGCCCACTCGCTAGAATAGATCTAAACACAGGGCTCAGACAGTATACACACAGGCCCAGTCCCAGACTGATTGATTGACTGGTGTGCCAGGGGCAGGTCCAAGTTATTCGCTCAATTCATAATTGGCCCAGTGTTGCTGGTTAACCAAGGGGCTCGGCAGACTTTGTCCATGTACAGATGGATATCTCTGTGAGAGCTTGTCAATACTGTCTAATGCTCTCGATGAGACCCGGGATTGGGAAGGATTTTCTGCGGCCAGAGCCCCGGGCTATTTTGAACAAATTGTCATGCTTTTAGCCTGTCGAATTGCGACTGCTAAAATATGGAGATTTTTTCAGTAAACTGCCTACCCAGAGCTCAGAGAGACCGGCTGTGCCGGCTCCCATATCCCCCAGGAGGCAGTCGACTGGAAATGGGGAATGGGCGAGAGATGGGCGAGTGCTGCTCGAGTGGCTCTGAATACCGCAGCGATGCTCTGGGATTCCCGCTGGCTTTTATCAATAGAGACGCATTATCGAACAGCCTATGCATGCCATAGATAGATACATGTAGATAGATAGATAGATAGATAGATAGATAGATAGATAGATAGATAGATAGATAGATAGATAGATAGATAGATAGATAGATAGATAGATAGATAGATAGATAGATAGATAGATAGATAGATAGATAGATAGATAGATACATGTAGATAGATAGATAGATAGATAGATAGATAGATAGATAGATAGATAGATAGATAGATAGATAGATAGATCGATAGATAGATAGATAGATAGATAGATAGATAGATAGATAGATAGATAGATAGATAGATAGATAGATAGATAGATAGATAGATAGATAGATAGATAGATAGATAGATAGATAGATAGATAGATAGATAGATAGATAGATAGATAGATAGATAGATAGATAGATAGATAGATAGATAGATAGATAGATAGATAGGTAGGTAGGTAGGTAGGTAGGTAGGTAGGTAGGTAGGTAGGTAGGTAGGTAGGTAGGTAGGTAGGTAGGTAGGTAGGTAGGTAGGTAGATAGGCAAAAGGCAGCAGTGTATTAGCAGTTATCCGAAGTGTAGAGTGTATAGCAAAAGCAATGGCCATTTCGAGGCCATATTGGGCAAAGATATTCGCCCAGCAGAGTTCGGTGCGGCTTTATTGAATAGAGTCAAGAGCAATGGCAGCAGCATATTATCAAGAGCGAAAAGTTGGAGGGCCATGCGCTTTGCAACACACAGACGTGCTTTGTACACATGTACAGTGGCCCCGAAATATCTAGCAGCACTGCCAGTACAATAAAAGCAAGTACAGTTTCAGCTGCAGCGGTTGACTTATAGAGGCTGAACATTTTGCGGCTGTCCCGCTATTTTAGGTACAAAAAAGTCCCACACGGCATTGCAGTGCCGCTGTTAAGCATGCATTCACAAGTTACTTCAAAATGTTTGCGTTCAGGATAGATAGATATAGAGGCTGTCTTAAACAGTCTGTCATTCTGTATTTACAGCATACTAACAGTTCTGAATTAGGTAAGTGGATGAGGTAGACAAGCAGTTAACAATGGAACGGGCCCAAAATTGCCCATCAGTAGCCATAATGAGATCATGAAGTTCGGGGGGGGGGCAATTCGAATCACGGATGACGTTTTATGACGAGCTGTAGACAGACAAGTTACAGTGAGCGTAAGCAAATTCAAGGGCAAAGAATGTTCCCATGGATACGAACCTACAGCTAAACACCTATAGCAACACTCGCTAGGCTTGTGCGCAAGGCAAGAACGGGAGCAGGTCTAGCAAAGCTTTAACTCGAGGGGAAATCTACCGAAAAAGCGTCGATAATCGGGGTTTGCAAAATCGTATCTAAGGGAAACACCGCGCGCTAAGATGCCGGTAGAATTCGAACTGAGGCGATGAGAGAGGCGGGATCTGGGATCTGGGGAGGCTGTGTCGGTGGTCCCTACGAGAACACGCGGCGCACGAGGCATCTGTGCAGCTCGATTTGCTGTTCGCATCGCTGGCAGACCACCTTGATTGGATTGTAGCGCATTGCGCAATTGCACCAGTCGGTCTTGTAGTGATACTCAACCCGGTGATTCCGGTTGCCGCAGCACAGGTGAGTGCACGACCTGTGATTGCTGCGCGGCACAGTCACGTTGCAGAGCCGCTCGTCAACTCCGTAGTAGCCGGCCAGCTCGTTGCGCTGGCAGAAGTCCGGCGGCTGGTTGGTGTACACCAGCAGCTTCTTGCGCACCCGTTTTACTCGACGCTGCCGCTCGTCGTGGTAGAAAAGCTGCGACGCCATGCGACGCCGGCCGATCCGACGCTTGTCTGTCGAGGATGCTGCTCCGGTGGACGAAGTCGAGACCGACGGCGACAGAAGCTGCTGAATGACAGCCGGCGGCAGGACGTGCTTGGATTTGACGAATAGCTTCTGCAGGTTGCTCTCGATGCGGCGCGAATGTCGGCGAAGGCCTTTGATGCAAATTCGCTTGGAGCAGGAGCCGGAGATGCCCAGACAGTTGCAGATGCTGATGCGACTGCGCTTAACCACCTGCAGATTGGTGCGTGTGCTTAGGTGCTCAGGTCCCTTTTCTGGCGTTTATTAAGCCTTCAAAGTTGTGCACTTTAGTGTGTTTGTTAGCTATAATCTACAATCTATAATCTGCTTGCGGCAACGCAAGCAGTCTTGAAAGTGCATAGATACATGTACGTACTTTTGGAACGTCAGGGTGGGAAGTGGGTATCGTACCAAGCTTGCTTTCCCTTAGCCCTATTTCCCTTTCCCCTTAGTAATTGTTCTTCCGTTAGTTTTTGCCCCCCCCCCTTGTGCTGGCTGGCTGGTTGAGTAATCTTTGAACGAGCGCAACTCACAATGTGACCCGCCCGTCTGTTGTGAAAGTTGACTTTCTCGATAAAATTCATGTCCGGCGCGAATCCGCGCGAGTCGCTGAAGAACTGTCGAACCCTCTGGCTGGCCAGCGCGATGTTGTCGTCACAGGTGGGCACATTCAGGTTACCGTACTTCTCGCTGATCTTCTCCGGGTTCAGCATCTTCAGCTGCTCTTTGCCCAGCGCGATGCTTCGACGCGGTCGCTCTCGACGATCGTTCGGTCGGCGGCGTCGATTCTGGCGCCGGTTTTTGCGCCGATTCTTGCGTCGATTCTGGCGCTGTTGGTCTTTGTTTCTTCGGCCGACTCGCTGACGGGGCGTCTGGTGGCACGGACAGTTGAGGCCGGGGACGCCGCGGCGACAGGCCATGACCAGCTCCTCGATGGCTTTGCTGACCGAGATGGCCCATACAAAGGCCGCCTGCGGATATCCTGAGGAGGAGTTGGAATAGCAATTATGCGCTCATTTTTCGAAATTTTAGGCCTATGGTTGCTTGTATTTGCCAATGGTTTCCTGTGGTTTTCGATGGTTTCCTGTGGTTTTCAATGGCTTTCTGTGGTTTCCAATGGTTTCTTGTAGTTTTCAATGGCTTTCTGTGGTTTCCAATGGTTTCCTGTGGTTTTCAATGGCTTTCTGTGGTTTCCAATGGTTTCCTGTGGTTGCCAATGATTTTCTGTGGTTGCCAATGGTTTCCTGTGGCTTCCAATGGTTCCTTGTGGTTGCTAATTGACTATTGTTTACCATTGGCTTATGGTTCACACCAGCTCACCCGAGTTAAGAAACGGCGCAGCAAAAGTGCAATTCCAGCGCTCGTTGCGAAACATCGATTGACAGATTTTGTAGCCATTGGACAGGCCGATGTGCACAAACTGGTCTGATAGGCTGGCCTCGCGACAGTAGGCCGCCTGGCGACTGCCCGGCACCGACAGCTCGCCGCCGCTGCCGCCGCCGACAACACTGATACCACTTCCAACATCGCCGACATCGCCACTGACCCTGCCGACACCACCGACACCGCCGACACCACCGACACCGCCAACACCGCCGACACCGCCGACACCGCCGCCAACACCGCCAACACCGCCGACACCGCCGACACCGCCGACAATGCCGCACATGGCCTCCCGACTTGTCGTGAGAAAGTGGAGAAAAGTTTGCGCATTGAATCGGTCGCTGTCGGAGTCGCTACCGACGCCGTCGCTGCCGCTGCTTGCCGGGTCTCGCCTGCCGGAGCTTTTGTAGCTGAATATGCTTCTGCGAATTCCGGAGTTTGGGAAGATTTTGTCTGATTCTTAAGTAAGTTTAAGCTCTGTTCTACCCAATACCGTTAATCCCTATACTCAGATCTACTTCCAAAGCACTATAAAATTTACCCTACATTGTAAATATATATGTATTATGCCATTATCCCTACATTCTCAAACTCTTCCCAAATTCTATTTTAACTCTCCCTAAATTCTACTCACCCATCCGCATACGGACAAGCCGCCACGATCCAGCAGAGCACCGCAATGCCAATCACGAAGTTGATTCGGCGGATTCGCCAGACATTCGAGTCTGTTGATCTCGTCGCCGATGCAGCCTCCGATCCGTCTGTATCGGCCGAGTCAGACTCCTGCGACTTCATCGCGGTTGTCCCTGTCTAGAGATTGCTAATTGGAATCTTCTGAATCGAAGAGATCTCACCCAGACCAGAGAGAAGTGACGGCTTGACTGGGCCAGTGGTTTATCTGTGGAAGACATTGAAAGCCGGTACTGAAGTGGACAGGGGGGGGCGAACTCTCAGCCAATCAGAGCTTTCCTATGCGGTAATTGGCCCGGCATTGACCACACTGTTCTTATCTATCTGAATCAGGGGTTGGCACACTCCGGCCCGCGGGCCACATGCTCTCTAGCCGGCCCTCGGATCCTTTGAAACTTCCCATAGCAATCCGGCCCGCTCAAGGTTTGCGTCTCTTCTCAGCTCTCTTCTCAGCTCTCTCTCAGCTCTCTTCTCAGCTCTCTTCTCAGCTCTCTTCTCAGCTCTCTTCTCAGCTCTCTTCTCAGCTCTCTTCTCAGCTCTCTTCTCAGCTCTCTTCTCAGCTCTCTTCTCATTCGCTAGGTTCTTTACCTGCTCCAAAAAATTAAAGAATAAACTTGCCGATCCTGAGCCAAACGCACAAGAGCCTAGATCGCATCAAACGGCTGTCTCACTACTGTTAAATTGAATTCTCATAGCCATTTAGTGTCACTCATTGACCGCTATTATTGAGGAGTGGATTAATTAGCAAGCAGTACAACAGTGATTAACCTAACTAGCAAATCAATTAACCAAAAAATCAAATTTTCTGACCTGTCAATCAAAATTAAGTCGAATCCATAGCGACCCCTATTTAGCTGGGGGATGAAAATCATTACCAGCAACAATAGCCGGGCTGCAATTAGCTCTTTTCCAGGAAAGTCAAAGACAATTAGTCCAGAATGGTCGGTCGCTACACTTTTCTTCGCGATAAACAGCAGCCTTGAGAGCCGTTGTCTGACCTGTCAAGAAAGTTTTTGGCAAATCTCCGTTCTAATGACCCGGCGGTGCTGCTCCCCTGTCTGCTGCATTTTGTTGCGCACTTTAGAGAAAAATGGCAAAAGAAGACAGCAGCAGAAAACAGCCGACTGGACACCGAAAGAGGAATTGTTTCCTATGAAATTCCACACTCAACTCTGTAAGGGTCCTAATCAGGCGAGAGTTTCGGGTATACAAAATTTTTCTCTGGCCCCAAGAGAAGCACTTTGGCCTCGCCTGTTGGTGGCTGCATTGGTGCACTAGAAACTCGAATCTCTGGCCCCTCCATCGCCTTCTGTTTAGGATTAGGAGGACCATGGATTCCTTGGCCCACTGTGTGTGAGGTGGGGGGGGGGTGCTGATGGGGTAAAACGGAAAACAGCGCATCCGCAAAAATCTTGGCTTGGCCAACACGACCCCAGTCCCAACCCACCGACCCGCTCTCTGATAACCTCCTGTCAATCAGCATCACCTGTCAAAGCTGCGCTTCTGGGCACGGGAGGGTTGCATGTCGAGGACTAGTATAAGGGCTATGTTTGGGAGAATTTTCCCCCGCTATCGTGTCAGTGGCAGCGGTGCAGAGTGAGAGATGCTTTCAGTCTTGGCTCCCTGTTCCCGGCAGTGCAGCGTGCTTGTGATTGATGGATTGGCCTAAGCATCTCCTGCTGATGGTTGCATCACTCAGCTGAATAGGGGAGCGGCCTCAGCATCTCAGGGAGCCCGCCGGTTCCACTGCAGCGATTCTCCACTTAACTCACTGGCTTGGCTGCTTCATGGCCCACCACTTTACTAAACTGACCTGGTGACAAGGACACTTTCAACTAGAATATGGAGTGGAAACTCTTTGCCAAATAGCTGATGTTCAGTTATTAAATGTATCTGTCTATGACAGTGCAGGTCTTTAAACATTTGCACCTCAAAGACTAGACGGACAATTCACCGTATGGCTGCGGGCCGGAGGAGGGGAGAGAGGAGAGGGAATAAAGAAGAGAGAAGAGAGATTGGAGATAGAAGATACGAGGGAATAAAGGAGAAGAGAGGAGACGAAAGGAAAGGAAAGATGAAAAGGGAGTGGAGAGAGGAGAGGAGGGAGATGCGAGAGAAGAGAGGAGAGAAGGGAGAGGAGAAGGGAGAGAATAGAGAGGAGAGAGGAGAGAAGAGAGAGGAGAGGAGAGAAATGAGAAATAGATGATTTTTTTGCGTTCTCAACTTAATATTGCTTAAGTGGGGGCCGAAGTCTGACTTGTGGGGGAGGAGTTTCTATTCCAGTTGCTGATTCAAGGAGTCCTTGACCGGGGCTGGCATCTCGCAGGCCGTTAAATCTCCCGCACGTCAGATTGGAGGCGGCAGGCTGGGCGCAGCTTGATGGATGAGATTGAAGTTCTCGGGCGCCCCGAAGCGCGCAAAATCGTGAATCTGGAGAGGGACTTGAAAGATAGAGTGAGAGAGGGGATTATCCTGTCATAAACTCCTCATCCCATCAATCAGGATTTCTATCTCGTCTACACTTGCGCCATTTCAATTTACGAGTCGATGTTAATTCAAAGTCCTGAGCTCGAATCCAAGGAGAAAGAAAGTTTTGGAAGCATCGCTCATCATTTTCGAAGGGGATAATACGCTCCTCTATCAGACATTTTGGAGAAAATGGGGTTGGGGAAAAAGTTTTTGGGGAAAAAATTTAGTGGTTGTAGAACTCAGGGGTGTAGAACTCAGGGGTGTAGAACTCAGGGGTGTAGAACTCAGGGTGTAGAACTCAGGGGTTTAGAACTCAGGGGTGTAGAACTCAGGGGTGTAGAACTCAGGGGTGTAGAACTCAGGGGTTTAGAACTCAGGGGTTTAGAACTCAGGGGTGTAGAACTCAGGGGTGTAGAACTCAGGGTGTAGAACTCAGGGGTGTAGAACTCAGGGTTGTAGAACTCAGGGGTTTAGAACTCAGGGTTGTAGAACTCAGGGGTTTAGAACTCAGGGGTGTAGAACTCAGGGTTTAGAACTCAGGGTTGTAGAACTCAGGGGTGTAGAACTCAGGGGTTTAGAACTCAGGGTGTAGAACTCAGGGGTTGTAAAATTCAGGGCTGTAATAGAATTCTTAAATTGTGAAGTCTTATTCAACATTTTAAAAAATTGATTCATTTTATTCGTTAATTTTCTAAATTCACTACTGACTTCAATTAGTAAGTAGCACTTAATAGAATGGGGCACAATTAGTTACATTTTGAAAAAATCTGTCGCAAAAATTTACGAATTTGTGAACAGAGTTGCCGGAACACCTCAAGGTATTAAACAGAATGAGTGCAAACACAAACCCTTAGCTGCCTCAAACACAAAAACTGATTCAACAAGAGTTCGGTTATTTCCTATTTACTTTCTGAGCGGCTGTCTCCGGCTGACATATAAGACTGGCTGGTCCCGTCAGACCAAATCCGCTTGCAACTCCTTCACTGTCAGAGATACATGTAGAGCGAAATGTTCAGTCTTTCGAACTGCCGTTTTGTGAAGCTTTTGCTGGCTGTCTTGGTAACAGGCTGGAGCAGTGAAACCGCGCTTGGTTCGGGGCGATGAGGTAAGTGCATTGTTTCCATATGCAAAATAACCTATCACCAACACACCTATCCCACACAACCTATCCAACACAACCTATCCACACAACCTATCCCACACAACCTATCCCACACAACCTATCCCACACAACCTATCCCACACAACCTATCCACACAACACTATCCCAACAACCTATCCCACACAACCTATCCACACAACCTATCCACACAACCTATCCACACAACCTATCCCACACAACCTATCCCCACACAACCTATCCCACACAACCTATCCCACACAACGCTATCCCACACAACCTATCCACACAAACCTATCCCACACAACCTATCCCACACAACCTATCCCACACAACCTATCCACACACAACCTATCCCACACAACCTATCCCACACAACCTATCCCACACAACCTATCCCACACAACCTATCCCACACAACCTATCCCACACAACCTATCCCACACAACCTATCCCACACAACCTATCCCACAGCAACCTATCCCACACAACCTATCCCACACAACACTATCCCACACAACCTATCCACACCCAATATCCCACACCCAATATCCCAAACCAATATCCCACACGCCAATATCCACACCCAATATCCCACACCCAATATCCCAAACCCCATCGTTTCCAGCATATTTGGGTGGCACAAATAGACGGAGGCAGCCCAGTGGCTCAGTGGGTGGCGGACTCGCTCGTTTAATTAACGAAGGAAAGGTGAGTCATTGATAACAAATCTGAGACACCTGACCGATAGAAAATCTAATCGTTTATCGAGTTCTCCTACCCACTTAAATGCAATTATGCAGATCCCCTACCTGAGGAACAAATTTATTTTCCGCTTGTCCGAGTCCGGCAACCAAAGCGTTGGAGAAATTTCTGCTGGCTCCGCTGCAGCTCAGGATTAACCGCAGCCTGCACACGCATCCGGATGTTGCTTGGGTCTCCTACCAGTCTGCTACTAAAAGGACTAAGAGAGACTTGCTGAAGCTGAGCGAGGTGAGGTCAGCTGATATGAGATGAGGGAAATCCGAAAAGTTCTGAAACCCACACGCAGGACCTTTAAAAATGCAGCAATTTAATCATGTTTTGATAATCATAACACCTTTTCGAGATGCCATTTCAATGACGCCATTCCAATAACACCATTTAATGACTACATTCCAATGACCCCATTCCAATGACCACATTTCCATGACCATTTCAATGACCCCATTCCAATGACGACATTTCTATGACCCCATTTCAATGACCCCAT
>NIVC01001206.1:109849-161643 GCA_002269645.1 Macrostomum lignano | reverse complement strand
GATTGATTTTGGGGTCGATTGAATGGGGTCATTGGAATGGGATCATTGGAATGGGGTCATTGGAATGGGGTCATTGGAATGGGGTCATTGGAATGGGTCATTGGAATGGGATCATTGGAATGGGAATCATTGGAATGGGATCATTGGAATGGGGTCGTTGGAAATGGGGTCATTGGAATGGGGTCATTGGAATGGGATCATTGGAATGGGATCATTGGAATGGGGTCATTCAAATGGGGTCATAGAAATGTGGTCATTGAAGGGGGTCATTCAAATGGGGTCATAGAAATGTGGTCATTGGAATGGGGTCATTCAAATGGGGTCATAGAAATGTGGTCATTGGAAGGGGGTCATTCAAATGGGGTCATAGAAATGTGGTCATTGGAATGGGGTCATTGAATGGGTCATAGAAATGTCGTCATTGGAATGGGGTCATTGAAATGGGGTCATGGAAATGTGGTCATTGGAATGGGGTCATAGAAATGTCGTCATTGGAATGGGGTCATAAAATGGGGTTATTGAATGGGGTCATTGGAATGGGATCATTGAATGGGATCATTGGAATGGGGTCATTCAAATGGGGTCATAGAAATGTGGTCATTGGAAGGGGGTCATTCAAATGGGGTCATAGAAATGTGGTCATTGGAATGGGGTCATTCAAATGGGGTCATAGAAATGTGGTCATTGGAAGGGGGTCATTCAAATGGGGTCATAGAAATGTGGTCATTGGAATGGGGTCATTGAAATGGGGTCATAGAAATGTCGTCATTGGAATGGGGTCATTGAAATGGGGTCATGGAAATGTGGTCATTGGAATGGGGTCATTGGAATGTAGTCATTAAAATGGTGTTATTGGAATGGCGTCATTGAAATGGCATCTCGAAAAGGTGTTATGATTATCAAAACATGATTAAATTGCTGCATTTTTAAAGGTCCTGCGTGTGGGTTTCAGAACTTTTCGGATTTCCCTCATCTCATATCAGCTGACCTCACCTCGCTCAGCTTCAGCAAGTCTCTCTTAGTCCTTTTAGTAGCAGACTGGTAGGAGACCCAAGCAACATCCGGATGCGTGTGCAGGCTGCGGTTAATCCTGAGCTGCAGCGGAGCCAGCAGGAAATTTCTCCCAACGCTTTGGTTGCCGGACTCGGACAAGCGGAAAATAAATTTGTTCCTCAGGTAGGGGATCTGCATAATTGCATTTAAGTGGGTAGGAGAACTCGATAAACGATTAGATTTTTCTATCGGTCAGGTGTCTCAGATTTGTTATCAATGACTCACCTTTCCTTCGTTAATTAAACCGAGCGAGTCCGCCACCCACTGAGCCACTGGGCTGCCTCCGTCTATTTGTGCCACCCAAATATGCTGGAAACGATGGGTTTGGGATATTGGGTGTGGGATATTGGGTGTGGGATATTGGGTGTGGGATATTGGGTTTGGGATATTGGGTGTGGGATATTGGGTGTGGGATAGGTTGTGTGGGATAGGTTGTGTGGGATAGGTTGTGTGGGATAGGTTGTGTGGGATAGGTTGTGTGGGATAGGTTGTGTGGGATAGGTTGTGTGGGATAGGTTGTGTGGGATAGGTTGTGTGGGATAGGTTGTGTGGGATAGGTTGTGTGGGATAGGTTGTGTGGGATAGGTTGTGTGGGATAGGTTGTGTGGGATAGGTTGTGTGGGATAGGTTGTGTGGGATAGGTTGTGTGGGATAGGTTGTGTGGGATAGGTTGTGTGGGATAGGTTGTGTGGGATAGGTTGTGTGGGATAGGTTGTGTGGGATAGTTTGTGTGGGATAGGTTGTGTGGGATAGGTTGTGTGGGATAGGTTGTGTGGGATAGGTTGTGTGGGATAGGTTGTGTGGGATAGGTTGTGTGGGATAGGTTGTGTGGGATAGGTTGTGTGGGATAGGTTGTGTGGGATAGGTTGTGTGGGATAGGTTGTGTGGGATAGGTTGTGTGGGATAGGTTGTGTGGGATAGGTTATTTTGCATATGGAAACAATGCACTTACCTCATCGCCCCGAACCAAGGCGGTTTCACTGCTCCAGCCTGTTACCAAGACAGCCAGCAAAAGCTTCACAAAACGGCAGTTCGAAAGACTGAACATTTCGCTCTACATGTATCTCTGACAGTGAAGGAGTTGCAAGCGGATTTGGTCTGACGGGACCAGCCAGTCTTATATGTCAGCCGGAGACAGCCGCTCAGAAAGTAAATAGGAAATAACCGAACTCTTGTTGAATCAGTTTTTGTGTTTGAGGCAGCTAAGGGTTTGTGTTTGCACTCATTCTGTTTAATACCTTGAGGTGTTCCGGCAACTCTGTTCACAAATTCGTAAATTTTTGCGACAGATTTTTTCAAAATGTAACTAATTGTGCCCCATTCTATTAAGTGCTACTTACTAATTGAAGTCAGTAGTGAATTTAGAAAATTAAACGAATAAAATGAATCAATTTTTTAAAATGTTGAATAAGACTTCACAATTTAAGAATTCTATTACAGCCCCTGAATTTTACAACCCCTGAGTTCTACACCCCTGAGTTCTAAACCCCTGAGTTCTACACCCCTGAGTTCTACAACCCTGAGTTCTAAACCCTGAGTTCTACACCCCTGAGTTCTAAACCCCTGAGTTCTACAACCCTGAGTTCTAAACCCCTGAGTTCTACAACCCTGAGTTCTACACCCCTGAGTTCTACACCCCTGAGTTCTACACCCCTGAGTTCTACACCCCTGAGTTCTAAACCCCTGAGTTCTAAACCCCTGAGTTCTACACCCCTGAGTTCTACACCCCTGAGTTCTACACCCCTGAGTTCTAAACCCCTGAGTTCTACACCCCTGAGTTCTACACCCCTGAGTTCTACACCCCTGAGTTCTACACCCCTGAGTTCTACAACCACTAAATTTTTTCCCCAAAAACTTTTTCCCCAACCCCATTTTCTCCAAAATGTCTGATAGAGGAGCGTATTATCCCCTTCGAAAATGATGAGCGATGCTTCCAAAACTTCTTTCTCCCTTGGATTCGAGCTCAGGACTTTGAATTAACATCGACTCGTAAATTGAAATGGCGCAAGTGTAGACGAGATAGAAATCCTGATTGATGGGATGAGGAGTTTATGACAGGATAATCCCCTCTCTCACTCTATCTTTCAAGTCCCTCTCCAGATTCACGATTTTGCGCGCTTCGGGGCGCCCGAGAACTTCAATCTCATCCATCAAGCTGCGCCCAGCCTGCCGCCTCCAATCTGACGTGCGGGAGATTTAACGGCCTGCGAGATGCCAGCCCCGGTCAAGGACTCCTTGAATCAGCAACTGGAATAGAAACTCCTCCCCCACAAGTCAGACTTCGGCCCCCACTTAAGCAATATTAAGTTGAGAACGCAAAAAAATCATCTATTTCTCATTTCTCTCCTCTCCTCTCTCTTCTCTCCTCTCTCCTCTCTATTCTCTCCCTTCTCCTCTCCCTTCTCTCCTCTCTTCTCTCGCATCTCCCTCCTCTCCTCTCTCCACTCCCTTTTCATCTTTCCTTTCCTTTCGTCTCCTCTCTTCTCCTTTATTCCCTCGTATCTTCTATCTCCAATCTCTCTTCTCTCTTCTTTATTCCCTCTCCTCTCTCCCCTCCTCCGGCCCGCAGCCATACGGTGAATTGTCCGTCTAGTCTTTGAGGTGCAAATGTTTAAAGACCTGCACTGTCATAGACAGATACATTTAATAACTGAACATCAGCTATTTGGCAAAGAGTTTCCACTCCATATTCTAGTTGAAAGTGTCCTTGTCACCAGGTCAGTTTAGTAAAGTGGTGGGCCATGAAGCAGCCAAGCCAGTGAGTTAAGTGGAGAATCGCTGCAGTGGAACCGGGGGCTCCCTGAGATGCTGAGGCCGCTCCCCTATTCAGCTGAGTGATGCAACCCATCAGCAGGAGATGCTTAGGCCAATCCATCAATCACAAGCACGCTGCACTGCCGGGAACAGGGAGCCAAGACTGAAAGCATCTCTCACTCTGCACCCGCTGCCACTGACACGATAGCGGGGGAAAATTCTCCCAAACATAGCCCTTATACTAGTCCTCGACATGCAACCCTCCCGTGCCCAGAAGCGCAGCTTTGACAGGTGATGCTGATTGACAGGAGGTTATCAGAGAGCGGGTCGGTGGGTTGGGACTGGGGTCGTGTTGGCCAAGCCAAGATTTTTGCGGATGCGCTGTTTTCCGTTTACCCCATCAGCACCCCCCCCCACCTCACACACAGTGGGCCAAGGAATCCATGGTCCTCCTAATCCTAAACAGAAGGCGATGGAGGGGCCAGAGATTCGAGTTTCTAGTGCACCAATGCAGCCACCAACAGGCGAGGCCAAAGTGCTTCTCTTGGGGCCAGAGAAAAATTTTGTATACCCGAAACTCTCGCCTGATTAGGACCCTTACAGAGTTGAGTGTGGAATTTCATAGGAAACAATTCCTCTTTCGGTGTCCAGTCGGCTGTTTTCTGCTGCTGTCTTCTTTTGCCATTTTTCTCTAAAGTGCGCAACAAAATGCAGCAGACAGGGGAGCAGCACCGCCGGGTCATTAGAACCGGAGATTTGCCAAAAACTTTCTTGACAGGTCAGACAACGGCTCTCAAGGCTGCTGTTTATCGCGAAGAAAAGTGTAGCGACCGACCATTCTGGACTAATTGTCTTTGACTTTCCTGGAAAAGAGCTAATTGCAGCCCGGCTATTGTTGCTGGTAATGATTTTCATCCCCCAGCTAAATAGGGGTCGCTATGGATTCGACTTAATTTTGATTGACAGGTCAGAAAATTTGATTTTTTGGTTAATTGATTTGCTAGTTAGGTTAATCACTGTTGTACTGCTTGCTAATTAATCCACTCCTCAATAATAGCGGTCAATGAGTGACACTAAATGGCTATGAGAATTCAATTTAACAGTAGTGAGACAGCCGTTTGATGCGATCTAGGCTCTTGTGCGTTTGGCTCAGGGATCGGCAAGTTTATTCTTTAATTTTTGGAGCAGGTAAAGAACCTAGCGAATGAGAAGAGAGCTGAGAAGAGAGCTGAGAAGAGAGCTGAGAAGAGAGCTGAGAAGAGAGCTGAGAAGAGAGCTGAGAAGAGAGCTGAGAAGAGAGCTGAGAAGAGAGCTGAGAAGAGAGCTGAGAAGAGAGAAGAGACGCAAACCTTGAGCGGGCCGGATTGCTATGGGAAGTTTCAAAGGATCCGAGGGCCGGCTAGAGAGCATGTGGCCCGCGGGCCGGAGTGTGCCAACCCCTGATTCAGATAGATAAGAACAGTGTGGTCAATGCCGGGCCAATTACCGCATAGGAAAGCTCTGATTGGCTGAGAGTTCGCCCCCCCCTGTCCACTTCAGTACCGGCTTTCAATGTCTTCCACAGATAAACCACTGGCCCAGTCAAGCCGTCACTTCTCTCTGGTCTGGGTGAGATCTCTTCGATTCAGAAGATTCCAATTAGCAATCTCTAGACAGGGACAACCGCGATGAAGTCGCAGGAGTCTGACTCGGCCGATACAGACGGATCGGAGGCTGCATCGGCGACGAGATCAACAGACTCGAATGTCTGGCGAATCCGCCGAATCAACTTCGTGATTGGCGTTGCGGTGCTCTGCTGGATCGTGGCGGCTTGTCCGTATGCGGATGGGTGAGTAGAATTTAGGGAGAGTTAAAATAGAATTTGGGAAGAGTTTGAGAATGTAGGGATAATGGCATAATACATATATATTTACAATGTAGGGTAAATTTTATAGTGCTTTGGAAGTAGATCTGAGTATAGGGATTAACGGTATTGGGTAGAACAGAGCTTAAACTTACTTAAGAATCAGACAAAATCTTCCCAAACTCCGGAATTCGCAGAAGCATATTCAGCTACAAAAGCTCCGGCAGGCGAGACCCGGCAAGCAGCGGCAGCGACGGCGTCGGTAGCGACTCCGACAGCGACCGATTCAATGCGCAAACTTTTCTCCACTTTCTCACGACAAGTCGGGAGGCCATGTGCGGCATTGTCGGCGGTGTCGGCGGTGTCGGCGGTGTTGGCGGTGTTGGCGGCGGTGTCGGCGGTGTCGGCGGTGTTGGCGGTGTCGGTGGTGTCGGCGGTGTCGGTGGTGTCGGCAGGGTCAGTGGCGATGTCGGCGATGTTGGAAGTGGTATCAGTGTTGTCGGCGGCGGCAGCGGCGGCGAGCTGTCGGTGCCGGGCAGTCGCCAGGCGGCCTACTGTCGCGAGGCCAGCCTATCAGACCAGTTTGTGCACATCGGCCTGTCCAATGGCTACAAAATCTGTCAATCGATGTTTCGCAACGAGCGCTGGAATTGCACTTTTGCTGCGCCGTTTCTTAACTCGGGTGAGCTGGTGTGAACCATAAGCCAATGGTAAACAATAGTCAATTAGCAACCACAAGGAACCATTGGAAGCCACAGGAAACCATTGGCAACCACAGAAAATCATTGGCAACCACAGGAAACCATTGGAAACCACAGAAAGCCATTGAAAACCACAGGAAACCATTGGAAACCACAGAAAGCCATTGAAAACTACAAGAAACCATTGGAAACCACAGAAAGCCATTGAAAACCACAGGAAACCATCGAAAACCACAGGAAACCATTGGCAAATACAAGCAACCATAGGCCTAAAATTTTGAAAAATGAGCGCATAATTGCTATTCCAACTCCTCCTCAGGATATCCGCAGGCGGCCTTTGTATGGGCCATCTCGGTCAGCAAAGCCATCGAGGAGCTGGTCATGGCCTGTCGCCGCGGCGTCCCCGGCCTCAACTGTCCGTGCCACCAGACGCCCCGTCAGCGAGTCGGCCGAAGAAACAAAGACCAACAGCGCCAGAATCGACGCAAGAATCGGCGCAAAAACCGGCGCCAGAATCGACGCCGCCGACCGAACGATCGTCGAGAGCGACCGCGTCGAAGCATCGCGCTGGGCAAAGAGCAGCTGAAGATGCTGAACCCGGAGAAGATCAGCGAGAAGTACGGTAACCTGAATGTGCCCACCTGTGACGACAACATCGCGCTGGCCAGCCAGAGGGTTCGACAGTTCTTCAGCGACTCGCGCGGATTCGCGCCGGACATGAATTTTATCGAGAAAGTCAACTTTCACAACAGACGGGCGGGTCACATTGTGAGTTGCGCTCGTTCAAAGATTACTCAACCAGCCAGCCAGCACAAGGGGGGGGGCAAAAACTAACGGAAGAACAATTACTAAGGGAAAGGGAAATAGGGCTAAGGGAAAGCAAGCTTGGTACGATACCCACTTCCCACCCCTGACGTTCCAAAAGTACGTACATGTATCTATGCACTTTCAAGACTGCTTGCGTTGCCGCAAGCAGATTATAGATTGTAGATTATAGCTAACAAACACACTAAAGTGCACAACTTTGAAGGCTTAATAAACGCCAGAAAAGGGACCTGAGCACCTAAGCACACGCACCAATCTGCAGGTGGTTAAGCGCAGTCGCATCAGCATCTGCAACTGTCTGGGCATCTCCGGCTCCTGCTCCAAGCGAATTTGCATCAAAGGCCTTCGCCGACATTCGCGCCGCATCGAGAGCAACCTGCAGAAGCTATTCGTCAAATCCAAGCACGTCCTGCCGCCGGCTGTCATTCAGCAGCTTCTGTCGCCGTCGGTCTCGACTTCGTCCACCGGAGCAGCATCCTCGACAGACAAGCGTCGGATCGGCCGGCGTCGCATGGCGTCGCAGCTTTTCTACCACGACGAGCGGCAGCGTCGAGTAAAACGGGTGCGCAAGAAGCTGCTGGTGTACACCAACCAGCCGCCGGACTTCTGCCAGCGCAACGAGCTGGCCGGCTACTACGGAGTTGACGAGCGGCTCTGCAACGTGACTGTGCCGCGCAGCAATCACAGGTCGTGCACTCACCTGTGCTGCGGCAACCGGAATCACCGGGTTGAGTATCACTACAAGACCGACTGGTGCAATTGCGCAATGCGCTACAATCCAATCAAGGTGGTCTGCCAGCGATGCGAACAGCAAATCGAGCTGCACAGATGCCTCGTGCGCCGCGTGTTCTCGTAGGGACCACCGACACAGCCTCCCCAGATCCCAGATCCCGCCTCTCTCATCGCCTCAGTTCGAATTCTACCGGCATCTTAGCGCGCGGTGTTTCCCTTAGATACGATTTTGCAAACCCCGATTATCGACGCTTTTTCGGTAGATTTCCCCTCGAGTTAAAGCTTTGCTAGACCTGCTCCCGTTCTTGCCTTGCGCACAAGCCTAGCGAGTGTTGCTATAGGTGTTTAGCTGTAGGTTCGTATCCATGGGAACATTCTTTGCCCTTGAATTTGCTTACGCTCACTGTAACTTGTCTGTCTACAGCTCGTCATAAAACGTCATCCGTGATTCGAATTGCCCCCCCCCCCGAACTTCATGATCTCATTATGGCTACTGATGGGCAATTTTGGGCCCGTTCCATTGTTAACTGCTTGTCTACCTCATCCACTTACCTAATTCAGAACTGTTAGTATGCTGTAAATACAGAATGACAGACTGTTTAAGACAGCCTCTATATCTATCTATCCTGAACGCAAACATTTTGAAGTAACTTGTGAATGCATGCTTAACAGCGGCACTGCAATGCCGTGTGGGACTTTTTTGTACCTAAAATAGCGGGACAGCCGCAAAATGTTCAGCCTCTATAAGTCAACCGCTGCAGCTGAAACTGTACTTGCTTTTATTGTACTGGCAGTGCTGCTAGATATTTCGGGGCCACTGTACATGTGTACAAAGCACGTCTGTGTGTTGCAAAGCGCATGGCCCTCCAACTTTTCGCTCTTGATAATATGCTGCTGCCATTGCTCTTGACTCTATTCAATAAAGCCGCACCGAACTCTGCTGGGCGAATATCTTTGCCCAATATGGCCTCGAAATGGCCATTGCTTTTGCTATACACTCTACACTTCGGATAACTGCTAATACACTGCTGCCTTTTGCCTATCTACCTACCTACCTACCTACCTACCTACCTACCTACCTACCTACCTACCTACCTACCTACCTACCTACCTACCTACCTACCTACCTACCTATCTATCTATCTATCTATCTATCTATCTATCTATCTATCTATCTATCTATCTATCTATCTATCTATCTATCTATCTATCTATCTATCTATCTATCTATCTATCTATCTATCTATCTATCTATCTATCTATCTATCTATCTATCTATCTATCTATCTATCTATCTATCTATCTATCTATCTATCTATCTATCTATCTATCTATCTATCTATCTATCTATCTATCTATCTATCTATCTATCTATCTATCTATCTATCTATCTATCTATCTATCTATCTATCTATCTATCTATCTATCTATCTATCTATCTATCTATCTATCTATCTATCTATCTATCTATCTATCTATCTATCTATCTATCTATCTATCTATCTATCTATCTATCTATCTATCTATCTATCTATCTATCTATCTATCTATCTATCTATCTATCTATCTATGTATCTATCTATCTATCTATCTATCTATCTATCTATCTATCTATCTATCTATCTATCTATCTATCTATCTATCTATCTATCTATCTATCTATCTATCTATCTATCTATCTATCTATCTATCTATCTATCTATCTATCTATCTATGTATCTATCTATGGCATGCATAGGCTGTTCGATAATGCGTCTCTATTGATAAAAGCCAGCGGGAATCCCAGAGCATCGCTGCGGTATTCAGAGCCACTCGAGCAGCACTCGCCCATCTCTCGCCCATTCCCCATTTCCAGTCGACTGCCTCCTGGGGGATATGGGAGCCGGCACAGCCGGTCTCTCTGAGCTCTGGGTAGGCAGTTTACTGAAAAAATCTCCATATTTTAGCAGTCGCAATTCGACAGGCTAAAAGCATGACAATTTGTTCAAAATAGCCCGGGGCTCTGGCCGCAGAAAATCCTTCCCAATCCCGGGTCTCATCGAGAGCATTAGACAGTATTGACAAGCTCTCACAGAGATATCCATCTGTACATGGACAAAGTCTGCCGAGCCCCTTGGTTAACCAGCAACACTGGGCCAATTATGAATTGAGCGAATAACTTGGACCTGCCCCTGGCACACCAGTCAATCAATCAGTCTGGGACTGGGCCTGTGTGTATACTGTCTGAGCCCTGTGTTTAGATCTATTCTAGCGAGTGGGCATTGCGGCCAGACTATTTCTCTATATGGCGAACTGTTTGCCTAGGCAGGGTCGGGCCCCGGCCCCCTCCAGGCTTTCAGGCTCGTGTTTTTCTTTCTGTCATTCTTTCTCTCTCTCTCTCTGCGGTTCCCTTCTCGCCAAGACCCTAAGAAAGGCGAAAAGGAGGTTGGTTGGCTATCCACTGACAGGGACTTCTCGGACTAGAGATCTGGATAGGAAAACCAACGCTTACTAAATAGGTATCCGTCTAAGATACCTTTACGATCCGCGGTAAACTCTTGCGCCACAGACTCGCAGATACTCCAGTCCAGATATCGAGCTCCTAGACGTCCATGCCCTCCTAGCCCTGTCTTGCCAGTTAAAAGGATAGGATAAGCAATGGAATAGTGTCTAGAAGTCTGCCCCTTCGGGGGGGGGGGCGGACCCACTTGGCGAAAGTCAACACTCTGCCCCGGCTCTAGGGGGGGGGGTGAATTTGACAGGCTTTGATTGACACCTGCCAATCTAGCTTGTAGTCGCACTGGCGGACGCAAGCTCTGACCCCGCGGGCCATTCTCAGCTCAATTCATGGAGCAGCAAAGGAGGGTCAGTGGCAGACAGGCTGATTGCATAATTCTGTTGAGCTGAGTCAGGTTTTTAAAATAACTGAACCGAGACAAGTCAAGCAAGGCCCAGAGCTGGCAAATTTTGAATTCGTGTCTAAAATTGATAATTCACGAACCAGGTGGGGACGCAGGCACAGAAAAGTTCGTACAAGTTTTGTTTTTAAGTTGAACAACGTTGACGCATTTCACCAGACTTTAATCAGACTTCACCTAACCCCAACCCTAACCCTAGCCCTAACCCTAACCCTAGCCCTAACCCTAACCCTAGCCCTAACCCTAACCCTAAGATACGATTTCACTAAATAGACTAAATCCATTTGTAAAATTTCTAAACTTCCTAATTCTGATATAAGACGAATGCAAAAAAGACAAAATCCCCATTTAAACTACTGCAAGTAGGTTTAGCGAATATAGCTGGAGAATCTCAAAAACTGTGCCGGATATGCCGGCTGACTATAATTGGCATTGACAGCTAGTCACTGGCCGAACATGGAAATCCCTTCATTTTATTTCTCCCTTCCCAGCATGATTTGTTCCCCATCGCGTCTAAGCTGAAACCTCGCCATTCTCGTGGGGATTCCAGAAGTTTCCATAGCTGGTCAAGAACTAGGGAAGCCACGCAGCGGGGATGCGATGGGCGCTGTCAATCAACTTCACTTTCCTCCTTCGTGTCTGATGCATCCACAGAATCTGCTGTTTATCTGAAATTCTCCATTGTTGGAATTTTCCCGATATTATTGCCAGATCAAACATCAAGTTAAAACCTTATCATAACTCATTCCAATTACAAAAGTTTGTTGTTAGTCTGAAACAAATCAATAATTTCAGGGACTTCTACGATATAGATTTACCATAGAATAGAAAAGAGGATCCTACCCCTAGGTCCTAAAATCCTCCGTTTTCTATTCTCCGCCCCTTCAACCCTCTGTTTTCCACTCTCCGCCCCTCCAATCCTCCGTTTTCTATTCTCCGCCCCTCCAATCCTCCGTTTTCTATTCTCCGCCCCTCCAATCCTCCGTTTTCTATTCTCCGCCCCTCCAATCCTCCGTTTTCTATTCTCCGCCCCTTCAATCCTCCGTTTTCTATTTTCCGCCCCTTCAATCCTCCGTTTTCTACTCTCCGCCCCTTCAATCCTCTGTTTTCTACTCTCCGCCCCTTCAACCCTCCACCCTTTCAATCCTCTGCCCCTTCAACCCTCCACCCTTTCAATCCTCTGCCCCTTCAACCCTCCGCCCCTTCAATCCTCTGCCCCTTCAACCCTCCACCCTTTCAATCCTCTGCCCCTTCAACCCTCCACCCTTTCAATCCTCTGCCCCTTCAACCCTCCACCCTTTCAATCCTCTGCCCCTTCAACCCTCCGACCCTTTCAATCCTCTGCCCCTTCAACCCTCCGCCCCTTCAATCCTCCGCTGCCCTTCTGCGGTCTTTTCTATTCTCTGGTAAGTTTATATCACAGAAGTCCCTGATAATTTTTAACAAGACCATCAACAAGAAGCTCAGAGATCGCATTGTCTATGGCATTTCCATTTTCAGCCTTGCTCGAACGCACCGAGTTCAATGCAGTTTTCGCCAGGAAAGCGAATTGGGGTAAAACAGACGTCAAAAGGCAACAATCGCATTGTCAGAATAATCATGAGCTCAACCGAAGTCAACGAACTATTCGTCCTGATCAGCCCGCCATCGCCTGACGCCAACACGAACGCGAACGACGGCGTGCTGCAAGAGAGTCTCAGCAGCAGCGCCAGCGGCGGCAGCAACGGTCAGCGCCTCGAGTGCGGCTGCCCGCGCTACCGGCCTCGCGTACCGGAAGTGCAGAGCGTTGTGACGAGCGTCAGCCTGTCGCACTCGGTAGTGCAGGACCCCAACCGGGTGCTGGCGCAGCTGCCGAAGCAGCGCAAGAGGCCGGAGGAGCGGCTGTTCCTGCTGGACGCCTGGCTCCGCCGGCCGGCCCTGTATTACACTAGCGAGCTCATCCACGCCTTCATCGATGCGTTCAGCCCGCTACGCCTGCCAGCTGGCAAGAGGCTCATTCGCGAACGGGACCCCATCAAGCAGTGCTACCTGGTCTACAAAGGCCAGCTCAGGGCGTTGCGCAGTCACCCGGCGCCCTGCGGCCTGCAGTACCAGACCGGACTGCTTGAGTGCGGAGCCGAGCTGTTCTTTGACCCGCTGTGCATCGGCCAGGCCTCCCAGTTCAGCTGCGTGGCCGCCGAGGACTCGCTGCTGTTCTCCCTCGGCTTGAAGGACCTCGGCGGTTTGACGGCCGCGGCCAATGAGATCCGCCGGGGCGCCTTTCTCGAGTGCCTTCGCAGCATCAAGTACCTGCGGCCGCTGCCCGCTAGAGAGCTGCACGCCCTGGCTGAGAGCTGGGACGAGCCGTTAAAGGTGCGAATAGGAATTGTTAGTCTCAGTATCAATATATTGTTAATAGTGTGTTCAAAATTTTCCATGAAAGTTTTTAAAGTTGTCATTTACAGGCCGCAAAAGCATCCAAAGTAAATTTTCACGATTCAAGAAGTGCATGGTAAATTAATCTATAAGAGTTTAAAAAGTTCAACATTTTTCTTGATAGTAGTAAACTACTACTAGTAGGATGATGCAAAAATTAAAAACTGCAGACCTACGACTACGAAGCCGGCTACGTGCTGCAAGAGGAAGGCTCGGTGCCCGACCGGCTCTTCTGCATCCTGCAGGGCGGAGTCAGCCTGACCGACTCTCGCGGCTTCTCAGCGCGCCGCGGCGCCGGCCGGACAGTCTGCTGCCAGGCGCTGCTCCGCCTGCCGTCGCCCTACACCGCTACAGTCGAGGAGCTTTCAACTCTAGTCAGCCTTGAAGTCGGCCTGTGCCCCCGATCGATCTTCAACCAGCTGATTGAGGATTCCGAAGCGCTGGAGCGCGCCTCCGAAGAGCTCCGCTCTGAATTGACCCGCGACGAAGAGGAGGCTGCAGCAGCCGCGGCCGCCGCGGCCGATGCCGAGCAGATTGCCGAGGCCGCCGCTGCCGCCGAGGCCGAGCAAGCCCGGAGCAGGCTGAACCTGCCAGCCATTCACCGACGCTCCGTGCTGCGCCTGTGCCGAGTTCCGCAGCTCAGCGGCCTCCTGCGGCCAACTGAACTGGACGGCCTCTTCGGCGACCGGGTGCAGATGGCGACGCATATTTTGACGCTACAGAAAAATGACTGCCTTTACGCAGAGGGCATCGACTACGCGAAGTATGTGTACGTTGTACTGGAAGGCGAGCTGCGCGAGACGGCGCCGGTGGGGCCGGACGGGTCGCACGCCCTGCTGGGAATCGTCAGGCGCGGCGGCTGCGCCTGCCTGGAGTCGCTGCTGCTTCAGAGCGCCTGCCACTGCCAGCGTTCCGCCTACGCCAACACGGCCTGCACGGTGGTTGCGCTGGACGTCGATGCCATGGAGGAGGGCCTCTGCCGCAGTTTCATCTCGGTGATGAAGCGAAGAACGGAGACGTTCCGTCGGTGTGTTGGCGCTGCCCAGCTGACAGCGGTAGACGAGGATCGAGCCTTCCGGGACGAGGTGTTTCCGCCGACTAGGGACGAGCTCCTGAGCAGCGAGCAAAGCGGCGGTCTGCCAGCCGGCCGGGACGAGCTCACCTTCAAGGCCTTGGCGGTGATGCGCTTGGTGGCTGCCCAGATTCAACAGATGCTGGAGCCCCTTGGCGATGATGTTCTGACTGCGAGCGAACTGAGGTCACTGCGGCTTTGCCATCGGGCGGTTATTCTGGGCGGCCGTGGCGGCGGCCGATTCTCCGACGGAGACCTGATGGTCACAGAGGAGGCCTCGCGCAGGCGGATCATCTACTTCTTGCAGAGCGGCGAGGCGGAGGTGACTCACACAGCGCGCTGCGGCGGTGGAAGCGGCTGCATCTCGCAGGTTTGAAATATCATTGAAGCCCAATTGAAACTCGCAGGAACTCTCGGGAAATCTCTCTATATTTTTCAGGAACGGACAGAGACTCGCCCGGCTGGCAGTCTGCTGTGCCCCGAGCAGCTCTACCTGCCGGCCGTGTGCTGCTTCGAAGCTCGCGCGAAGCAGGACGGCACGGAGCTCGCCTTAGTCAATCAGCACGTCCTTGAGACGGCAATTGGCTGCGAATTTCGCGACATTTTCCTGCGCCGGCCGGACGCTTTTCGAGCCTACCTGGCGGCCAGGTACCCCAGCGCAGCGGAGGCCGACCTGCAGCTGCTAACCGCCGCAGCATCGGCCGAGTCGTTGCCAGCGGCTGCTGGCAGAGTCTACGCCTTCGGCCTTGAAGCCCTGATGTGCCATCAGCAAGTGGGACGGCTGTTCACCGACCGCGAGCTGCAGAGGCTGAGGGCCAGCCAAGCCAGCATAATGTCGTGCATCGATGAGAAGCAGCCGAACCAGAGCATCTTCTTGGAGGTGGGCGAACGGTTAAACAGACATTCTTTTGTGCATTCTTTCGTCGTATCCTTATCAGACACGCACGAGCTATGAACTCCAACAGCTTCCTTTTCTCTCTTTTCAATCAGATAAAATGAGTCACTGTGTCTTGATGCGACTGAACAAGGAACCTGCATTAGTGACCACAGTACCCAATATTCTTGCCCCCTTTAGCTCATATTCTGAGCTCTTCCTTCTCTTTTTCCTCTCCTGCCAGGGCTCGGACCAGATCACCAGCCTCTTCATCGTCTACTCCGGTCGCGTCACCAGCTCGGCCACCCCGGGGCCCAACCGGCCAAGCCAGCTGCTGGACACGCACGAGCCCGGCGAGTTGGTTGGCACCGAGGCGATGCTCCGACAGGGTCTGCGATCGACCTCCGCGTACGCAGCCTCAGCTACGGAGCTCATCGTTGTGCCCGTTGACAAGCTGGAAGCGGTAGTCGGCGCCACGGTGTCCGAGCTCCTGGCTCGAGACCAGGACGTCGCGCTCGCCCTTTTCCGTCGGATCTTCCAGCCGGGCGTGCCGCTGCCGCGCGACGGCTGGCGGCCTGGCGTGGAGCCGCAGCGGCTTCAGCAGCTGCAGTCGGCAGCGGCGGTCACGGCGGCGGCGGCGGCGGAAAGCTGCGGCAGGCGGCTGCGCGGTCGGCACCTGCGCGTTGAAGCCGAGATTCTTCGCGAATCGGAAGGCGGAGGAGGCCGGATGAGCTGCGAGTACTCGGCTGGCGCCCCGTGGACTGACGATAAGCAAATTTCTTAGCCATCTGGCGTGGACTACTATAAGTAGCATGGATTGCAGTCCATGCTAGTAGAAGTAGAAAACCAGCAACTTTGCCGGTTTGGCAGTGATATGAAAAGTTTCCATTGCCATATAGCTCATATTCATAAAATGTGCTTGTTTATTTTATTTTTCTTCTCCATTCGGTAACTTTGTCTATTGCATTGTTTTGTTTTTTGGTTTGCAGTGCCTTACAAGGAGTATTTATTCAGTAAATATTTCAAACTAAATGTTTCCTTACTGTTAATAGAGAATTTATTCTGCACTTTGAAGCTATAAACTTGCTTAAGGATTTTAGAATAACTATAAGCAACAACTGACATGCTGAAATATACATTACTATTCCACCCGTCTGCTGTAAGTAGTGTGGCGTACAATCTAATCTATTTAACCCAAAAAAACGCCTATCAAAGCGACGAAAAACGTGTGCAGCGATTGATTGTACGGACGCGCGCGTGTATTTAACAGTGCGAGGCCTGCCTCCACCTCGCTGTGCTTTTGCACAAAAATTAAAAAAAAACAACACAACGAACAACAATGTACATCCGAGAGTAATTATGTGTCTGGGCACACTCGGTGCCCGTGTCTAACGGGGGACTGTAAGCAAGCACAACAACAATAAAATAAATCGAAATTGTGTGTGACATGGAGATCCAGGAAGTGACTGGACAGGGCGCTGAATCGAACCAATGTGCTGCTGCGCGATCGACAAGGAACCGGTGTATTAGTTTCAGTTTAGGGCAGGCGTCAGAAAACTCCGGCCGCGAAGCCTGTCTATCCGGCCCACGGGTCCTTTGAAACTTCACACAATAGCAATCCTGCCGTTTTTGTGTCTTCTCTCAGCTCGCTTCTCTCTAATCTCCTCTCTCTTTTTACATCTCCTCCCCTCTCCTCCCCTCTCCTCTCCTCTCCTCTCCTCTCCTCTCCTCTCCTCTCCTCTCCTCTCCTCTCCTCTCCTCTCCTCTCCTCTCCTCTCCTCTCCTCTCCTCTCCTCTCCTCTCCTCTCCTCTTCTCTCCTCTCCCTTCTCTTCTCTCTTCTCTCCTCTCCTCTCCTCTCCTCTCCTCTCCTCTCCTCCTCTCCTCTCCTCTCCTCTCCTCTCCTCTCCTCTCCTCTCTCTCTCTCTCCTCTCCTCTCCTCTCCTCTCCTCTCCTCTCCTCTCCTCTCCTCTCCTCTCCTCTCCTCTCCTCCCTCTCCCCCCCTCTTCTCTCTCCTCTCTTCAGCCCGAGCCAATAGCTGGGTTCTCAATCTGGCTCTTGAGGTTAGCCGACCCCAGTTTTAGGGGATAATAAACAGACACAAGTAGTTCATGGATGGATTGGCGTCAGCTGCAATGTGCAGTTAGGGGTGCACATGAAAATTTCAAACGAGAAGAGAGGGAAGCGTTGCAATCCTATATGCGCTATCACTGCACTAGTGAAGCAGTTTAACTATAGACACTGCAGGCGGAAATAGCGAGGCAATGTGCGACTGTTTGCAGCTGTGCTCAACTGGGCATGGCCTTAAATATGATAATATATTGCGACAATTTTAATATATGAGACTCTGCGCGGGTATCTGCTAGGGGAAGCAGACTGGTTCATCTAACTGACACTTGTTTGCTCCGATCAAAGGATATCCAGACTCCCTTTCGACATCATAGTTCTAGTTACGCAATAGAGCAGCTGCAACAAAAATCGAAATCAGCAGGTATTGTGCAGAGAAATCGGCGCGAAGCCAGCAGCTCTTCAAGTGGTGCTCGTCCGGCCGGCTCGCCTGGTTGAAACGACCGTCACATCCGGGTTGGCGGCGCTGGAAAGTGAAGCGGCTCTGGCCGATGGCAGAGTTCCCATGGGGATGCTGTCTCTCGGCGGGACGCTCGAGTACACGGTGGGCCGGTTGTCAATGGACGGCCGGCTGAGACGGTTGTTGCCAAAACCGCGACGGTCCATGGACTTGCGTATGAGTGTCGTCACCTGGATTGGAAGCCAGTTTTTTGACGAACTATTCGATTAGAGTTATCGATGAAAGTTAGAGGCCTCAGAAATCAGAAGCGATTGAATAGATGGCTAATGAATGCTATACTTAGAAACTTTCACTTTAATCAAGAAAAATTCCCAGAGATGTACGACATGCCGAGAGGGAAATGTCTGAAAAATTTGCAGAAAAAAAATCTGCAGGAAATTTCAAATTAGCTGGGATTGCAGTTCGGAGAGCGTACGTGGATACGTATGTACTTTTATAAGAACTATAACTTGCTCCAATTTATTTGAGCCTTAATGAAGCTTTAGATGACGACAGAGACCCGTAAGAATTTGACGGGAGGAAGAAGTCGCCCGCTTCAAATAGTAGAGATTGGTTGATACGCTGATCTAATACTTCAACAAAGATGTCGAACGGGCTGCACAAAGACACTATGGCAGGGACACATCAAGAACACATCATGAATGCCGCCAAAAACGCCTATCTAAATCGACATATAAGAGACCGCTATGATAGCTTATTATATATCTATATATATATACCCTGGTATATACACCCTGGTATATTTAATATATATATATATATATTAAATATATTACCGCGAGGGCCAGGTAGACAAACCAGCAAATGACTGGAATAAAGGAAAAGAGAGGAGACGAGAGGAGAGGTTGAAATACGAGCTAGGAGAGAGGAGGGAGAGGAAAGGAGAGAAGAGGAGAAAGGAGAAGAGAGAGAGAAGAGAGGGGAGAAGAGAGGGGAAGGGAGAGCAGAGATCTGAGAAGAGACACAAACCTTAAGCGGGCCGGATAGACAGGCTTTGTGGGCTGCACGTGACCCGGCCGGAGTCTGCCGAACCCTGCTATATATGGCGTCTATCGTTCACATCTTAAATAGAAGTACGCTACGTTCGATTTTTATTTTCCTAGAAATAAGCTGGAAGCCGGCAAGAAACGTGTATTTGTCGTATCGGGTCTATGATAATTGCCGCAGACGAATTGCCCGCCATAACCCGAAATATCAGAAACCCGAAACATCACAAACCCGAAATATCAGAAACCCGAAATATCACAAACCCGAAATATCACAAACCCGAAATATCATAACTCCGAAAGTTCTAGCAATGTCCAACGCTATTTTGATTTTCTGAGTTATTATCTTTCAGGTTTGTGATATTTCGGGTTTGTGATATTTCGGGTTTGTGATATTTCGGGTTTGTGATGTTTCGGGTTTGTGATTTCTCGGGTTTGTGATCTTCCCGTACCAGCATGGGAAACTCATTGAAGCCTTTAAGCTTACCTCGTTGTTAGCGAAGCAGAACACGGTGGCCACAATGGCTCCATGGGAGCCTCGAAGTGTTGCCTGGGCAATGCGGTAGGCAATGATGGCTGCGTTCACCTTGCGATCCTGTCTGTACATCATCAGGAGCCACTGCAGGCCGAACAGTGGAACAAGGATGCAGGTAGCTTTGAATGCTCGCCTAAAACATGTTTAGAATTGAATAACATTGTTGCTTGATCGCTATGCATAGCAGATCATTTCTTCAAGGCCTGTGCCATTGGTGAGCGCATGCTTCTTGGACTTGGCCATCCAGGGTCAGAAAATCTGTGCTTGGATTTTTTTTATCTTTCGTTGCGTGTGGTTTGCTTTTTGATAAAAATACGCTAAAATTCTAGCTGATCTTGTAGGAGCGTAAGTAGCTCGTATATTTTGGGGCCTTTGCGCTCACCTGTGAAAAATCATTCATACTAAAACAGGTAGGTAAGGTAGCGAAGAAATAGGTATAAAATTCCAATGAAGTCCTCTAAGTTCCCTTTTCTATACAAGTTTCTAAGCTTCCAAGCTTCTAAGATTCTAAGCTAATAAACTTCTAAGATTCTAAGATTCTAAGGTTCTAAGATTCTAAGATTCTAAGATTCTAAGATTCCAAGCTTCTAAGATTCTAAGATTCTAAGATTCTAAGCTTCTAAGATTCCAAGCTTCTAAGCTTCCAAGCTTCTAAGATTCTAAGCTTCTAAGCTTCTAAGAACTAAGATTCTAAGATTCTAAGCTTCCAAGATTCTAAGCTTCTAAGCTTCTAAGATTCTAACATTCTAAGATTCTAAGATCTAAGATTCTAAGCTTTTAAGATTCTAACATTCTAAGAACTAAGATTCTAAGATTCTAAGCTTCTAAGATTCTAAGCTTCTAAGCTTCTAAGAACTAAGATTCTAAGATTCTAAGCTTCCAAGATTCTAAGCTTCTAAGCTTCTAAGATTCTAACATTCTAAGATTCTAAGATCTAAGATTCTAAGATTCTAAGATTCCAAGCTTCTAAGATTCTAAGATTCTAAGATTCTAAGCTTCTAAGATTCCAAGCTTCTAAGCTTCCAAGCTTCTAAGATTCTAAGCTTCTAAGCTTCTAAGAACTAAGATTCTAAGATTCTAAGCTTCCAAGATTCTAAGCTTCTAAGCTTCTAAGATTCTAACATTCTAAGATTCTAAGATCTAAGATTCTAAGCTTTTAAGATTCTAACATTCTAAGAACTAAGATTCTAAGACTCTAAGCTTCTAAGATTCTAAGCTTCTAAGCTTCTAAGAACTAAGATTCTAAGATTCTAAGCTTCCAAGATTCTAAGCTTCTAAGCTTCTAAGATTCTAACATTCTAAGATTCTAAGATCTAAGATTCTAAGCTTTTAAGATTCTAAGATTCTAAGCTTCTAAGATTCCAAGCTTCTAAGATTCTAAGCTTCTAAGCTTCTAAGATTCTAAGATTCTAAGCTCGTCAGAAAATAGACCTAAACAAGCAAGGATGTTGCTGTTGTAACTCCCCCCCTCCTCCGTCAGGAGCAATGACACGCCCCAGTTAATTACTTTCATTGGACGATAAAGGGTTGTTAATACAGGTAGCCTAACGCCTAATTATCAGTACGCTAGTACCCTGATTTGCTGGGCGCGTGAGCCCCAGCTGAGCTCAGTGCAGCAGATATAATTATTGCCTAAGTTAGCTCACACCTTGCAACAGTTGCCAAATAAGCAGAAACAGTCTTCACTTACTTGTAGTTGTTCGTGTCGTTCGGATTCGAATTCAGTTTGTTGAGTAAAATGCGCAGAATGTTGATAAAGAAAATCACATTTAGCTGAAATTTTACAATTGTGATCGGAGGGTGATTTTGGCACTGCGGGATGGTGAATTTTGGTTTGGCAAACGCACCAGAATGCAGAGCAGGTTGGCCCCGTCCTTCAGCCATTCAAGTGGTTGCGCGTCCGAGATCCAGCATCTGAGAGTGGATTTGCAAGGGCGGAGAAGTTCTCAAATCAAGTGGAGAGGCGCCGAAAAGATTGCTTTTTTGTTCTTGTTTAAGGGAAGAGAATTCCATCAACTAAATTAAATAATGTCAACTTTATCGACTTTCTGCACATTGAGATTAGACGAAGTCAGTCTACGAACTTCAGTCTGATGTCATTTTGCTTCTCATGTAAAACCAAACAAACAAACAAACAGAACTCTTTCCAAACCTGTCAACAATATCAGAGCGAGAAAAGCCGTACCTGTTATTCAACTGGCTGAACTGAGGCAGGACCGCGCGCAGTATGCAGTACACAGAATTAATTAACACTGCCGTACCTGGAAATAGACAGTGCAAGATAGGGTGACGTACAGTGAATCCCACTGCCACCAGATAGCTAACACAGGTATGACTCATTAGTTAAAATTCTCAAGAACTATGCAGTACCATATTTTTTAGTATGCCACTTTAAAACTCATGTGCTGTAATATGGTTTATCATTATGTCATATGGAGCCGAACTCGGGTTCCTTAGCGCGATAGTCAGACAGGGGTATCAAGACAGGCAATTACTAGTACATTCAATATTGAATGCTGTAAAGCTGCTGTTCACATTCAGCTTAGAAATGGCATTGTTTTTTGTATCGATTTCCTGACCCAAAGCCAAGCATCATTATTTTGCTGGACTGCTGCTCCCAGGCTCTCTTCACTGACCCTCACAGTTTCCTTTACTCACCCCATCCAAGCACGTAGTATGTCCATAGGGACTTCTCCCGGTCGAATGCCCGGATGAGCAGGCGATGCAGGTAGAAGCCCTCAACGAAGATCCACATAAACATTGCTGACTGCATTGTCCTGTGCAGTACTGACAGCAGAATGCAGCCGATCTGCCAGAAGTTCCGGTTTGAGAAGTCAATCAAGGAGCCAAAATATTCCACAAATCCTCTTGAGCTACTGGAAGTAAACTTCAGCCCCATCATGACTTGAACTCTTGGATCTTCCGTGTGAATTCGCTACCTGGCTAAGCACTCTATTGTGGTATTTCTGCAATCGCTCTACTTGATAGCTTTGGGCCCCAATTGAGCCGTGCTCATCAGTGCTCACCCCGCCGCTGTGCAACACAGAATCAGCCTCGGAGTCGGCGGCCTGCGATGCTGACTCCAGACTCCGCAGTGATCGTTCATTGACGTCAATATGATAGAGCTTAGTAGTTGCTATGCTCAGCGCGGCGTCCAGAGTCAGTGCTAGGAACAGATTCACGTGGATCACAACTCGCTGCTGCTTTCGGAGACTTCTAGAAACATTATGTTAGAAAATTCGAAATGCTCCAATCACAGAGGCAAGTTTAAATTAAATGCACACTGCGCAGGACTCACTCGTAGCCCAGGAAGATGCCGATTGCGGGCAATAGGAAGCAAATCGAGACACAATAAAAGGACAACGAAATCTTCTTGAATATGATGTCCCACTGAAATGAAGCAGAGTTTGCTGGTTAAAATCTGGCGCTGAATGTACTTTCTAGTGGCTTTTTGTCCACGCGGTTTTGTTAGAGAGAATGCAGAAATGAATGCTAGTATTTATGTCGCATTGAAAGACTGAGAGACCATTGGCCTCGACTGCGTCTATAGTTAGAAAGGATTTAGCTGTTCAGTATCTCTGAATGATTGAATTGGGTTTGTATATCCAAGCTGGACTTAGCTTTCTATCCCATTCTGCCAACCGGCTCCATTACTGCAGGCCAGAAAACGGAGAGGGAGTCAGAGCGACTGACAGAGAGCGTCTTCGTAAACTGATATGCACTTGCAGCTCTGATCCTCTGAGGCTTAGCGCTCTTCTGCTTGTTCCCTGACTTCCTGGACTCTGCATCTGTTTCTTTTGCATAATAGTAGAGCTCATATCATTGTCTTGCTTTCTCAGTGTCCTAGTGTCTAATAAGTGTCTCTTAGTGGCTTTGTGCAATGGTCTTGGCATCGTAGCGTCGTCGCGTCTTCATGTCTTGGTCTTAGTGGCTTGGTGCCTGTGCGTCTTAGTGGCTTGGTGTCTGTGCGTCTTAGTGGCTTGGTGTCTGTGCGTCTTAGTGGCTTGGTGTCTGTGCGTCTTAGTGGCTTGGTGTCTGTGCGTCTTAGTGGCTTGGTGTCTGTGCGTCTTAGTAGCTTGGTGTCTGTGCGTCTTAGTGGCTTGGTGTCTGTGCGTCTTAGTGGCTTGGTGTCTGTGCGTCTTAGTGGCTTGGTGTCTGTGCGTCTTAGTAGCTTGGTGTCTGTGCGTCTTAGTGGCTTGGTGCCTGTGCGTCTTAGTGGCTTGGTGTCTGTGCGTCTTAGTGGCTTGGTGTCTGTGCGTCTTAGTGGCTTGGTGTCTGTGCGTCTTAGTGGCTTGGTGTCTGTGCGTCTTAGTGGCTTGGTGTCTGTGCGTCTTAGTGGCTTGGTGTCTGTGCGTCTTAGTGGCTTGGTGTCTGTGCGTCTTAGTAGCTTGGTGTCTGTGCGTCTTAGTGGCTTGGTGCCTGTGCGTCTTAGTGGCTTGGTGCCTGTGCGTCTTAGTGGCTTGGTGTCTGTGTGTCTTAGTGGCTTGGTGTCTGTGCGTCTTAGTGGTTTGGTGTCTGTGCGTCTTAGTGGTTTGGTGTCTGTGCGTCTTAGTGGTTTGGTGTCTGTGCGTCTTAGTGGCTTGGTGTCTGTGCGTCTTAGTGGCTTGGTGTCTGTGCGTCTTAGTGGCTTGGTGTCTGTGCGTCTTAGTGGCTTGGTGTCTGTGCGTCTTAGTGGCTTGGTATCTTTGCGCGTCTTAATGTCTTAGTGTCTCTTGTGTGTATTAGTGTCTCTGGTTTAGTGTATCTGCATCTTAGTGCCTTGATGTCTCTGTGTGTCTTAGTGTCCTAGTGTATTGTCGTTTGAGTGTCCGTCTGTCTGTCTGTCTGTCTGTCTGTCTGTCTGTCTGTCTGTCTGTCCGTCTGTCTGTCTGTCTGTCTGTCTGTCTGTCTGTCTGTCTGTCTGTCTGTCTGTCTGTCTGTCTGTCTGTCTGTCTGTCTGTCTGTCTGTCTGTCTGTCTGTCTGTCTGTCTGTCTGTCTGTCTGTCTGTCTGTCTGTCTGTCTGTCTGTCTGTCTGTCTGTCTGTCTGTCTGTCTGTCTGTCTGTCTGTCTGTCTGTCTGTCTGTCTGTCTGTCTGTCTGTCTGTCTGTCTGTCTGTCTGTCTGTCTGTCTGTCTGTCTGTCTGTCTGTCTGTCTGTCTGTCTGTCTGTCTGTCTGTCTGTCTGTCTGTCTGTCTGTCTGTCTGTCTGTCTGTCTGTCTGTCTGTCTGTCTGTCTGTCTGTCTAATCCAAAGCGCAGCCTCTCCAACTTACCTCAAGCAGGGAGTTGCTAAAGCAGCTCATGTAATTAGTGGACTCCCACACGACCCCGCGACTAGTCTTGGTCTCCCAGGTGCCGTCCTCCGTGCACTGAATTGAAAAAGTGTCTGCCGGGTGCAAAAAGGGGATATTAGGCGTCTGAAATGCACTGTATACGAGTACAAAATAATATTGTATATCCTACTGAACAGGTTTTGATTAGCTTTCAATTTGATAGACCAGATATTGCGTGCAGCAACTACTCTGGCATTAGAGGCAAAAAGTTGAACCATTCAGTTGGCAATGAGGCGACTTTCTCCCGGCAGGATGTGAACAAAGCAGATGGTCACGAACTTTCGAGCGGCACTATTTGATTTGAGATTTGTTAAAAGTGCAACTTGGCTTGTTGCACTGCCATCGGACGGGGCAGAGTGTTTCTTGCTCGAACTGGCATACAAACCCTTAACTGTGGTTTTGGAACATTCGTCCCAATTAGTCACCCATCCTGGCCACCCTCAAGTTCCATCAAAGTACACCCACAAACAAGTTTGTCTCAGTAATGTGTAGTTTTTAATGTCGTCTTATAAGCTCATCCACTCATCCTCATCCTAATCAGCTAACAAGCACACTCGCCAGGAAGCACACTCCCCAGGAAGCACACTCTCCAGGAAGCACACTCCCCAGAAAGCACACTCTCCAGCAAGCACACTCTCCAGGAAGCACAGTCTCCAGGAAGTACACTCCCCAGGAAGCACACTCTCCAGGAAGCACACTCCCAGGAAGCATACTATCCAGGAAGCACACTCTCCAGGAAGCACACTCTCTAGGAAGCACACTCTCCAGGAAGCACACTCCCAGGAAGCATACTATCCAGGAAGCACACTCTCCAGGAAGCACACTCTCCAGGAAGCACTCTCTCCAGGAAGCACACTCTCCAGGAAGCACACTCTCCAGGAAGCACACTCTCCAGGAAGAACACTCTCCAGGAAGTACACTCTCCAGGAAGCACACTCTCCAGGAAGCACACTCTCCAGGAAGCACACTCTCCAGGAAGCACACTCTCCAGGAAGCACACTCTCCAGGAAGCACACTCTCCAGGAAGCACACTCTCCAGGAAGCACACTCTCCAGGAAGTACACTCCCCAAGAAGCACACTCTCCAGGAAGCACACTCCCAGGAAGCACACTCTCCAGGAAGCACACTCCCAGGAAGCACACTCCCAGGAAGCACACTCTCCAGCAAGCACACTCTCCAGGAAGCATACTCTCCAGGAAGCACACTCTCCAGGAAGCACACTCGCCCCAGTTTTCACTCGGCAGTCACTCACTGTTCGGATTGGCGCTGGGCAGGTAGGTCGGGCAGCCGTACTTAGTCGAGGATCCGCTAGCCGTTGCGTTGATGCAGTGCAGGCCGTCCCAGGTGGCCGGGCACATCGCTCCGGCAGCGGCCTCGGCGGAGGCCTCCGCCCCAGTCGCCAGCTGAGCCCGGCAGCAGGCCACAGCAGCCAGGCAGCAGCGGCGCAACATGGTTGAGCAGTCCTCAACCTGGGGCGCGTGCTTCGGCTCGAGCCGAACAAATGCCGAGCAGACGTCCGCAGAGAACTGAGTCTCGTTGAAGAATCTGAGCTGCTTGGAAGTTTGCAGCGCGTACAGCACCCTGTCCGCTCTGGTGCTGAATATTCTCGGCAGCAGTCGGGTGCCATTGTGGGCTCGGCACGTCGGCTGCGGCGGCTGCGGCGGCGAGGTTAGATCTGTCGATCGACGGTCGACGGTCGACGAAGGAGCCGCGGCCGAAGCCAGTAGACAGCAGGTGATAAGCGCGGCCAGGCACTGGCGTGGCATGCGGAGGCTGGCAATGAGGATGAGGAATCTGTTGGATAAAACAAGTCGCTTTCACGCACCTAGTCATTTCTCTCTGAAGCTGGCGACAGGCCAGTGTGAGAAATGAGACGCCACTCGGGCCCTGTTATTTTCTTTCCGGGGAGCAATGAATCTTACCGTTGCCTGAGGGTGAAGAAGCTGTCACTGCCCGCTGGAAATCTCTGGCTTTAGCGGCCACTTGCCCGGTCTTTTATTACAAGAGAAGAGGGGCCTGTCTGACGGTGTTTTTACACTAATTTTAGCCGCTCCTGTCGCTGTTTCAAGTCGGTATCTGGGAGGGAATCGGGGAAATCAATGCCCAGATGTCGTTTGGGGAGAGCGAGAAGGGAGAGAGCTTGCAATATTTATGGGTTCGTTTCTGTCTCCAGCTGCCCAATGGGAGGGTTGCTGGGAGTTCTACCCCCCCCCCCAGCGGCCAGGAGGCTGCTGCTTCAATCCTAATCATTTCTCGTGGCGAGGTGTCAGAAAGCGTCCTTCTGATTCGATTTGCCTCGCTGCTATTTTCTTTGCGTCTTTCGTTGTTTTCGAGCTTTCGAATGGATGCGCCGAAACTTACCGAATTCCCAAAGGGAATGGTGGAGGAATTCCAAAGCCTGTTGAGTCCGACTGGGAGCACGAAAACTGGCCTTCTTAGCGTCTTTTTTTAAGGCAGACATAATTAAAATCCTCCAGATTCTCCTATCGGCCAGGATTAGTGCCTCTGATTTTCCGGACTCCCAATGATTTTTTCCCTGATTTTTTTCACAGAAAATGCTTGACCAGACAAAAAATTACGGCTTTGTTCGTGCTAAACTGGTTCTAGTGACTCAATGGTTTTGCTGAAGATTCAGGTTTCATTTTAAAATATTGATATCAGGTTGGAGATGCACCATCTACCAAGCTATTAACCGAATCAGTTTCATGCTGTTTCAGAAGCTTGAAAAACCTAGCGATCCTCAACATGATCAATGTGGTCTATGTGCACGGGGCAGAGAGACGGAGAGGGAGGTGGGTATGCACGGAGAAGAGAGACGGAGAGGGAGGTGGGTGTGCACGGAGAAGAGAGACGGAGAGGGAGGTGGGTGTGCACGGGGCAGAGAGACGGAGAGGGAGGTGGGTGTGCACGGGGCAGAGAGACGGAGAGGGAGGTGGGTGTGCACGGGGCAGAGAGACGGAGAGAGACGAGAGGGCGCAGATGGAGGGAGAGAGAAGTACACTAGGAGCACAAAGTGGACAAAGCAAGGGAGCGAGCGCAAACGGGGCGGTGCCCGACCGGTCATTAACCATCGTAAACGTCACCCCGAAAGGGGAACGCTTACGGATAAGAAACAGCGTTGGCATCAGGTCACTTCAACGAAGCGCGGAGGCTGACCACCCCGGACAGGATCGTAAGCTACGCGCGTTCGCCCGGGATTGCAGCCCGATGAAGATCGCAGACGCCACTCTCGCGAGCTCCTCTGCTGCTGGCGAGGGGTGGGCGCAGCCCCAAGACTAATTCCTGTCCTGATTTAAGCTTAAAGCAATGATCTTACCTGACTTTTCAAAGTATCCAAAGATGTTCTGAGCTGCCGAGAAGCAGCCTCCACTGAACCCTTTTAAATCAGCGGAAGCCAAATTGTTATAGGCGGCGTAATTGGAGCGCTCTTGAACTGGAGATTCGCGCGGTAGACAATTCGCCTGAGCCGCACAGCGGAAAGAACTCGAGATTTCGGGTTTATCAGCCCTAAGAATTTTCATGCCATATTGCAGTTATAACCGGCTATGCCTAACCAATCCGCTTTGCGAGCTCCGAGGCCACCCTCACCCGAGCACAAGATAGTGACTGTGCTAGTGCACCTACTCTCTCTGCTCTACTCTCTCCCATTTTTTTCACTGCAGATATTTTCATGTAGGTCAACATGCGGTATGTACATTCTCGATATTTAAGAAAGACGCTTAGGGAAAATTGATGACGCATGATTTAGCAATTTTCAATCGCAGATTTGCTGTGTGTATATTTGCTCGCGAAGAGGGAGTGGGCGAGGAGGGAGAGGGCGAGGAGGGAGAGGGCGAGGAGGGAGAGGGCGAGGAGGGAGAGGGCGAGGAGGGAGAGGGCGAGGAGGGAGAGGGCGAGGAGGGAGAGGGCGAGGAGGGAGAGGGCGAGGAGGGAGAGGGCGAGGAGGGAGAGGGCGAGGAGGGAGAGGGCGAGGAGGGAGAGGGCGAGGAGGGAGAGGGCGAGGAGGGAGAGGGCGAGGAGGGAGAGGGCGAGGAGGGAGAGGGCGAGGAGGGAGAGGGCGAGGAGGGAGAGGGCGAGGAGGGAGAGGGCGAGGAGGGAGAGGGCGAGGAGGAGAGGGAGAGGAGGGAGAGGGGGAGGAGGGAGAGGGCGAGGAGGGAGAGGGCGAGGGGTAGAGGGCTCTTAAACAGCCAGAAACTCAGTCACAGAGTTTTCAATCGACCCTATGAAGCCCCAGCACAGTGGGGCATACGCTGAGCAACAGTGAGAGGAAAAGGGGAGAGAGGCAAAAAGCGACCGGGACATGACGGATGGCTTCCCCGGTCAGGCGTCTCCCCAAAGCCCTTATTTTTCTATTTGCTTTTTTCCAAGAAACTTTGCTGCCCGTTGCATCGAAAAAAGCGTAAAGAATAATTAAAGAGGCCATATAGCGGTGGCTTTGCAGTTTGTGCTTCATTAAGCTTGAACCCGGCAATATTACTCGAATTGGGGCAATAGCTCAGATTCCTCGCTAAGCTGGCAATGAGACCGGAAAATATCAGGAGCAGATTTCGGACCGGGTTGGTCCCGGAAGGAAGCAGAAAAAAACCTCGCGAATCCCCGATATTCCCCCTCCTCTTCCGGGAGTTCCGGAAGCAGAGTCTGGAGTGGGAGCCCCCCTCGCCCCGTTGTCAGACAACTGTTCAGTTCTTCAGTTTAAAGCAGGGGTCAGCAAACTCCGGGCAGCTTAATGTTTATCTCTTCTCAGCTCCCTTCTGTCTGATCTTCACTCTCTTCTCTTTTCTCTCCTCTCCTTTTCTCTCCTTTCTCTCCTCTCTCCTCTCTCCTATCCTCTCCTTTCTCTCCTCTCCTCTCGTCTCCTTTCTCTCCTCTCCTCTCGTCTCCTTTCTCTCCTCTCCTCTCGTCTCCTTTCTCTCCTCTCCTCCCCTCTCCTTTCTCTCCTCTCCTCTCGTCTCCTTTCTCTCCTCTCCTCTTCTCTCCTTTCTCTCCTCTCTCCTCTCCTCTCCTTTCTCTACCCTCTCCTCTCCTCTCCTCTTCTCTCCTTTCTCTCCTCTCTCCTCTCCTCTCCTTTCTCTACCCTCTCCTCTCCTCTCCTTTCTCTCCCCTCTCCTCTCCTCTCCTTTCTCTCCCCTCTCCTCTTCCCTCCTTTCTCTCCTCTCCTCTTCTCTCCTTTCTCTCCTCTCTCCTCTCCTCTCCTTTCTCTACCCTCTCCTCTCCTCTCCTTTCTCTCCCCTCTCCTCTCCTCTCCTTTCTCTTCTCTCTTCTCTCCTCTTCTTTCTCTCCTCTCTCCCTCCTATCCTTTTTATTTCTTCTCTCTTTTATTCCCTCGTCTCTCCTTTTCATATATCTCGCCTGTCTTCTCTATTCTCTCTCCTCTCTCCTAACGTTTTACTAAATTTATCATAATTTCTCTTTGTTTAAATGGATTATTTTAAAGTAAAGTTAATCTCAGTTTAAAGCTGGATAATAAATTCGTCTTCATAATTGTTTAGACAAACATCAAAGAAACATTTTGAAGTCTAGTTTAAAATTGCGAAAAACAAAAGTTTTCAGACAATTAAGGCTTGTGAAAGAGTTTCCACTCCAAGTTCTGGCTCAGGATCTCCTTGCCTCTTCCCAGCAAGCCCAAGACGCCAGATGGCGGCCATATCCCCCACCAGCTCCCCATCAGCTCGACCCTAATCTTAATCATTCCGCCTAGGCCTATTGTGAGCAATCGAGGGTAACGCTAAAGCCGAGTTGAAACAAAATATAAATCCGCGAACTAATCGCAAAATCTCGCGATGAAAATTTGTTAAAGCAGGGGGAGGGGGTGCGCCGGCAGAGTAAAGAGGCCAGGCAGGCGTCTGTTTGCTCAGCACTGCGCCACCCGGCTGCAGTGTGCAGGAATTTCTAGAGTAAAGTCACTCGCGTCTGTGTACCTGCCCCTTACCTACAGCTGCGATGGCTCAGCCTCTTAGCCGCCATCTCTCAATGTGTGTGCACTTCATACTTAAATGATCGAATTCTAGCTTGTTTCTTTCCTATTGCTGCTTTTAGTGTTGTTTTATCTACATTAGACAAAAATCTTTCATACTCGAAATTCGTCTGTATCCTTGTGCCGTACTTGTACGCACTTTTGAATTTAGTTTTACTGAAGATCTTACTCCCTCTGTACTTTAAAAACCCATTCTAGCATCCACCTGACTCCCAATGTACATTGAAACCCAATTTCAGCATCCACCTCACTCCAAGTGTACACTTAAACCCCATTCTAGCATCTACCTGACTCCCAATGTACACTGAAACCCAATTCAAGCATCCACCTCACTCCCAGTGTACACTGAAACCCCATTCTAACATCCACCTCACTACCAATGTACATTGAAACCCAATTCCAGCATCCACCTCACTCCCAGTGTACACTGAAACCCCATTCTAACATCCACTCACTACTAATGTACATTGAAGCCTCAGAATAGCACCCACCTCACTCCAAATGTACATTAAAACCACCATCTAGCACCCACCTGACTCCCAATGTACATTGAAAGCCCATTCTGACGCCCACCTCACGTTCACTGTACAGAAATTTAAACTTCTTTCTTAGCAAATTAAACTTTTACTGCGAGCGCATATAAAAACCTAATGATATAAGCATGATGCAGCAGTACATGGTAGTTATGTTCTACATTAAGTGTACACAATCAGAGAACCCTAAAAGCATAAGAATATTTATTTTGCACCTCAAGCGTGAGAATTTCAAATGCCAAGCAAAACATGGCCCTTCTTGTCCTTCAATACGTGCCTATGCATATTTTATTTATCTTGCACCCTGTACGTGACAGAAGCTCATTCAGTGGTAGTAAGTAGCATAGGCGATAAGATAGGCGGGTATTGTTTGCATTGTTTAGCTGCCGTTGCTCTCGCCTCTCACAGCTGAAGCTTGCGTGATGAAATAAAATGTACTGGGGGGTGAGGGGTACAGGTTGAGCGAAAGGAGTGAATTTCTGAATTTTCATTTTTCATTCTCCCACTACTGAACTCGATTTGATGCAAAACAGAAATGTAGTTAAACTGGAACTGTCAGATTGATCATAACTGTGTCAGATTGATCATGAATGTGTCAGATTGATCATGACTGTGTCAGATTGATCATGACTGTGTCAGATTGATCATGACTGTGTCAGATTGATCATGACTGTGTCAGATTGATCATGACTGTGTCAGATTGATCATGACTGTGTCAGATTGATCATGACTGTGTCAGATTAATCATGACTGTGTCAGATTGATCATGACTGTGTCAGATTGATCATGACTATGTCAGATTGATCATGACTGTGTCAGATTAATCATGACTGTGTCAGATTGATCATGACTGTGTCAGATTGATCATGACTGTGTCAGATTGATCATGACTGTGTCAGATTGATCATGACTGTGTCAGATTGATCATGACTGTGTCAGATTGATCATGACTGTGTCAGATTAATCATGACTGTGTCAGATTAATCATGACTGTGTCAGATTGATCATGACTGTGTCAGATTGATCATGACTGTGTCAGATTGATCATGACTGTGTCAGATTGATCATGACTGTGTCAGATTGATCATGACTGTGTCAGATTGATCATGACTGTGTCAGATTGATCATGACTGTGTCAGATTGATCATGACTGTGTCAGATTGATCATGACTGTGTCAGATTGATCATGACTGTGTCAGATTGATCATGACTGTGTCAGATTGATCATGACTGTGTCAGATTGATCATGACTGTGTCAGATTGATCATGACTGTGTCAGATTGATCATGACTGTGTCAGATTGATCATGACTGTGTCAGATTGATCATGAATGTGTCAGATTGATCATGACTGTGTCAGATTGATCATGACTGTGTCAGATTGATCATGACTGTGTCAGATTGATCATGACTGTGTCAGATTGATCATGACTGTGTCAGATTGATCATGACTGTGTCAGATTGATCATGACTGTGTCAGATTGATCATGACTGTGTCAGATTGATCATGACTGTGTCAGATTGATCATGACTGTGTCAGATTGATCATGACTGTGTCAGATTGATCATGACTGTGTCAGATTGATCATGACTGTGTCAGATTGATCATGACTGTGTCAGATTGATCATGACTGTGTCAGATTGATCATGACTGTGTCAGATTGATCATGAATGTGTCAGATTGATCATGACTGTGTCAGATTGATCATGACTGTGTCAGATTGATCATGACTATGCCAGATTGATCATGACTGTGTCAGATTAATCATGACTGTGTCAGATTGATCATGATTGTGATCAATTGTGTCAGAATTGTCTGAATTGTGTCAGATTCACCAGGAATTGTATCAGCTTGACCATAGCTATTACTGTCAGATAGACCAGCAGTTTGTCGGGATGCACAATGAATGTCAGGGTGAACAGGTCAGGGAAGGGGTCAGAAATGGTGTGAGAATTTAGGCGCTGACAATGACTGTAGTCGGACATAAACTCACCCCTGCTGCAGTACTGGAGTGTCTGCCATTAACACTGTTGTGTCTGCAGGCGGGACAGACAGGCAGAGAAGTCAGGCCAAACAGAGAAAGTTAGAGATGGAAACAAATCTTGGACTTACTCTGCTGCATAATTAGCACTTCAGACCGCCAATAACCTTCATTGGTATGACCGATGCCTGTGAATAGTATCTTAGCTCGCGCTGTCCCGCTGTCACTCACAATCCTGGCACTCAGTGTACAGTATTGACAGTGCACTCCAGTCGGAATCCTTGTTAACCAGAATGGGGAAGGCATGCGATGCCCGATTCTACAAATAAGATATATAGTTTGCTATAAATTATCTAAACTATCTGCTCATTTGCGGTGTGTTCTCATGTGCAGTGCCTGCTCATGTGTGGTGTGTTCTCATCAGCAGTGTCTGCTCATGTGCAGTGTCTGCTCATCTGCGGTGTGTTCTCATGTGCAGTGTCTGCTCATGTGCAGTGTCTGCTCATGTGCAGTGCCTGCTCATCTGTGGTGTGTTCTCATGTGCAGTGTCTGCTCATCTGTGGTGTGTTCTCATCTGCAGTGTCTGCTCATCTGCAGTGTCTGCTCATCTGCAGTGTCTGCTCATCTGCGGTGTGTTCTCATGTGCAGTGTCTGCTCATGTGCAGTGTCTGCTCATGTGCAGTGCCTGCTCATCTGTGGTGTGTTCTCATGTGCAGTGTCTGCTCATCTGTGGTGTGTTCTCATCTGCAGTGTCTGCTCATCTGCAGTGTCTGCTCATCTGCAGTGTCTGCTCATCTGCAGTGTCTGCTCATCTGCAGTGTCTGCTCATCTGCGGTATCTGCTCATTTGCGGTGTGTTCTCATGTGCAGTGTCTGCTCATCTGCGGTGTGTTCTCATCTGCAGTGTCTGCTCATCTGCAGTGTCTGCTCATCTGCAGTGTCTGCTCATGTGCAGTGTCTGCTCATGTGCAGTGTCTGCTCATGTGCAGTGTCTGCTCATCTGCGGTGTGTTCTCATGTGCAGTGTCTGCTCATGTGCAGTGTCTGCTCATGTGCAGTGTCTGCTCATGTGCAGTGTCTGCTCATGTGCAGTGTCTGCTCATCTGCGGTGTGTTCTCATGTGCAGTGTCTGCTCATGTGCAGTGTCTGCTCATCTGCGGTGTGTTCTCATGTGCAGTGTCTGCTCATCTGTAGTGTCTGCTCATCCGACCCAGCTATCACTTCTCACTGCCCCTAGTTTGACTTCTATGTATTCCTTTTGTGTGACAGTCGAGCCTTGTCTAACTGGTTACTTGTCGGCAACATGTTTTAATTTTTTATCTAGCCATCTAACAAGGATCAATGGATAAAAAACAAGCCAAAAAGCTTTACCTGCTTTTAGCCAAGCACAATTTGAAAGCAACAATGCGAATTTCGATCGGAATGCATTTTTGTTTGAGCCGTTCATCAGCTACGAGCGCACCTGCCGGATCGAACCGATCTCCCACCCATTAAGAAACCTTTTAGCTGGTCCGCCGTGACAATCCTAAATTGTAAAAATGTCAATCAAAACATTTTAGACAAAAGAATACAGTTAAAGTTGTGTTTAAATGTTGTATATGATAATCAATAATCATATCACACTTTGCTTTCGAGGTTCCATAGAAGCAAAAGTTGGGCATAAGAAGCAAAATATTCTGCTAAAAGAAGATCAGGCACCAATTTCTTCTTTCTCATCTAAAACTTGATTAAACAGAAACTAAGAGAGAGCTGCACTGGCTTTGGCGCAGACCCCATGAGATGCTGCCTGGGGGGGGGGGCACATGAAGCTGACAGACCGTCACTTTCAATCGCAATGTTTGCTTCGTAGAAACTTCTCTCTGTCTGTCTCTGTGTTTCTGTGTGTTTCCTCACTTCTCCGTCTCTTGCTTTCTTGGCTCCGAATCTCTGCAAGTTTTCTTTCTTCTTCTGCTGCTGTTGCTGCTTTTGCGCTGAAAGAAATAGACCCCCCCCCCTAGTCCTTGCTGGCTATCAGATAGATCAGATAGATTAGATTCTATTCCCGCTAGATTCTATCAGACAAAATCAATCGACAGATCGATTTTAGAATTTCTATAATAGACAAAAAATGCAAGTTACTCTACTTTACTCAGTAGTGCAGTTGGCTTTACAGAAGGCAAATTAATGCCAGCCCTGAAAGCAGATATCGATCTACTATATCTATGCTCTATTTTTAGAGGCATTGCACTGGAAACAGCGAAACCTAATTAGCACCCTGCTTTGCCTTCGCGTGTCGCCTTGATATCATCTGCTATCCAAGAAGATAATCCCTGCTGCCAAAGCCTCTGATGGATTATAGAAACATCTGGTTTGTTTTTGCTCGTATGTATGATAAAAATCGATTTTATTTATACTAAAGCTTGAGAGCTAATAAAATTTGACCATCTATATTCAAAACCGGCTCAGTGACAGTTTACTGACATTTTATTGTCAGTTCAGTGACAGTATGTTGACAGTTCAGTGACAGTATGTTGACAGTTCAGTGACAGTATGTTGACAGTTCAGTGACAGTTTTTTGTCAGTTCAGTGACAGTTTATTGTCAGTTCAGTGACAGTCTATTGTCAGTTCAGTGACAGTTTATTGTCAGTTCAGTGACAGTCTATTGTCAGTTCAGTGACAGTCTATTGTCAGTTCAGTGACAGTTTATTGTCAGTTCAGTGACAGTTTATTGACAGTTTAGTGACAGTTTATTGTCAGTTCAGTGACAGTTTATTGTCAGTTCAGTGACAGTTTATTGACAGTTTAGTGACAGTTTATTGTCAGTTCAGTGACAGTTTATTGACAGTTTAGTGACAGTTTATTGACAGTTTAGTGACAGTTTATTGTCAGTTCAGTGACAGTCTATTGTCAGTTCAGTGACAGTTTATTGTCAGTTCAGTGACAGTCTATTGTCAGTTCAGTGACAGTTTATTGTCAGTTCAGTGACAGTTTATTGTCAGTTCAGTGACAGTTTATTGTCAGTTCAGTGACAGTTTATTGTCAGTTCAGTGACAGTTTATTGTCAGTTCAGTGACAGTCTATTGTCAGTTCAGTGACAGTTTATTGACAGTTTAGTGACAGTTTATTGACAGTTTAGTGACAGTTTATTGACAGTTTAGTGACAGTTTATTGTCAGTTCAGTGACAGTTTATTGACAGTTTAGTGACAGTTTATTGTCAGTTCAGTGACAGTTTATTGACAGTTTAGTGACAGTTTATTGACAGTTTAGTGACAGTTTATTGTCAGTTCAGTGACAGTCTATTGTCAGTTCAGTGACAGTTTATTGTCAGTTCAGTGACAGTCTATTGTCAGCTCAGTGACAGTCTATTGTCAGTTCAGTGACAGTTTATTGTCAGTTCAGTGACAGTTTATTGTCAGTTCAGTGACAGTTTATTGTCAGTTCAGTGACAGTTTATTGTCAGTTCAGTGACAGTCAGTGACAGTTTATTGTCAGTCAGTGACAGTTTATTGTCAGTTCAGTGACAGTTTATTGTCAGTTCAGTGACAGTTTATTGTCAGCTCAGTGACAGTTTATCGTCAGTTCAGTGACAGTTTATTGTCAGTTCAGTGACAGTTTATTGTCAGTTCAGTGACAGTTTATTGTCAGTTCAGTGACAGTTTATTGTCAGCTCAGTGACAGTTTATTGTCAGTTCAGTTACAGTTTATTGTCAGTTCAGTGACAGTTTATTGTCAGTTCAGTGACAGTATTTACTTCGAAGAATATCCTTAGTCACGTGTGAGCAAGTACTGTAATTCTGAGTACCCCTGAGTCTGAGCCAACTCTTGATCCTGTTGCCTGAGGACTCAGCAAAGCCGCGGACTCGAGAACGAACTTCTGCCGCATCGTAAATAACTGTCAGACTTATCAGTGACATGTTTTTGTTGCCCCGACCGCCCCCACCAGTCCAGCCAAAAAACAGTGCCAACTTAGATAAAGCGCACCGGGTCAACTCTGCGTGTTTAATCATGGCAGCTTCTGAGGCCCGAAGGCAGGTGTCAGAATTTTTTTAGGGTTGTCTTGCATTAAAAAATCGAGGAACGAAAAGAAAGTTTATTTCATATTTTTTCCATTTCTCTCCAATCACAAAAAAGTCGAGTTGCAAATAAATAGAAATTCACAAAATAATTGCCAAGTTCCCACAAAAACAGCAAATGTTATAATTAAGAAAATTCTCATCGTCAGAAAGGCGATTTGGGCCAACTTGGAGATCCCTTCGAGGTTCTCTTGAATCCAGGTCAATACAACAGTAGAATTACGGAGAACGCGGTTAAGACAAGTCAATAATTGCTTCTGAAAGGTTTGAATTATTCACTGAAAAACTCTCGGTATTTCAGTTCCTATGAAGATGGACTTTTTCTTCATGTACTCAATAACCATTGGAGTAAACTAGCTCAATTCTCTTCTCATCTCTCCCATCTCATCTCTCTATACTCTTCTCTATTCTCTTCTCTAGTGTCATTGTCAGTTCAGCTCCAATGTCAGTTCAGCTCCAATGTCAGTTCAGCTCCAATGTCAGTTCAGCTCCAATGTCAGTTCAGCTCCAATGTCAGTTCAGCTCCAATGTCAGTTCAGCTCCAATGTCAGTTCAGCTCCAATGTCAGTTCAGCTCCAATGTCAGTTCAGCTCCAATGTCAGTTCAGCTCCAATGTCAGTTCAGCTCCCATGTCAGTTCAGCTCCCATGTCAGTTCAGTGTCATTGTCAGTTCAGCTCCAATGTCAGTTCAGTGTCATTGTCAGTTCAGCTCCAATGTCAGTTCAGTGTCATTGTCAGTTCAGCTCCAATATCAGTTCAGTGTCATTATCAGTTCAGCTCCAATGTCAGTTCAGCTCCAATGTCAGTTCAGCTCCAATATCAGTTCAGTGTCATTGTCAGTTCAGCTCCAATGTCAGTTCAGCTCCAATGTCAGTTCAGCTCCAATATCAGTTCAGTGTCATTGTCAGTTCAGCTCCAATGTCAGTTCAGCTCCAATGTCAGTTCAGCTCCAATATCAGTTCAGCTCCAATATCAGTTCAGTGTCATTGTCAGTTCAGCTCCAATGTCAGTTCAGCTCCAATGTCAGTTCAGCTCCAATATCAGTTCAGTGTCATTGTCAGTTCAGCTCCAATGTCAGTTCAGCTCCAATGTCAGTTCAGCTCCAATGTCAGTTCAGCTCCATTGTCAGTTCAGCTCCAATATCAGTTCAGTGTCATTGTCAGTTCAGCTCCAATGTCAGTTCAGCTCCAATGTCAGTTCAGCTCCAATGTCAGTTCAGCTCCATTGTCAGTTCAGCTCCAATATCAGTTCAGTGTCATTGTCAGTTCAGCTCCAATGTCAGTTCAGCTCCAATGTCAGTTCAGCTCCAATGTCAGTTCAGCTCCAATGTCAGTTCAGCTCCATTGTCAGTTCAGCTCCAATATCAGTTCAGTGTCATTGTCAGTTCAGCTCCAATGTCAGTTCAGCTCCAATGTCAGTTCAGCTCCAATATCAGTTCAGTGTCATTGTCAGTTCAGCTCCAATGTCAGTTCAGCTCCAATGTCAGTTCAGCTCCAATATCAGTTCAGTGTCATTGTCAGTTCAGCTCCAATGTCAGTTCAGCTCCAATGTCAGTTCAGCTCCAATGTCAGTTCAGCTCCAATATCAGTTCAGTGTCATTGTCAGTTCAGCTCCAATGTCAGTTCAGCTCAATGTCAGTTCAGCTCCAATGTCAGTTCAGCTCCAATGTCAGTTCAGCTCCAATGTCAGTTCAGCTCCATTGTCAGTTCAGCTCCAATGTCAGTTCAGCTCCAATGTCAGTTCAGCTCCAATGTCAGTTCAGCTCCAATGTCAGTTCAGCTCCATTGTCAGTTCAGCTCCAATGTCAGTTCAGCTCCATTGTCAGTTCAGCTCCAATGTCAGTTCAGTGTCATTGTCAGTTCAGCTCCAATATCAGTTCAGTGTCATTGTCAGTTCAGCTCCAATGTCAGTTCAGCTCCAATGTCAGTTCAGCTCCAATGTCAGTTCAGCTCCAATGTCAGTTCAGCTCCATTGTCAGTTCAGCTCCAATATCAGTTCAGTGTCATTGTCAGTTCAGCTCCAATGTCAGTTCAGCTCCAATGTCAGTTCAGCTCCAATATCAGTTCAGTGTCATTGTCAGTTCAGCTCCAATGTCAGTTCAGCTCCAATGTCAGTTCAGCTCCAATGTCAGTTCAGCTCCAATGTCAGTTCAGCTCCAATGTCAGTTCAGCTCCATTGTCAGTTCAGCTCCAATATCAGTTCAGTGTCATTGTCAGTTCAGCTCCAATGTCAGTTCAGCTCCAATGTCAGTTCAGCTCCAATGTCAGTTCAGCTCCAATGTCAGTTCAGCTCCATTGTCAGTTCAGCTCCAATATCAGTTCAGTGTCATTGTCAGTTCAGCTCCAATGTCAGTTCAGCTCCAATGTCAGTTCAGCTCCAATATCAGTTCAGTGTCATTGTCAGTTCAGCTCCAATGTCAGTTCAGCTCCAATGTCAGTTCAGCTCCATTGTCAGTTCAGCTCCAATATCAGTTCAGTGTCATTGTCAGTTGAGCTCCAATGTCAGTTCAGCTCCAATGTCAGTTCAGCTCCAATATCAGTTCAGCTCCAATGTCAGTTCAGCTCCAATATCAGTTCAGTGTCATTGTCAGTTCAGCTCCAATGTCAGTTCAGCTCCAATGTCAGTTCAGCTCCATTGTCAGTTCAGCTCCAATATCAGTTCAGTGTCATTGTCAGTTCAGCTCCAATGTCAGTTCAGCTTCAATGTCAGTTCAGCTCCAATGTCAGTTCAGCTCCAATGTCACTTCAGCTCCAATGTCAGTTCAGCTCCAATGTCAGTTCAGCTCCAATGTCAGTTCAGCTCCAATGTCAGTTCAGCTCCAATGTCAGTTCAGTGTCATTGTCAGTTCAGCTCCTATGTCAGTCTAGCTCCACATTACTCTCCTTCTCACTCCATATCAGTCTCGTTCTCACTCTCTCTGACTCTCTTGCTGTCCCTCGCTTCTCTTTCTTCGCATGCAGTGGCCTTGAACTTTGCTTTACTTACAGGTGCAACTTAGATTGCACCTGTCTTCAAGCGCTGGACAGCATACCCGATGCTTTACCGCCGATGATTAAACGGCTCTCCAACATGTGGCTCGTAGAAAAGTCTGTTGTCTTGAAACTGTCCGAACTCTTCTGAACTGCTCCAAAACAATGCAGAACCTGTTGATTGCAAAGCAGCGAAATAATTATTGTGACAGGGAGATGCGTAATTAGTATGGCCCTTTATATCATCATTCCTACTACGAGCGTAGACTTTGAAACTGCGTGCAATGGTCGCTTCGAAGGGGAAGAGACAGCAGGACAGTGAAGGGCCTATAGAGGCTTCTCTCTGTCATTGCAGTGTCATTGACAGTTTAGCGACACCGTCAGCTGAGCGTCAGTGTCGGTTCAGTGTCATTGTCAGTTCAGTGTCATTGTCAGTTTAGTGTCATTGTCAGTTTAGTGTCATGTCAGTTTAGTGTCATTGTCAGTTTAGTGTCATGTCAGTTTAGTGTCATTGTCAGTTCAAACAAAGCACAGGATCTGTTGTGCCAATTTTTTCCGTTTGCGTCAGCAAAACAGAAGCGCGATGTACTTTACGCAAAGCCTGGCCTGCACTGGCGTAATTATGTCCGTAATTTAATCAGATTTAATTAAATAAGTCAGTAAAACTGGACCCGAAGACTGCAGGCCTCACCCTTTGATCTCGGCGCTTTTGCACTGGGCAAGCCGCGTAAACATCTTTATTTAAAAAGTCACACTTGCACCAGAAAGAACTGGGGAAGCAAAAGCCGGAGGGGGGCTGCACTTCGACAACCGCACTGAAAATCTCATCAAAAGCCTTTCTAAAACGAGTTTGATAATTTGACCAACATCCTTGTTTGTAGAGTTCTCAACAACAACAAAGTACGCAGCCCCGTATGTTAGGTTACATTTTGAGCAGGGCGCGTCAGATGGCAGTGTCGGGCGCCCCGGCGTCGCGTAGGAGGCAGTCTACATATCGACGGGTTCGGGCCTGACCCCGCCTGAACGGGCCCTGAAAGGTGAACAGGTTGGGGGCAGTAGCCCTCGGTCCGGATCACGTGGCCCGCAGGATGGTGGGGGGCGCTGCAGCTTGGCCCGATCGTACAGGGCCTCGGTCCCGACGCTCTCGTCAGCTCGAAGGGCCGCACGGAGCAGCTCTGAGTGCGCCGAGTCCAACTGCCGCTCCAGTGTAACCGTCAGCGTCCACGTCTCGGCGTTGTATAGCAGGACCATTGCCTGCCACAGCCGAGCCCTCTGGCGGTCGGGCAGCGCTTTGGACTGGAGGACGGCTGGGATCGAAAGGAAGGCCGCCCAGGCAAGTCCTTTGCAAGACCTCAACCAGCCTGTCGATCTGGATGAGGACAGGAGGGCGGAGTCGTCGGCGTAGCCAAGCAGGCTCATACGCTTTTCGCTGTGGCGGCGACCGATGCGTCAGCGCAGCAGGAAGCCGTCGTCAGCCGAGGGGAGTGCGGTCCGTGAAATAGGGAAATTGTGGTGCATATTCGCTCCCGAGCTCTGTCTGCCCCTCAGCTACGTCTTGCTACATCTCACTCTCCCTCTCACTCTCCCTCTCACTCTCCCTCTCACTCTCCCTCTCACTCTCCCTCTCACTCTCCCTCTCACTCTCCCTCTCACTCTCCCTCTCACTCTCCCTCTCACTCTCCCTCTCACTCTCCCTCTCACTCTCCCTCTCACTCTCCCTCTCACTCTCCCTCTCACTCTCCCTCTCACTCTCCCTCTCACTCTCCCTCTCACTCTCCCTCTCACTCTCCCTCTCACTCTCCCTCTCACTCTCCCTCTCACTCTCCCTCTCACTCTCCCTCTCACTCTCCCTCTCACTCTCCCTCTCACTCTCCCTCTCACTCTCCCTCTCACTCTCCCTCTCACTCTCCCTCTCACTCTCCCTCTCACTCCCCTCCAGCTCTCACTCTCACTCTTCTTTCACTTACACTCTCACTCTACCTCTCACTCTCCAGCTTTCACTGTCCGCCTCTTATTTAAAAATCCCCTAGCACTAAGAATCTAATAATTCACATAATTCTTTTCGCTCTCACCTTTCAAGTTCCTCTGTCTAGACTGTCTCAATGTACCCCCTCAGCAGAGCAGCTTTCACTGCACTTCTTAGCCAGAAGTCGAGCTACAATCTGATTGGCTGAGCCACAGATTAACGCGCCGGTCCTTCCAACCCCCCGATCCGCCTTATATTGCCCGACGGGACAGGAAAATCCCCCCCTAAGCCCACAAGAATTCTTCCAAACTGAAACCTCAGCTTAATCTGTCTACTCTCTAAGATATTCACCATAAAATTATTCACCGACAACTCATGGATGTCGTAGTGATTGACCTAAAAGAGGTGAGTCTTCGTTCTCTGAAGTGAAAATCGCTTTTTTGTTTCTTGTTCACTAACACGATTTCCTGAACAATTGCCGCAGAAAAGTTCCCGCGAGAAACACAGATACACATATAGTAAAAAAACGCAGACCGCTCGCAGTGTGCACTTGTAGAAAATGTACTGAACAGCAGACTAAACCCTTTCCAAATCTGATTACGGCAGCTCAGGGCTATTCACCATGAATTCTCCATGAGTAGTCTCTCAGCGATGCAATTGTCCCGCTTTGCCAAGCGGATCTGAGTGAGGAAAGAGCAGGAGATGCAGACTCTGGGAGAGGCTTGCGGAACAAAACACGATCGGATAAGAAATTGCATCCCGATGAAGAGGATCAGGGCGATGTGTTGAACAAACCTCTTAGGAAAGGGGGGAGATTACTCTAGGGAAGCAGGCATCGTTCCATCATCACCTTTTTTCTATAGAAAGTTTTTTATAAAGTATGAGAAGCGAGTAAAGCTGGGCATAGTTGCCTTTCACTGCTTCCGCGCCGGAACTCCCAGCAGCGGTGGAACCGGTTTGTGCTCTAAGCTGAGGAGGGAACTGGGTGCCAGGAAGTCATGTGACACTTCGGGCCTCCATATTTAGACAGCTTGGAGCCTGGTGCAACATCTCTAATGAGCGGCTCCGACATCACAGGGAGGCTTTCCAGCTCCCCAACCTTCTGCCGCAGGCATTGGAAGCTGGCCGCGAGTTGAACCGCGAATTCCATGTTCTCCCAGACTGAGCAGCTGCGAATCTGTTGCGACTTTTCCTGTTCTGAGCTTTATTTTAACAAATTTTGCTAACTGAAAAATCATTGTACAAGGAAAGGAATGAAATCAATTTTTTTCAAGGCCCTTTAGCGAACGAAAGGGGCTGACTCGATGGATTGCTAATCTTACATCAATAAAGGGATAGAATGGATTGCTAATCTAGCCTACATCAATAAAGGAATAGAGTGAATTGCTAATCTAGCCTACATCAATGAAGGAATAGAATGGATTGCTAATCTAGCCTACATCAATAAAGGAATAGAATGAATTGCTAATCTAGCCTACATCAATAAAGGAATAGAGTGAATTGCTAATCTAGCCTACATCAATGAAGGAATAGAGTGAATTGCTAATCTAGCCTACATCAATGAAGGAATAGAATGGATTGCTAATCTAGTCTACATCAATAAGGAATAGGTGGATTGCTAATCTAGCCTAAATCAATAAAGGGATAGAATGGATTGCTAATCTAGCCTAAATCAATAAAGGGATAGAATGGATTGCTAATCTAGCCTACATCAATAAAGGGATAGAATGGATTGCTAATCCAGCCTAAATCAATAAAGGAATAGAGTGGATTGCTAATCTAGCCTACATCAATAAAGGAATAGAATGGATTGCTAATCTAGCCTACATCAATGAAGGAATAGAATGGATTGCTAATCTAGCCTAAATCAATAAAGGAATAGAATGGATTGCTAATCTAGTCTACATCAATGAAGGAATAGAATGGATTGCTAATCTAGTCTACATCAATGAAGGAATAGAATGGATTGCTAATCTAGTCTACATCAATGAAGGAATAGAATGGATTGCTAATCTAGCCTACATCAATGAAGGAATAGAATGGATTGCTAATCTAGTCTAAATCAATGAAGGAATAGAATGGATTGCTAATCTAGTCTAAATCAATGAAGGAATAGAATGGATTACTAATCTAGTCTACATCAATGAAGGAATAGAATGGATTGCTAATCTAGTCTACATCAATAAAGGGATAGAATGGATTGCTAATCTAGTCTAAATCAATGAAGGAATAGAATGGATTACTAATCTAGTCTACATCAATGAAGGAATAGAATGGATTACTAATCTAGTCTACATCAATAAAGGGATAGAATGGATAGCTAATCTAGCCTACATCAATGAAGGAATAGAATGGATTGCTAGTCTAGCCTAAATCAATAAAGGAATAGAATGGATTGCTAATCTAGCCTAAATCAATAAAGGGATAGAATGGATTGCTAATCTAGCCTACATCAATAAAGGAATAGAATGGATTGCTAATCTAGCCTAAATCAATAAAGGGATAGAATGGATTGCTAATCTAGCCTACATCAATAAAGGAATAGGTGGATTGCTAATCTAGCCTACATCAATAAAGGAATAGGTGGATTGCTAATCTAGCCTAAATCAATAAAGGGATAGAATGGATTGCTAATCTAGCCTACATCAATAAAGGAATAGAATGGATTGCTAATCTAGCCTACATCAATAAAGGAATAGAATGGATTGCTAATCTAGCCTAAATCAATAAAAGAATAGAATGGATTGCTAATCTAGCCTAAATCAATGAAGGAATAGAATGGATTGCTAATCTAGCCTAAATCAATAAAGGGATAGAATGGATTGCTAATCTAGCCTACATCAATAAAGGGATAGAATGGATTGCTAATCTAGCCTAAATCAATAAAGGGATAGAATGGATTGCTAATCTAGCCTACATCAACAAAGGAATAGAATGCATTGCTAATCTAGCCTAAATCAATAAAGGGATAGAATGGATTGCTAATCTAGCCTACATCAATAAAGGAATAGAATGCATTGCTAATCTAGCCTAAATCAATAAAGGGATAGAATGGATTGCTAATCTAGCCTAAATCAAAAAGGGATAGAATGGATTGCTAATCTAGCCTAAATCAATAAAGGGATAGAATGGATTGCTAATCTAGCCTAAATCAATAAAGGGATAGAATGGATTGCTAATCTAGCCTAAATCAATAAAGGGATAGAATGGATTGCCAATCTAGCCTAAATCAATAAAGGGATAGAATGGATTTCTAATCTAGCCTACATCAATAAAGGGATAGAATGGATTGCTAATCTAGCCTAAATCAATAAAGGGATAGAATGGATTGCTAATCTAGCCTACATCAATGAAGGAATAGAATGGATACTAATCTAGCCTACATCAATGAATGAATAGAATGGATTGCTAATCTAGCCTACATCAATGAAGGAATAGAATGGATTGCTAATCTAGCCTAAATCAATAAAGGGATAGAATGGATTGCTAATCTAGCCTACATCAATGAAGGAATAGAATGGATTGCTAATCTAGCCTACTTTAATGAATGAATAGAATGCATTGCTAATCTAGCCTACATCAATGAAGGAATAGAATGGATTGCTAATCTAGCCTACATCAATAAAGGAATAGAATGCATTGCTAATCTAGCCTACATCAATAAAGGAATAGGTGGATTGCTAATCTAGCCTACATCAATAAAGGAATAGGTGGATTGCTAATCTAGCCTAAATCAATAAAGGGATAGAATGGATTGCTAATCTAGCCTAAATCAATAAAGGGATAGAATGGATTGCTAATCTAGCCTAAATCAATAAAGGGATAGAATGGATTGCTAATCCAGCCTAAATCAATAAAGGGATAGAATGGATTGCTAATCTAGCCTAAATCAATAAAGGGATAGAATGGATTGCTAATCTAGCCTACATCAATGAAGGAATAGAATGGATTGCTAATCTAGCCTACATCAATAAAGGGATAGAATGGATTGCTAATCTAGCCTAAATCAATAAAGGGATAGAATGGATTGCTAATCTAGCCTACATCAATAAAGGGATAGAATGGATTGCTAATCTAGCCTAAATTAATAAAGGGATAGAATGGATTGCTAATCTAGCCTAAATCAATAAAGGAATAGAATGGATTGCTAATCTAGCCTAAATCAATAAAGGAATAGAATGGATTGCTAATCTATCCCTCAGTAGAAAAAAACAATTTTTTTTTGTTTCTTTATTTAACAAAATCGGTCAGTTAAGCAAGGCAGTCCAGCTACCTGGAATTCGATATGACTCGTCTCAAAGGCTGAATAGACAGTCTGTATAAATATTTCGGAAATGTAGTCGAAATCTGCTGAACCAGTCTTTAAAATATATCTCTGGCCAGTGAGTGTATGCAATTCCAGTTCCCCTAGACTGGGGATCAAGATTAGGGCGGGACCCAGGTTTTGCGGGGCTTCAAATTACGCTAAAAGAGCCTGCAGCCTGCAAAATCTTTTTTAACTGCCGCAGACGGAACACTTTCATCATTTGATAGGACATTTTCTTTCCCGGTGCTTTTGCACTGAAATCGAGCGTTTTGTGTACCGGATGCTGTCCAATCAATTTACTCGTAGATCGAAATTGTGGTGTTTAAAATCGAGTTGGAGTAGACTTGAGGCGGAGTGTGGTGGGCTTGCGGCGGAGTGAGGTGGGCTTGCGGCGGAGTGAGGTGGGGCTTGAGGCGGAGTGGGGTGGGCTTGAGGCGGAGTGGAGTGTGCTTGCGGCGGAGTGGGGTGGGCTTGAGGCGGAGTGGGGTGGGGCTTGAGGCGGAGTGGGGTGGGGCTTGATGAAAATTTGACTGTGGTTTTGTTTGTGGAGTTAACAAAAAACCAATACAATTTTTGCCTCTCCCGCCGGGCAGCGCACAAAGCAAGTTGCGAACCGTGAGCGGCTGAGCGGGATCGTGGCTGAATACCTGGACTACGTTCAACCGATGACCATCCAACGGATCGCTCTGCTCAGCTTAAGCGCCATCATTCTGCTGCTCATTGCCGTGCTCAACGGCCTCGTCCTGTACTACAGCCTGCGTTACAAAAACCTCCGCAGGCGAGTGTCCAGCCTGATGATCAGCCTGGCCGGTTCGGACCTGCTGGTCGGGCTCGTCTGCATCCCCGTTAACCTGGCCCGGCTGCTGCTCAAGTACTGGATGCTGGGGCTGCCCGGCTGCAAGATACTGCTCAGCGTTGATGGTGAGTGCGGCGAAACGGAAGGGAGAATGTGAACGTGAATATGGGGTGTGATTGGATGTTACAGGTTGTGACTGAATGTGACTGGGTGTGACTGGGTGTGACGGGGTGTTACTGGGTGTGACTGGGTGTGACTAAATGTCACTAAATGTCACTAAATGTGACTGGATGTGACTATCAATCGATGCGACTTAGGTGTGACAATGAGGAGGCACTCTTCAGTGTGCAGGTGTAAGGTCTATGAATATTGGATTTATATTTAACTGGCCTTTGAGGCTGGAATCATTAGCACGCCTGGGCTAGCTCAATAGCAACTTTGTTGCTTACCAGAAGTGTATAAAAGTTAACTGAGAGTCCCAGCCTGACTTTGAGTACTATGCGGAAAAGCCAATGTTCTGTGCCAGCTAAATCAAGCAGTTTCGCGCTGCGTAGGCGAGAGAGAAAGTTAATTAGTGCCGAAGAAACCTTGGACTTCTTTCTACAGGAATTTTGAGATCTCAGAGGACTTTGGGCTCACATTAGCTAATGCAATTCAGAGTCTGTCGCGTCGGAAGCAACAGAAGAGAAAACTGAGACGTTTCACAAACTCGAAAGTTCGCACAGCTACTGGTTTAGTCATCCCTGCGACCATGGTTTGCAAAGTAAGATACGAGCTGCATGCCTCAGCCACCGGCCCCTCCAGCCGCGCGTACCCCTGCAACCTTTCAGACGGCCAAATTCAAACCCTTTTTACGAGCTATTAGAGGCCGGGGGCTGTGTGCACTTTGGCGCACTTTAAGCGACATTGTCCGGCATTGCTGCCCATTCCGCCGACTCCCCTGAGCAGGCACACAAGCGCGCGGATGCGTACGCAGTCACACGCACAGGCACACACTCACACAGGAGTGTACAGCGGCCCTAACTTTATTTATCGTTAGGCATGTACACTTCACTGTGCCTTGGGGGGGGGGGTTGGCCTTCAAGGCCGTTAATTGCACGAGCAGAGCCAAGCCGAGATTCCAATTCAGCCCCAAATTAATGTGACTGCACTTGGAATCGAGCCTGGGCCGCTGGCACATGAGAGAGCCGCTCTAGACCACTGGGCTACGGCACAGCCCAAGTCAAACCCATGCACAACTTCAGTAGAAAGACGCTTGCAGCCGATTTTCTTAGAAATGAGCTGCAGTCCGGTAAAGAACGAAGATTTGCCGTCGAAAAAATTCGGATTTTGCCCTACCGAATTAGTCTATGGCCAAACCCCATTCAGCGCTATGCATTCTCAAATAGAGCATACTAGTTGTACTGACGATACGACATTTCTAAGAAAATCGAGCGTATTTTAGTTGTCCATGGTATCGGAATTTTCCGGGTTTTCGGGGTGGGGGCGGGAGGCTATGCAAATTTTCTGAATGGCCAATTACGGAAAAATTTGTTAGAATTTTTTAACAAAAAACCTCTAATTTAGTACCTAATTGTCTTAATTGTAATTTTTTATATTTGTAATTTCGTTTCCGCTCCGACAGCTCCAGAAATTTTTTTGGATTTATTGTAGACCAGCACACTGATTTTGAATTTTTGCACTCACAGAATTATTAAAGAGAAAGTTAAATTTGAAAACTGATCAGAGAACCAAACTGAATACAGGAACGTTACTTGATGGACAGGCCACAGATTGCTCAAATCAATTTTAAAATGGATTTGAACGAACTGTACATTGGTTTGAGCGATCTTCCCACTAGCTCACTACAAGCTAAGCTAAGGGGTAAATTTTGCTGTGTCATTTTTTTTATTAGAGGCAGGGGGGCTGTGTGCACCCTGGCGACAGGCAACAGGCGACAGGCACAGGCACAGGCGACAGGCACACTGGCGACAGGCACACAACCGGCGAGAGGCATTGCTGCCCATTCCGCCGACTCCCCTGAGCAGGCATACAAGCGCGCGATACGTACGCAGGCACACACACACACAGGAGTGTACAGCGGCCCTAACTTTATTTTATCGTTAGGCATGTACACTTCACTGCGCCTAAGGGTATTGGCTCTCAAGGCCGTTAATTGCACAAGCAGAGCCAAGCCGAGATTCCAATTCAGCCCCAAATTAATGTGACTGCACTTGGAATCGAGCCTGGGTCGCTGGCACACCAGAGCAGCCGCGCTACCGCTGGGCTACGGCCCCCCTTTTGCTATGTCGTGCTGCACTTCATAGCGTATCAGATGAGCACACAAAGATTTTCATTTCGCTGGGTCAGTGACCCCCTGACTCAGTTCAGTTCGTGTGCGTCGGAGTTTCTGGGGTTCGTGGTCGGGATTTTGGTTCGGGACGGAGTTCGGGGTTTCCGAAAGATTAAAGAAGAGCTCGGGGTTAACCACGAACCCCGAAAACAATGGCCATCCCGAACGATTTGCTTATCTTCAATGCTCAACAAGTTTCATAAACTCAAAATTTCACACAGGGCTAAAGCGAAATTTGTCATATGTTGTTCTTTTTATGACAACAGCCAGCGCGGATCGGCCTCAGATTTAAGTCCGCCCCCAACCCTGTCAATCAAAAATCTGAGCGTCCGTCAAGACCTTTTATTCTAATTTTCTTTGAAAAGGAGATCAATTCTGTCAACTGTTGACAATTCTTGTCGAGTTTTCTCTCCTAGCAGTTTGATCCTAATCCTGCACAGGTGGGAGTGGGAGTGCCCGCTCACCTCTGCTTCCATTTATCATTCCCAAACAACAGCCTGACAACCAAGGTCTGGGCAAAATCTGTAAAATGTTCAGATTGATTTTGAGATGGAGAGAGAGAAAGAGAGAGAGAAAGAGAGAGAGAGAGAGAGAGAGAGAGAGAGAGAGAGAGAGAGAGAGAAAGAGAGAGAGAGAGAAAGAGAGAGAGAGAGAGAGAGAGAGAGAGAGAGAGAGAGAGAGAAAGAGAGAGAGAGAGAAAGAGAGAGAGAGAGAGAGAGGGAGAGAGAGAGAGAGAGGAGGGCGCCTCCAATCTCAGGCACGGACGCGGTACATGTAAAAAGGACAAACAAGTCAAGATGATTTAAGTTGCCGATATTTCGAATTAGGTAAATTCTTCGTCAGGGCAAGTGAAAAGTAGTAGCGACAAGTGGTGTTGTAAAAGTTATTAAATAGGCGGGTTAGAGGGGAGAGAGAGTAGGCAGGTAGATAGAGAGCGTACGGTATGTACACTTGGTGTGAGTCGATAAAACACTATTAGAGTTGAAAATGCAAAATAAAAAACAGTGCACAAATAAAGTGAACCGCACGTGGGCTGCAGCGATCCTACACACGAAATAAATAATGGAATAGTGCGACTGCACCGGTGTCTAAAAAGGGGAAAGAGTGACTCTAAGCACTTTACAAAATTGACCTCAATAAATAAATAAGCAGTAAATCAATAAATAAATAAATAAGGTGAAAGGCCCTCAAAAACTTAAAAAAGAGCAATTGTACGATAAGCAAAAGAGTAAAAGTAAAAAGTGTAATAAAAAGTACAGGGTGTCAAGAAACAATAGAAATGTTGATGCAGAATAAATGCTGAGAATATACAAAAGCTGTGCTTGGGCTAGCGATGAGAATAAAAAAAATTTCTAAGAAAGGAGCAACAAAAGGCTTGGTAGGTACCGGCACGGTCTGACAAAGGTAAGTAGAAGGGAAAGTGAAGTAAAAAATCAAAAGGAAAAAATACAAAAATTCAATCAGTGGTGGACTCCAGTCGACTGGGACAGAGCAGCTGCCGGAGGTTCCGCCCTTTGGTGTAGGCGGGCAGCACCGGCGCCTCGCAGCACCGGGCCACGCGTCCTTCACCGCGGCCACCAGGGCGTCCGACCTCGCACAATGGGGCAGGATCAGCGGGATGGCCGGGTTGTGCAGCGTGCCGGCAAGCTCGTTGACGCCGTGCGGGGTTTGAGTCTTTAACACCTCGATGAGCTTGGCCTCGTGGCGCTGCCGCCGCTCGTTCGCTCTGGGTCCCGTGCCGTCACGAGACCAGATGCCGGTGAAGGCGAAGTCCGCCAGACTGTGGCCATCACTGGTGAAGTGGCGGGCCACCGGAGTGTCACGGGCGTGCCGGATGTCGCCGATGTGCGCCAGCATGCGGCCGCGGATGCTGTTGGCGGTCTCGCCTACGTAGATCGTGTGGTCGCACCGGCGGCAGAACACGGCATAGACGGCGTTGGTGGCGTTGCAGTCGATCCGCTGACTGATGATGAGCTGGACTGTCGTGGCTGCTGATCCGGGGCAGACGGAGGCGAACCTGGCGTGTGCCTGGCAGCACCTGCACAGCCGGGTCGGGTTGCACGGCAGAAAGCCGAAATCCCACCGTCTCGTCGGGTAGAAGCCCAGCTCCGTCAGCATCTCGTACTTGATCGTGCGCAGGAACCGCCGATTGTAGCCCTGGTGTTGCACCAGACTTGAAAACAGCCCGGTGCACGCTGCGTCGAAATCGGCCATCAGGGAACACCGCCGGGCGTATCTGAGGAGCTGGGACTTCACCACGCCCGGAACGTCCGCTTCGGGTGGAAAGAGTCGGCGGTGAATGA
>NIVC01001206.1:107500-108562 GCA_002269645.1 Macrostomum lignano | reverse complement strand
GAGAGAGAGAGAGAGAGAGAGAGAGAGAGAGAGAGAGAGAGAGAGACACCAGAGACACCAGAGACACCAGAGACACAAGAGACACCAGAGACACCAGAGACACCAGAGACACCAGAGACACCAGAGACACCAGAGACACCAGAGAGAGAGAGAGAGAGAGAGAGAGAGAGAGAGAGAGAGAGAGAGAGAGAGAGAGAGAGAGAGAGAGAGAGAGAGAGAGAGAGAGAGCGAGAGACACCAGAGACACCAGAGACACCAGAGACACCAGAAAGACATCAGGCACCAGAGAAACATCAGAAATACAATAGACTACACACACACAGAGAGAGAGAGAGAGAGAGAGAGAGAGAGAGAGAGAGAGAGAGAGAGAGAGAGAGAGAGAGAGAGAGAGCGACAGAGAATTATCAAGCACAAAAGAGCTCAGTCAAATCACACTAAAGAGAAAAGGAATTCGAACCATACCCGGCGCTCAGAGGCTGGAGCCTGCGCAGGTCGCACCCCGCATTCACAGCTAAAATCAAGGCCCAATGATTTACAATTCCAGGCAGCACTGCATGGTTACTGCGTGCATTCGTCCAGCTGCCTTGTGAGTAACACTTGAGACGGAATCGCGAATCCGATGTTGAGCATACATGCGTAACCAATATAACAAACTAACCCTAATTTATAATTTCACTCCATCCCTCACTGACACAGCTGGGGGAGAATTATCCCCCCACTGCACGATCTCGGTGCCGGGCTCTGTCTGCACGCAATCGATCTAACATGAGGCCCGACCCACCACCTCTCCTAGCAACTTAACTCAACTTTCTCAAGCACACCAAAGCCGGCGCCCCACAACACATCCTTTTGCTGGAATTGTTAGCCGCGCTTCGGTCAGAAGTTTTTCTTGCGTGCCTACTGAGAACTCCAGCCGGGCTTTAATTATTCCCTGTCCCCTTCTCGGCTGCGGAGAGGCTAAGATGAAGAGTTTGGTGGAATCTGAGTCCACATATGCAGTAGCCACGTATGTATAGAGACGATATTCTCGCTTTGTAGATGCCACTCTTGTCTCTTCCAACT
>NIVC01001206.1:0-102500 GCA_002269645.1 Macrostomum lignano | reverse complement strand
GGCGCCCCTTTTGTAGCTGGCGCCCCTTTTGTAACTGGCGCCCCTCTGTAGCTGGCGCCCCTTTTGTAGCTGGTGCCCCTTTTGTAGCTGGCGCCCCCTCTGTAGCTGGCGCCCCCTCTGTACCTGGCGCCCCTCTGTAGCTGGTGCCCCCTAGGTAGCTGGCGCCCCCTCTGTAGCTGGCGCCCCTTTTGTAGCTGGCGCCCCCTCTGTAGCTGGCGCCCCCTCTGTAGCTGGCGCCCCTTTTGTAGCTGGCGCCCCCTCTGTAGCTGGCGCCCCCTCTGTAGCTGGCGCCCCTCTGTAGCTGGTGCCCCCTAGGTAGCTGGCGCTCCCTCTGTAGCTGGCGCCCCTTTTGTAGCTGGCGCCCCCTCTGTAGCTGGCGCCCCCTCTGTAGCTGGCGCCCCCTCTGTAGCTGGCGCCCCTTTTGTAGCTGGCGCCCCCTCTGTAGCTGGCGCCCCCTCTGTAGCTGGCGCCCCTTTTGTAGCTGGCGCCCCCTAGGTAGCTGGCGCCCCCTCTGTACCTGGCGCCCCTCTGTAGCTGGCGCCCCCTCTGTAGCTGGCGCCCGCTTTGTAGCTGGCGCCCCTTTTGTAGCTGGCGCCCCCTCTGTAGCTGGCGCCCCCTTTGTAGCTGGCGCCCCTTTTGTAGCTGGCGCCCCCTCTGTAGCTGGCACCCTCTGTAGCTGGCGCCCCCCCTGTAGCTGGCACCCCCTGTAGCTGGCGCTCCCTCTGTAGCTGGCGCCACTTTTGTAGCTGGCGCCCCCTCTGTAGCATGGCGCCCCCTCTGTAGCTGGCGCCCCCTCTGTAGCTGGCGCCCCTTTTGTAGCTGGCGCCCCCTCTGTAGCTGGCGCCCCTTTTGTAGCTGGCGCCCCCTCTGTAGCTGGCGCCACTTTTGTAGCTGGCGCCCCCTCTGTAGCATGGCGCCCCCTCTGTAGCTGGCGCCCCCTCTGTAGCTGGCGCCCCTTTTGTAGCTGGCGCCCCTTTTGTAGCTGGCGCCCCCTCTGTAGCTGGCGCCCCCTCTGTAGCTGGCGCCCCTTTTGTAGCTGGCGCCCCTTTTGTAGCTGGCGCCCCCTCTGTAGCTGGCGCCCCCACTGTAGCTGGCGCCCTTTTTGTAGCTGGCGCCCCCTAGGTAGCTGGCGCCCCCTCTGTACCTGGCGCCCCTCTGTAGCTGGTGCCCCCTAGGTAGCTGGCGCCCCTTCTGTAGCTGGCGCCCCTTTTGTAGCTGGCGCCCCCTCTGTAGCTGGCGCCCCCTTTGTAGCTGGCGCCCCTTTTGTAGCTGGCGCCCCCTCTGTAGCTGGCGCCCCCTTTGTAGCTGGCACCCTCTGTAGCTGGCGCCCCCTCTGTAGCTGGCACCCTCTGTAGCTGGCGCCCCCCCCCCTGTAGCTGGCACCCCCTGTAGCTGGCGCTCCCTCTGTAGCTGGCGCCACTTTTGTAGCTGGCGCCCCCTCTGTAGCATGGCGCCCCTTTTGTAGCTGGCGCCCCCTCTGTAGCTGGCGCCCCTTTTGTAGCTGGCGCCCCCTCTGTAGCTGGCGCCCCTTTTGTAGCTGGCGCCCCCTCTGTAGCTGGCACCCTCTGTAGCTGGCGCCCCCTCTGTAGCTGGCGCCACTTTTGTAGCTGGCGCCCCCTCTGTAGCATGGCGCCCCCTCTGTAGCTGGCGCCCCCTCTGTAGCTGGCGCCCCTTTTGTAGCTGGCGCCCCTTTTGTAGCTGGCGCCCCCTCTGTAGCTGGCGCCCCCTCTGTAGCTGGCGCCCCTTTTGTAGCTGGCGCCCCTTTTGTAGCTGGCGCCCCCTCTGTAGCTGGCGCCCCCTCTGTAGCTGGCGCCCCTTTTGTAGCTGGCGCCCCCTAGGTAGCTGGCGCCCCCTCTGTACCTGGCGCCCCTCTGTAGCTGGTGCCCCCTAGGTAGCTGGCGCCCCTTCTGTAGCTGGCGCCCCTTTTGTAGCTGGCGCCCCCTCTGTAGCTGGCGCCCCCTTTGTAGCTGGCGCCCCTTTTGTAGCTGGCGCCCCCTCTGTAGCTGGCACCCCCTCTGTAGCTGGCGCCCCTTTTGTAGCTGGCGCCCCCTCTGTAGCTGGCGCCCCCTCTGTAGCTGGCGCCCCTCTGTAGCTGGTGCCCCCTAGGTAGCTGGCGCTCCCTCTGTAGCTGGCGCCCCTTTTGTAGCTGGCGCCCCCTCTGTAGCTGGCGCCCCCTCTGTAGCTGGCGCCCCCTCTGTAGCTGGCGCCCCTTTTGTAGCTGGCGCCCCCTCTGTAGCTGGCGCCCCCTCTGTAGCTGGCGCCCCTTTTGTAGCTGGCGCCCCCTAGGTAGCTGGCGCCCCCTCTGTAGCTGGCACCCTCTGTAGCTGGCGCCCCCTCTGTAGCTGGCACCCCCTGTAGCTGGCGCCCCCCTCTGTAGCTGGCGCCACTTTTGTGCGACTTTCAGATCATTTCTGTAAACCCGTGCAATCCCGGTAAAGTAATTCAACAAGTCGAGCTGCATATAATATTGTCTGCACCAATTGGCTGTACACCCCGCAGCCCTCCTGCAATATCAATTGTATAATATTTTACATTGCAGACGGCCTGCCAGCGTCAGCTGCAGTCAGCCTCCGCCATCTTGCAAGTCGCCGAGCGACAGGAGGCCGCCCTGGCAGCCTGGGACTCGCTGATTGACAGACTGCAACAGGTGGCTGAGCAGCGCAGGACCCGCCTGAGAGCCGCAAGCAGGCCGGCTCTGTCGGAGACCATGGCAACTGCTATGCAACAGTCAGCTGATCAGCTCAGAGCCGCTCTGGACTCCGGTGACCTGAGAGCAGCCGCTGCGGCTCGGGATCGCCTAGCAACTACTGAGGAGGCCGCCATGGCTGCTGTCACCGTTGCTGAATCGTCGCTGACTCAACAGCTGGCACCGCCGCCACCTCAGCTGAACAAGCACCTCCTGGAAGTTGAATTTGCCAATCTGTTGGACGAAGCTGAATACCTGTACAGAGGCTTTCGCGGTGGACATCCGTCCGGGACCCTTCGGCGATATCATAAGACTGAGAGGCGACGCAAATTCGAATCGGTCAGGGCAACGGATCTGACTGTGGTGACCCTCGGGGATCAGACTCGGCATGGGCGCAGGCCGATGTGGCGAGGACCGAAAACTGGGCTGAGATGGCCGACTCAGGATGAGGAAGAGAATGCCGTGAGTTTTAAAACTACTTGAAGTAGTTTTGTGGCTAATTAAGTTCAATGCGCATTGAATCATAGCAGTCGTGTGCATCCCACTGACCTCTGAGCAGGAACACGGATATGTTCTAATCGTCAGGCATGTACACTCCCTTGCATTTGGGGTTGGACTTTTAGTTACATATAATTGTAGAATGTAGCTTGATCCACAGATACTAGAATAACTAGATGGGCCACTCAGCACATTTGCATGCAAGCTACTTTCAGTTCAGTAGTAAGTTAAACGGAAGCATTTTAGTATATTTTAAAGCCAAGGGTTATAAAGGCTCTTATTCCCCTAAGCTTAAACCCTCAAACTCCACACAGAACTCAACCCCTGTCCCCCCCCCCCAATTTTATTACCTTCCTCAGTTGTTCCAGCCTAAAGCTGCCATGTACATTTCAGTGAACTCGCCAATCTACATTATTGCTGAACCAATTAGCAAGTTGCCTGCGCTTGCAAGCTTCAAGGGCTTCTAAACCTTTGTTTTCTTATAAAATAGCTTATGCATTCTTCATCGCTACTGAACTGAAAGTAGAAAGCTGTTTTACTAAGTATACGAGCGTTATGTGCCTTAGTGGCCCATCTAGTGTTATTCTAGCATATGTGCGCACAGCTAAGACTGAGATTTTCATGTTTGAGAAGTTTTTAGCAAAAACTTGGCAATTTCAGAGCCAAACAGCTGTGGATTTTGAGTCGCTGGAAGCTGGCAGTCTCCCGGCATCCAACCGGTCTCCATGGCGACCGTTGCCCAGCACTGTGCTCTACTGCAAGTCGCCCAACTCTCGCCAACTGCTCGTGCTCGAGTCAGTCTCTGGTTGCCACCTAGCAACTGTTGAGCTGACGGCCGCTTCGCCTCACCTTGTCGAACGTCTGGCCTACTGGCCGGTCAAGCAGCAGCTGTTGCTTATGTTGGGCTGCGCCCTTCCAGTGTGTATGTACTCGTACTTTTGTTTTCAGTTTTCATGCCACCCCGCCCCGTCCCCCGTCTCGCGCCCGGGCCAGGGTTTGTGAGAGGCGTAAGTCTCAACCCTGGCCTAGCCCTTTGCACCCAGCCCCCGGCCCAATCTCTGTCCAATCTGGGTGCCGACCCCCCCCCTCCCTCGTTGCCCGCCTCACCCTGGGGCTGCTCGTATTGGCTGGCTGGTTGATAAGCCGGCTGGGCCCCAGGGTTTGGCTCGCCGTCTCCAGTCTGCCCCACCCCTCCCCTTTTTTTGTGTATTATTTAAATGCTAGCCCTGAGCGGGCTGCGCTCCACGTTGCTCTCTATTGGTGTCCGCTTCGTTCTTACTGTTTTTGCGTTCACGGCGTACCTCTGCCTTCGCGTGCCAATACTGCTTCGGGCCAATAAACGCTTCGTTAGTAACTCGATATATCAAGAGGAGGTGAGCTCGAGCTTTCGTTCTTCTGGGTTGCCGCGTGGGGCCGGGATCTGCAGGGACCTGGGAACGGTGAACTCTCGCCGATCCCAGGGTGTTCGGTCAGGCGAACTCTCGCCGAACCGAGCGAGACAGGGTAGGAATAGCCGGGGTGAGGGCTGGGACCGGGGTGTCTCAGGCGGGGAGGGCCCGAACCTTGACCCGTCCAGCGGCCATTAGGCCGAGACACAACAAGTGGTGCCGTGACCAGGATCAGCGGTCCTCTCCCCTGCTGTCCTGCCGTGTGTTTAGGGTTGTGTGTGTTGCCTAGTTTATTTGTGTGTTGTTTGCTTCGGTTGTCTCTGTGTTTTTGTAGCCATGGCCAATTTAGACGATCTGATTGACGCCCTGACGGCGCGTCTGCAAAACGAACTTAATGTGGCACAGCGGGTGCCGAGGCCAAATAAGTACGTGCCCACACAGGACTTTGCCCTTTGGATGCAACAATTCACAGGGTATTGTGAGGCGGCTCATATTCTAGGGGATCAGCGCAAGCAGGCGCTGCTCAGTCTGCTTGACTTTAATACTGCTTTTAAGGCTGTTGCGAATCTTGAGTTGGCCGATGATTTGCCGTATGATGAGTTTGTTGAGCAGCTAGAGGCTAGGTTTGATGAGAATAGGACTGCTCAAGATTACAAGACCGAGTTCCAGAGTAGGAATCAGAAAGATGGCGAGCCCATTGAAGAATATGCAGACGTGCTCAAGGAGCTTATGAGAAAATCGTACCCAATGCTGCCAGCGGCCCAGCGAGAAGAGTTGGTGAAAGACAGGTTTTTGAAGGGGATTCGGGTGCCAGCCCGGGTGCTGGAGAGCGTGCTGCTGCAAGCGCCAGAGACGCTCCAGGACGCTATTAGGCGGGTGCGTCAAGTGAGGGCATCGTTGGCTCTGATGGAGCCCGAGGGCAAGCGAGCTGTGCACATGGTGGGGGGTCAGGCCGCAGCGGCTGGCAACAGCCAGGAGTCCAGGGCAGCCGCCGAGATAGCAGCTCTGAAAGCGGAAGTGGCTCAGCTAAAAGCAAGTGCTGCAGCGCCCACTGCGCCGATGGCGACAGCAAGGTCTGAGCAGCCAAAAGTGAGCTTGCAGCATCGAGCCCCTGAGCAGAGTCAGCAGCAGAGGCAGTGTGGTCGGTGCCTGCAGACAGGGCATACTACGGCTCGGTGCCGTAATGCAGTGGTCTGCCGGGAGTGTGGCCAGTCAGGGCACATGCGCAACCGCTGCTATCGTCGGTGGGACCAGTCGGGTTCGGGAAACGGATTGGGGGCTCGGCCGGGGCACCCGTCCGGGCCCCAGCGTCAGTGAATCCGGGTGCATCGGGGGCCGCGGCCTTGTCCCAGAGTGTGCTGAGTCGGCAGGGACTGGGCTATGTGGATGCACAGTTTAGGTTTGGGCCCCCGATTGCATGTCTGCTTGACAGCGGGGCCACCGTGTCGTTGTTAAGCAACCGTTTCCTGAAGTCTAAAAAAGCCGACATTGACTTATTGCCGAATTTGCCGAATTTTTCCGTTTTCGCTGCCAATGGGGAACCGATTGCTGTACATGGAATGGTGACGATGAAGTTTTCTGTTGGGGACACCGAGTTTTTGCACGAGTTCGCTGTGGTCGAGGAACTGGCTGTGGCATGTATTCTGGGCACTGACTTTTTCGTGAGACACGGGATGGCGATTGACTTTGCTAGGAATTGCTTGCAGACTGCATCCTGTGTGTATCCGTTTCGCTTATCAGCAGATAAGCCGCGTCTTTGCCGTCTGGTGCTGAGTCAGCCTGAGCAGTTCAATGCAGGTCAAGAGAAGGTGGTGCACGTCAGGTTGCAGAGAAGGGTTCCCTCTGGGGTTCAGTTCCTAGGCATTGTGGAGTCTGAGAGGAGAGTGAGTAACGAGCAGATGGTGGCCAGATCGGTACAGATGCCTGACGGGGACGGTCGCTTGGCTGTCAGGGTGTTGAACACGTCAGGATGCAGTCTGTCATTAAGGAAGGGAAGCCGAATTGGTTGGTTCTCCCCAGTGGCGGCCCAGCAGCCAGCTGGGTGGCAGGTGAACTCGGTGGAGAGTGTCCGAGACGACTGGAACCCCCTCAGCGATGTCAAGGAGTGGGGAGGATGTGGCCTGACGGGCGATGAGAAGCACGAGTTTGAGCGCCTGATGGCTCGGAATCGTGATGTCTTTGCCAGGGATAGCTCGGAGTTGGGACAGTCACACTTGATGGCGCATGAGATTGACACCGGCAACGCCAAGCCAGTAAGTCAGCCCGCGCGTAGGATTCCACCGCGCTGGAAGGAGGAAATTGATAAGCAGGTTGATGAGTTGTTGCAGCAGGATCGCATCTATCCCTGCTACTCTCCGTGGGCGAGCCCGATCGTGCCGGTTAAAAAGGCCGACGGTAGCTTGAGGTTGTGTCTAGACTATCGGCGCCTTAACGAGGTCACAGTGCCAGATCCTTACCCACCGCCGCGGATGGACGAGACGCTTGATGCGCTAGGAGGGAACTGTGTTTTCTCGACGATGGATCTGGCCTCCGGCTATCATCAGTGCCCGATTGAGCCGAAGGACCAGTTGAAAACGGCGTTCGTGGTACCCAACAGGGGTCAGTTCGCCTGGAAGTGCATGAGTTTTGGCTTGCGCAATGCTCCCGCACGTTCGCCAGGCTAATGTCTATGGCCCTGTCTGAGGTTAACTGGAAGGAGTGCCTGGTGTACTTTGACGATATAGTCGTGTTCGCCAAGTCGGTGGGTCAGCATCTCGAGCGATTGAAGCATGTTTTCCAGTGCCTGAGGGATGCCAATGTCAAGCTGAAGCCCGCCAAGTGTGTGTTCCTCGCAGAGCGGGTGAAGTTTCTGGGCCACATCGTCTCTCAGGAGGGGATCGCAACGGACCCGAGCAAGTGCGAGGAGATCCAGAATTGGCCGAGGCCATGTAGCGCCAAGAAGGTGCAGGCATTCCTGGGTACGTGCGCCTACTATCAGTCATTTATCCCGCAGTTTTCGGAGATTGCAGCGCCGCTGTATAGGTTAACCGCAGACGGAGTGAAGTTTGAGTGGGGTAGTGAAGAGGAGAGTTCGTTTTGCAGGCTGAAAGACGCTTTGTGTTCACCGAATGTGATGGCATTCCCGGATTTTTCGCCTGGTGCCGGGGAGTTCATCCTCGACACGGACGCCAGTTCGCGCGTCGGGCTGGGAGCCGTCCTGTCACAGCGTCAAGCAGATGGCCGTGAGAAGGTGATCGCTTACGGGTCTAGGATGATTCATGCGGCGGAGAAAAATTATTGCACCACCAGGTTAGAGTTGCTTGCCGTCGTGCACTTCGTCAAAAAGTATAGGTACTATTTGTTAGGTAGAAAGTTCACTGTTCGTTCAGACCACAAAGCTTTGCAGTGGCTAGCCAGTCTGAAGGACGTAGAGGGTCAGTGCGCAAGGTGGCTTGAGTCGCTCCAGAACTTCGACTTTGAGATCATTCACAGGCCAGGCAAGGAGCACGGCAACGCTGATTCGCTGTCTCGCAAGTACCGAAAACACGCTGGCCATGAGAGCTGCCCTAGCTGCCAGTTTAGCGAGAATGTGCCAGTAGTGAACGCGGTGTTTGGCAGTGGGCTGTCTTCGAAGGAAGTCCAGCAGGCGCAAGTGGCCGAGAAGAAGCTTGCAGCTGTCCGCTCCTATGCCCTGGACCCGGGTTCGAACCCCAGTGCGCCTAGAGTGATGTCGTGGGAGGAGCGTGTGCTGTGGGCACAACGGCAGCTGATAAGAGTAGAGTCTGATCTGTTGTATTTTCAGAGTCCCGGGAGTGGGTGCCAGAAAAAGATCTTGCTGCCGCCGGCTTTGCTGCCGAAAGTGCTCAGTGAGCTTCATGATGGGGTTGCAGGAGGGCACCTTGGGGTTAGGAAGACACAAGAGAAAGTGAAGGCGAGATACTGGTGGCCGGGGCTGAGTCGTTCCGTGGAAGAGTATTGCCGGAGCTGTGTCCACTGTGCGAAGGCGAAGCCTGGGCGCAGCAACCGGGCGCCTTTGCAGCCAATCTGCTCGGAAGGAGCTTTCCAGAGGATCATGAGTGACATTGTCGGGCCGTTGCCCAAGTCCAGAGGTGGCAATCGATTCGTGCTGACAATCCAGGATTCTTTTACTAAGTGGCCGGTGGCGGTGCCCTTGTCGAATCAGCGAGCCCCGACGGTGGCGCGAGCGATTTTTGATCACTGGATTGCGCACTTTGGTTGTCCTGAATTTCTAGTCACCGATAAGGGCACCAATTTTGAGTCGGCTTTGATGAAGCAGTTGTGTCGGTTGCTTGCCGTTAAGAAATGCAGAACGTCCTCCTATCACCCGATGGCTGATGGTCAGGCTGAGAGTTTCAATAAGACGTTGAAGTCAATGATCAAGTGCAGGATGAGTGAGTCGGTGGGCGAAGGAGACTGGGAGGATCTGATCCACCCGTCTCTCATGGCGTACCGTAGCAGCGTTCACAGAGGCACGGGGTACACCCCGTACTACATGCTGTACGCCAGGGAGATGCGGCTTCCAGTGGACATGGAACCTTGCCTGAGTCCATTCCTGCCAGTGCTCCGGCGTATGTTCAGTCATTAGGTAATAGTCTGGCTGAGGCTCATTCGCAGGTGCGGACCAACCTGCAGCAGTACCAGAGGAAACAGAAAGTGCTGTACGACTCAAGGGTGCGAGGCCCGGCCATAGAAGTTGGGGATGCCGTCCTAGAATACTCGCCTGCGCTGCAGGCAGGGGAGGCAGCCAAGTTCCATTGCAATTGGAAGGGGCCGGCGAAGGTGTTAGAGAAGATATCCGATTTGAATTACCGGGTAAAGCACGCCAATAGGGGAAAGAGCAAAATAGTGCATTATAATAATTTGCGAAAAGTACCCGAGCGGCCTGAGCAGTTCAGGTTGATGAATAGGCGTACGGCAGTGCAGCGCCGGTCGGCGCATCCGCCTGAGCCGGCAGGGTGCAGACAGGAGCCCGCGGGGCTGGCGACTACAGAGCCGGAACTTGAGGAGGAGGAGGAGTTTTACTCGTATGTGGTGCCACCAGTTGCCGTTGGGCCTCGGCATGGGATAGTAGGGCCGGGAACGCCAGTTGCGCCATGCGCACCGGTGGCTCCAGCAGCGCCGGCCGTGTCTCCGCGAAGACTGCGCGAGCGTCGGGGTGTGCCCCCAGCGTATTACGGGAATCCGGTACTGTATCGTTAATTCGCAGTGGGCTCACAAGGCGGTCGTCCAAAATTGATTTTTAATATGCACTTGTATTAATGCCTCCACGCTGTTGTCTATGGTAGAAAGCCTAAAATAACCTAAAATGAAAAAAAATGATACAACCCCAAAGCACAAAAAAATTCATAAAATGGAACGCATGAAAGCACATAAAAAACATTAAATGTATTAAAATTACAAAATATGCTAGGCAAGAAGCGTTCTCAATCGTATTGTAAAGTAAACATGTCATGGGATGGGTCAGGCCAGGGTCACAGTTGCTAGTCCGCAAGGCATAGGTAGTGATTGGGTTTAAATGTCATCATTGCAGGAGGACCATGTCGTCGCCAACGACACCGACTGATTTGTATGGCGTGTTAGGCGTGGGTCGGACTGCTAACTCTGCGGAGATTGAGGCAGCGTGTAGTCGTCTGTACTCAAAGCGGCCCCGCGTCTGTCCTGCCGAGGTAGAGTCTCCGGAGTCTCAGCGAGACGTGATGGCGATGTGCGTTTTATCTGACCCAGTGTTTCGGGAAGTATACGATCGGGTTGGAGAGGCAGCGTGTCAAGGGGTGTTAAAGTACGCCTACTTTTTCAATCCTCCCCCTGACGTTGAGTTGCCCGAGCAGGTCAGGTTAGCTTTGGCTAGTCTTAAGGGAAGCGCCGCAGGGGAAGCTCCAGTTCACGCGGAGATCCCAGCCGAGTTATTGGCTCCGGCTGCGCTAGCTGAGTGTAGGCGGCTGAGGGGTGCGCTGCTGGCGCGGTTGAGGGCTGGGGATAGTGAAGGAGCTTGCCTGGTGGTTCAGGAGGTGGCGAGGTTTCTTGATGGGGCTGGTGTGAGTGTGCCTGAGCAGTTGTCTAGATTCTTAGCAGTGTCTGTGTCGTTTCTGTGCAATCAGTATGGGCGGAAGAGAGGTTCTGGTGGTGGTTCCGGGAGGTGTCGGAGGGTCCCGCCTTCGGTGCTGCAGGCGGCGTTTGAGTGCGTGTTGTTGGCTGTGCGGGGTTTTGAGCTGTGTGAGTTGGGGGGTCCCTTGTTGGGGAGGCTCCGGGGTCTGTCTCTCTTAGTGGATCCTGGCCTCGCGCGGCGCCCGGAGGAGGGGAGTGACGGGCCGCACCTTTCGCAGACTCCGCTGACGGCCCAGCGCGACTTGGCGACCGAAGAGTTAACGGGTGTCGACCCCGAGCAAGTACGACCGGCCGACACGGTCCAGGAGGTCTCCCCCCGTGACGACCCGAATCAGCGCAAGGTCAGCTCGGCTAAGCGTCTCGTCGATGCAAAGGCATACCTAACGAGGCTGGGCCGGTCGATTCAGCCCGAGGACCTTCGTGGCGTGCGTCGATGTCTAGCGGCTGTAAACTCGCCGTACTGCCTGCGTCTAGAATGTCCCGTTGTCCGACCACTGCTGCAAGACCGACGGATCGTGTTCGCCCTGGGCCTGAAGGCCAGTGCTGCACCGTGGTGGCCATCGCTGCGAGACGATGTACGACGATTTCTAGCGGGTAGCTGGCCGCGTGTCGTGGCGGTCGGCGAAGTCGAGCTCAATTGGGACGCTGAGAGGTCGCAGCGCCAGGACCAGTTAACGGCGGCGATGGAGCAGTTCTTGCTTGCCAAGGAGTTCGGCCTGCCGGTTTTGTTCCGAGTTGAAGGCGGCGAACCTGCCTGGGCGGTCGCCCTAGGATTCCTCCGGCAGCCGGAGTTTCAAGCGATGAGCGTCATGCTGGCCGAGGACCTGGACTTGCCGGAGGCCGTCGAGGCCGCGCTGGTGAGCAAGTGCCACGGGGTCTTCTTCGAGGTGTCCGCTCGGTGCCGAGGATCCCCGCGAGCGGTCCAACGGGCTAAGCGTCTCCCGCGGCAGCGCCTGCTAGTGACATCGGCCGCACCGTTTGGTGGAGACCCCAAGGACCCGACAGCAATCAAGTTCGTGCCGGAAGCCCTAGCGGACAGTGAATGTGATCGCAGGTACTGGACTCGACTGTTTGCGACCAACTGTAGTAGATTTTTTGGCCGATTGTAGAGTAGAATTGCGTTCTTAAGCCCGTTTTCAATTTTTGCGTACGCAATAGTTTGTGTCCCGTTTTCATTTTTTCGTTTTTGTTTTTTGTAATGCCGGCGATATCCACGCGTCGCGTCAAAGTTTTTCTGTTATTTTTCGGCCGTCGTTTCTTGAATAAACTTTTTTTCAGACTTGCTTGTTCATGCGTTGCTTTTTGCTTGACATCCCCTTTCTCCTCTTCTTTTTCTTGGAGGGGGAGGATGTTGGGCTGCGCCCTTCCAGTGTGTATGTACTCGTACTTTTGTTTTCAGTTTTCATGCCACCCCGCCCCGTCCCCCGTCTCGCGCCCGGGCCAGGGTTTGTGAGAGGCGTAAGTCTCAACCCTGGCCTAGCCCTTTGCACCCAGCCCCCGGCCCAATCTCTGTCCAATCTGGGTGCCGACCCTACCCCCCTCCCTCGTTGCCCGCCTCACCCTGGGGCTGCTCGTATTGGCTGGCTGGTTGATAAGCCGGCTGGGCCCCAGGGTTTGGCTCGCCCTCTCCAGTCTGCCCCACCCCTTTCCCCTTTTTTTGTGTATTATTTAAATGCTAGCCCTGAGCGGGCTGCGCTCCACGTTGCTCTCTATTGGTGTCCGCTTCGTTCTTACTGTTTTTGCGTTCAACGGCGTACCTCTGCCTTCGCGTGCCAATACTGCTTCGGGCCAATAAACGCTTCGTTAGTAACTCGATATATCAAGAGGAGGTGAGCTCGAGCTTTCGTTCTTCTGGGTTGCCGCGTGGGGCCGGGATCTGCAGGGACCTGGGAACGGTGAACTCTCGCCGATCCCAGGGTGTTCGGTCAGGCGAACTCTCGCCGAACCGAGCGAGACAGGGTAGGAATAGCCGGGGTGAGGGCTGGGACCGGGGTGTCTCAGGCGGGGAGGGCCCGAACCTTGACCCGTCCAGCGGCCATTAGGCCGAGACACAACACTTAGCAACGGGAAGTCCGTGCTGCAGTGCGACCTGACAGGTGTCTGCCGGGTTTGACGGGTTTCGAGACGCCACGGATGTCTGCCTGGACTTGAATGGCGATCGTCTGCTGGTGCTGGAGTCGCGTCTTGGCTGCGTCTTTGTATATGGGTTGGAAAAGTTTGCACCTCTGCAAACGCTGGGTCCTTTCGGCCGTGGGTTGCACTCTATGTGCTGGGTGAGCGGTGCGACTGGTCAGGTAAGCACTGAGTCAGCAGTACCGCTTTGCTTTCGTAGAAAATATCATCGGATTTTCTATAATTAATTCGATGATTTCCGCTCCGCGATTCCTTAGATGATTGCCGCTCCCCGATTCCTTTGATAATTGCCGCTTCACGATTCCTTTGATAATTGCCGCTTCACGATTCCTTTAATAATTGCCGCTCCCCGATTCCTTTGATAATTGCCGCTCCCCGATTCCTTTGATAATTGTCGCTTCACGATTCCTTTGATAATTGCCGCTCCCCGATTCCTTTGATAATTGCCGCTTCATGATTCATTTGATGCTTGCCGTCAAGGATTCCTTTAATGATTACCATCCTGATTCCGTTGATGATTGCCGCTCCCCTATTCCGTTGATGATTGCCGCTCCCCTATTCCTTTGATGATTGCCGCCCGATTCCTTTGATAATTGCCGCCCCCAATTACCCCAATTCCTTTGATGAATTCGCTTCCCGATCCCTTTGATGATTGCCGCCAAGATCCCTTTGATGATTGTCGCCAAAATCCCTTTGATGATTGCCGCCAAGATTCCTTTGATGATTGCCACCCTCGATTTAGTTACAATTGGCACAAAAATCGCTTTAATAATTTCCGCCCTGATACCCTTGATGATTTCCGCCCCCGATTCCTTTGATGATTTCCGCCCCCGATTCCTTTGATGATTTCCGCCCCCGATTCCTTTGATGATTTCTGCCCGCGATTCCTTTAATGATTGCATTCCCGATTCCTTTGATGATTGCCGCCACAATATCTTTTTACGATTGCCATCTTCCGATTCATGTATGATTGGAACAAAGATCACTTTGATAATAGCCGCCCCGATTCCTTTGATGATTACCGCCCTCTTCTTTTACATCAACATTTCAGTCACTTCCAGCGCTTTTGCTTACCGATCGATTAGGACCGATCCGGATATTCGCCGGTAGCAACAAACTGGTACCAATTCGCGAGCTGACACCAGAACTGCACACAGCCGCAGCAGAAGCAGCAACACCATCTTGGCCATCGTCTTTCACAGCTGCCGCAGTCAGCCCCGCAGGTGATCAGGTGTACATTGCCACACCATCCTCTGGTATCTTCTGTTTGCCATATTCTAGGCTGCTCAATAACCAGGACGAACAAGAATCAGGTGTTAGCAGCACGGGATTCGAACTGCTGATCAGTGCAGCTGAGCTAAACCACCGAGCACCAGCTGGCATGGAGATTCTACAGCTAACATCAGCCTGCGACAATGCTGGACTCGAACAGTCAGCTGCTGGCTTCGAGTTGTTGGTCTGCAGCGGAGATGCATCCGAAATTGATGTCTTCCACTTGACAACCACTGCTGTGCAGCTGGACTATGTTGATGAAGGAGATGGAGGCTTTAATCCTATGTAATGCCGAAGATTTGTCTGAGACCATTTTTATAGATAAGAATGTACTTTCAATGGCCAAGTCCCTCTGAGGCCTACGGTGTGTCAAATGGCAATGTACACCCAGTATGAGCTCGTGTGCATGCGTGCGTATCAGTTTCCCTCCTCGCTGGCTTTTGCCATGATTTTTTTAATTACATGTAAATAAAAACGCTATTAATTAACACCTACGTTTGTTGACAACAATTTTTAAGTCATTTTTTAATAAACAGATGTGGGCCTGCGCAGCGCTCTCAAAGAGAAAGAGGACTAAAACTTTGCTAAATCAAAGATAAGAAGGGGCTGGATAGATAATAAAATGTGAGAAAGCAGTCACGTGATGAAGTTTGTACATGGGGTAAATGTACACTCGGGGGGGTGCAGCTGTGGAATGATGAGTCACTGAGTTTCACACGATCGTCACGGGAGCAAGAGATAGAAATGAGGGGGCAGGGACAGAGAGACGGGCGGCCGCGAAACCCCCACCCCGCCGGCCAGCCAATCACGAGCCGCCGCAGGGCAGAGCGTGGGCCAGGCCGGCGCGAGGTGGAAGAGGGAGAGAGAGCTTGAGCCAACGACATCACATATTGCTCGTATATTATATAGTAAGTGTCAAAAAGTTTGTAACACCAATTATACACTTACACAGTATACATGTATTTATTTAGTTGAATAACGGTTTAATTAAAACACATGCAGAACATTGCAGAGTTTTCTAGCGGCGCAAATTAGTTTACTAATGCAATCAGTTAATCAAAAATCCAAATTCTAAGCAAACTAATTTTTTACAAGAATCGACAATAGTGCCTGAGTGTCTGATCATGGCTACTAGCTAAACTTAATGCAGATGAGCAGATATAGATAAAATTATTTTACACTACTATAATCAGCGAGGGGTTACATGTACGGAACTCAGTACCTGGATATAACTGAGGTCAAATCAGAGAGACCAGAGCCAATAAGTCATTAGATAAGTCGGAACTGAATGCTGAGTAATCAATTGAGGCAGATAAGAAAAATACAATCAATGCTAGTTTTCTTGAGCAGCATTCTAGACAGCTTGATGAAAGAAACTTTCGAAGCACCGTTTTCTAAAATCTATTAGACATACAGAGAGGCGGGCGGCACATCAAAGAGCCGATGAATTCTGAATTAATAGGGCTGGGTGACGGGAAAGCGGCACATCAAAGAGCCGATGAATTCTGAATTAATAGGGCTGGGTGACGGGAAAGCGGCACATCAAAGAGCCGATGAATTCTGAATTAATAGGGCTGGGTGACGGGAAAGCGGCACATCAAAGAGCCGATGAATTCTGAATTAATAGGGCTGGGTGACGGGAAAGCGGCACATCAAAGAGCCGATGAGTTCTGAATTAATAGGACTGAGTGACGGAGAGGCGGCACATCAAAGAGCCGATGAATTCTCAATTAATAGGGCTAGGTGACGGGGAGGCGGCACATCAAAGAGCCGATGAATTTTGAATTAATAGGGCTGGGTGACGGGGAGGCGGCATATCAAAGAGGGCTGGGTGAATTCTGAATTAATAGGGCTGGGTAAGGGAGCGGCACATCAAAGAACCGAGCTGATTTAATAGGACTGGGTGACGGGGAGGCGGCACATCAAAGAGCCGATGAATTTTGAATTAATAGGGCTGGGTGACGGGAGGCGGCACATCAAAGAGCCAAGTAAAAGCCATATTAAAAGTGGTCTATAACTAGAGAAGTCAGCGGTGGCGCTTATGATTTACGCAAATCAATCAAAGAATTAGAGCATCTCAAGACCAAGTCTCCATCTGGTACCGGCCAGTCCTTTGCCACTCTGCAAGCATCCCAGCTGCCTCAGCTTCATCAAAACCGCCGTGCACAGTCAGAGCAGCCTGCACAGCTGATAGAACCTCGCGCGGCATGGCGCCGGAGCTGCCGGCAACAATAACCGCGCCGCCGCCTAGCAACAGTAGCTTAGCAACGTCGGCACCCAGCTCGCGAATTCGATCTTGCACGTAGCATTTTGTCTGCTGGCCGCTGTCCGAAGTTGGCCGAGAAAACGCCGTAGCCAATTGGAACTTGTCCGGCCACAGACGAGACCACTCCAGCCAGTCGGACTGGAAGTAGAAATCTTTCTCCGGATGCCGGCAGCCGAAGAACACGAGAGTCTGGGCCGAGCCAGCAGCCGGTGCCTCATCGCCCTGCCCGTTGACGACCCCGTGTCGCTGCTGGACCAGACCTCGAAACGGCGCGATCCCCGTGCCGGGACCGACCAGAACCAGCGGCACATCGACTGGCGGCACCCGTAGAGTGCCGCGCTGCAACCGGACAGTGACGACACTGCCAGGCCCAGCGCTGGCCAGATAGTTTGAGCACAGGCCCAGCCTCGGTTCGGACATGAGCTTGGATTTGTAGCGAACCACAGCAACAAGCAGGTCGAGACTTGAGCAGCCCGACTGGCCCAGACTGGCAATTGAGAAGCTTCGCGGTTGAATCGGTCTCAACAGGTCGAATAATCGACTCAATCGAATGCGAGAAGCCGACACGGGGAAGTCGCGCAGAGTTTCGGCTACAGTACGGCGAGGCCGGTTGCAATAGGCGGCCAGCTCGTCTACATCTCGTACAAACTCGCCTAGGCGTTCAATTTCCATGTCGAGCCGGCTCGAGTCTTCCTCAGTTGTAGTCGCGACCTCATCGCCGATGCACATAGCGATTCGGCGAAGAGTTTCGAAGAAGCTACGGCGAGGCACGCAGCTGATGTCGAAATAGTTAGTTAGCAGCCAGCGCAGTGTCGGGCCAGCCGGCGGCAGGTCGGGCGGCGGCGGGAAGTTCGGATCGGACTGCGACACCCGCAGGCGAGTCTCCGGGTCCAGGTGCGACAAGGTGCTGAGCAGGCTGGAGACAGCGGATTGGCTGTTGCTGGGCAAGACTTGGAGAACGTCCCCGGGTTGGAACGGGGACCAGAGGGTGGGCGACGGCGATTCAGCGCTTGTCGGCGCCGGACTCAGCGTGATGAGTCTGGTGTCCTGCGGCGAGAGGGTTGAGATGGAGGGCGAAGGGTGAGGTAGACTGGTGGGAGGGTGACAGTTAAAGATGATGGGATAAGGGAAAGCTGAGGGCGGCAGAATGATAAATGGAATCTAAGAATGAGATAGATGGAATCTAAGAATGAGATAGATGGAATCTAAGAATGAGATAGATGGAATCTAAGAATGAGATAGATGGAGTCTAAGAATGAGATAGATGGAATCTAAGAATGAGATAGATGGAATCTAAGAATGAGATAGATGGAATCTAAGAATGAGATAGATGGAATCTAAGAATGAGATAGATGGAATCTAAGAATGAGATAGATGGAATCTAAGAATGAGATAGATGGAATCTAAGAATGAGATAGATGGAGTCTAAGAATAAGATAGATGGAATCTAAGAATGAGATAGATGGAATCTAAGAATGAGATAGATGGAATCTAAGAATGAGATAGATGGAATCTAAGAATGCGATAGATGGAATCTAAGAATGAGATAGATGGAATCTAAGAATGAGATAGATGGAATCTAAGAATGAGATAGATGGAATCTAAGAATGAGATAAATGGAATCTAAGAATGAGATAAATGGAATCTAAGGGTGAGATAAATCGAATACAAGGGTGGGATAGATGAAATCTAAGGGTGAGATAAATGGCAACTAAGGTGAAAATTGAATACAAGGGTAAGATGGATGGAATCTAAGGGTGAGATAAAAGTCAACTAAGGTGAGATAGATGGAATACAAGGGTGAGATAGATGTAATCTTAGGATGAGATAAATGGCAACTAAGGTGAGATAAATGGAATGCAAGGGTGAGATAGATGTAATCTTAGGATGAGATAAATGGCAACTAAGGTGAGATAAATGGCAACTAAGGTGAGATAAATGGGAATGGGAAAGTTGAAATCCTCACCTGAAAATGATCCTCCGCGGTAACCCGCTTATTAGCAACAATGCGAGCCAATTGATAACCAGTTTCTGGCGGCGGCAATCTCGGACCATCTGCACCTACTACTACTACTACTTGATTAGCGGCAGTAGTATGAGTAGAATCTGTAGATTTCTCAGCTGCAATAGCCTCAACGCGATAGAGCGGCGGCAGAGGAGCGTCAAGACAGCTGCCAACGCAGGCGCAACGGACGCTAAAAGTGTCGGTCAGCAGAGCGGACACTGTCTCAGCGAAGGGCAGGAAGGCCTGGTCGGGTCCCAGTTCGTCCTGATCGTTGGCCAGAGCCAGGGGGCAGGCTGAATTGGCGCCCAGCAGGCATAAACGGCGATGCAGTTTCTTGGCTACGAAATTGTACTGCAGGTAACTGGAGTCACCGAAACCGATTAGACAGAAACGGAGTCGAGCCGTGGCTGAGTCACCGTTGCCATGGGGATTATTGGCTGTTGTGGAATTTTGAGAATGAGGATAAAGTTAAGGTTAACGCTTTGTTAGATTGCGAAAATAGCTGTAATGTAACTCACAGAGCTTGGAATACCGAATGCCTTTGGGATACATTCGATAAGACACCGGGATTACCAGGTAGGAGAATCGAAAAGCACAGGTGAGACAACCGAAACAAGCACAATTTAAGCGCAGGTAAGACACCCGGGGTTATCACAGGTACGACACCCGGGATAAGCACAGGTAAGACACCCGAGCTAATCACAGGTAAGCCACCGGGATAAGCACAGGTAAGACACCCGGGTAATCACAGGTAAGACAGTTGGAATAATCACAGGTAAGACACCCGGGCTAATCCCAGGTAAGACACCGGGATAAGCGCAGGTAAGACACCCGGGATAAAGCACAGGTAAGACACTCCGGTTGAGCACAGGTAAGACACTGGGATAATCACAGGTAAGACACCGGGATAAGCGCAGGTAAGACACCCGGGATAAAGCACAGGTAAGACACTCCGGTTGAGCACAGGTAAGACACTGGGATAATCACAGGTAAGACACCGGGATAAGCGCAGGTAAGACACCCGGGATAAAGCACAGGTAAGACACTCCGGTTGAGCACAGGTAAGACACTGGGATGATCACAAGTAAGACACCGGGATAAGCGCAGGTAAGACACCCGGGATAAAGCACAGGTAAGACACTCCGGTTGAGCACAGGTAAGACACTGGGATAAGCACAAGTAAGACACCAGGATAATCACAGGTAAGACACTGGGATAATCACAAGTAAGAAACCCGGGATAATCACAGGTAAGACACTGGGATAAGCACAAGTAAGACACCAGGATAATCACAGGTAAGACACTGGGATAATCACAAGTAAGAAACCCGGGATAATCACAGGTAAGACACCGGTATAAAGCATCGACAAGACACTCACCGCTCTGGCTGCTCCCGTTGCCATGGAGACAGCCTTGAGTCAGCCGCCTGCTCATAGCCAGGCGCCAGAACTTGCGCATATTGGCTGGCGGATCGCCCTGTCCCGTGGTTGAACAAGCCGCGATAAGCAGCTGCTGGCGAAGATCGTTGCTAGGCAAACAATCAGCCGCCGTTTCCAAGGCAACAATGCCGACTTCGTCTAACGAGCCGAAGCGACAGTTTAAACCGTGAGATCGGGCAAAATTGTACAGGGTCAGGGCGGCGTCTTGGGCCACACCGGTCTCGCTGCCGTAGGCTATGGTCAGTTGGGGAGGCTGACGCGCAGGTTCAGGATGATGAAGCTGACTGGAAGTACCGCCACCGCCGGTTCCAGACTCTTCGCCGTTGTTACAGGGCGGAACCATGGTCGAATGAGGAGTGTCGGGTTGCTGGAATTGCGGATTAGGGTAGGGTGCCTCTTAGTGGGCATCTTGTCAGCAGGATTTGCCTCCTGTCAGAAGGTACTTGTCAGTAGCTATGGCTAACTTGTCAGTGGCTGTGGGTAACTTGTCAGTAGCTGTGGGTAACTTGTCAGTGGCTGTGGGTAACTTGTCAGTTGCTATGGATAACTTTTCAGTCGTTATGGATAACTTGTCAGTGGTTGTGGGTAACTTGTCAGTCGTTATGGATAACTTGTCAGTGGCTATGGGTAACTTGTCAGTCGTTATGGATAACTTGTCAGTGGTTGTGGGTAACTTGTCAGTGGCTGTGGGTAACTTGTCAGTGGCTATGGGTAACTTGTCAGTGGGTATGGCTAACTTGTCAGTGGGTATGGGTAACTTGTCAGTGGCTATGGGTAACTTGTCAGTGGGTATGGCTAACTTGTCAGTGGCTATGGGTAACTTGTCAGTGGCTATGGGTAACTTGTCAGTGGCCATTGGTAACTTGTCAGTGGCTATGGGTAACTTGTCAGTGGTTATGGGTAACTTGTCAGTGGCTGTGGGTAACTTGTCAGTGGCTATGGGTAACTTGTCAGTGGCTGTGGGTAACTTGTCAGTGGCTATGGGTAACTTGTCAGTGGCTGTGGGTAACTTGTCAGTGGCTGTGGGTAACTTGTCAGTGGCTGTGGGTAACTTGTCAGTGGGTATGGGTAACTTGTCAGTGGGTATGGCTAACTTGTCAGTGGGTATGGATAACTTGTCAGTGGCTATGGGTAACTTGTCAGTGGCTGTGGGTAACTTGTCAGTGGCTATGGGTAACTTGTCAGTGGCTGTGGGTAACTTGTCAGTGGCTATGGGTAACTTGTCAGTGGTTGTGGGTAACTTGTCAGTGGTTGTGGGTAACTTGTCAGTGGCTGTGGGTAACTTGTCAGTGGGTATGGCTAACTTGTCAGTGGCTATGGGTAACTTGTCAGTGGCTATGGGTAACTTGTCAGTGGCCATTGGTAACTTGTCAGTGGCTATGGGTAACTTGTCAGTGGCTGTGGGTAACTTGTCAGTAGGCATGGCTAACTTGTCAGTGGCTATGGGTAACTTGTCAGTGGTTGTGGGTAACTTGTCAGTGGTTGTGGGTAACTTGTCAGTGGCTATGGGTAACTTGTCAGTGGCTGTGGGTAACTTGTCAGTGGCTATGGGTAACTTGTCAGTGGCTATGGGTAACTTGTCAGTGGCTATGGGTTACTTGTCAGTGGGTATGGCTAACTTGTCAGTGGCTATGGGTAACTTGTCAGTGGGTATGGCTAACTTGTCAGTGGCTATGGGTAACTTGTCAGTGGCTATGGATAACTTGTCAGTGGCTGTGGGTAACTTGTCAGTGGCTTTGGGTTACTTGTCAGTGGCTATGGGTAACTTGTCAGTGGCTATGGGTAACTTGTCAGTGGGTATGGGTAACTTGTCAGTGGCTATGGGTAACTTGTCAGTGGGTATGGGTAACTTGTCAGTGGCTGTGGGTAACTTGTCAGTAGGCATGGCTAACTTGTCAGTGGCTATGGGTAACTTGTCAGTGGTTGTGGGTAACTTGTCAGTGGTTGTGGGTAACTTGTCAGTGGCTATGGGTAACTTGTCAGTGGCTATGGGTAACTTGTCAGTGGGTATGGGTAACTTGTCAGTGGCTATGGGTAACTTGTCAGTGGGTATGGGTAACTTGTCAGTGGCTGTGGGTAACTTGTCAGTAGGCATGGCTAACTTGTCAGTGGCTATTGGTAACTTGTCAGTGGTTGTGGGTAACTTGTTAGTGGCTGTGGGTAACTTGTCAGTGGCTATGGGTAACTTGTCAGTGGCTATGGGTAACTTGTCAGTGGGTATGGGTAACTTGTCAGTGGCTATGGGTAACTTGTCAGTGGGTATGGGTAACTTGTCAGTGGCTATGGAAAACCTAAGCTTGTCAGATTGTTAATCAGTAGGTAAAGCGTAAATCTTCAGACCGGACAAGTGGAACTTATTAACAATAGGAAATGCTGAATTGAACTACAAAATATTCAAAATGCATCCATTAATCAAACCCAACAAAAGTTGTCAATAGAAAAAATCAATAGAAAAAAAATTCATTTGCAAACGCAATTATGAAGTTTACAATATATATGTAAGTACATAATGACACTACGGCTATAAAGCGACTTGAATAGGAGATAATTAATTAGCTAAAATATCAACGATTCAGCAGAGGCCTCTTTAGTATCCATGCTTGATAATTAATAGAAAAAAAATCGCGCTAAAAATTGGCATTTTTAGAATTGCAAAAAACCTGCACGAGTAGTATAGCTAGCACACGATAGTATCATAAAAGAATGTTGTTTTTTTGAAAACTGTTGATATCACAGCTGGCATTTACTTTTGTTTCATCAGGGCACAAATTTTTATGGTCAGGATGGTCAGCCTGACCATGGGCCAAACAGCCTTTACTGCCGGTAATTTTTTGGAGTCAATGGTAAAAGAAAAGTTATGTGCTTCACAGCAGCCGTTCCTGCCGAGTATGGTCAGCAGCAAGTCCTACTTATCTGCAATGGAATGCAGCGAATCGGTTTCAGCATTCTCTGTGATGACATCAACAGTCTCAGAATCCGATGTATGCAAAATTTCACACTACTCGTATTAAGTAGGTGCAGTGCTTTCTCTTTCAAAAATGCCTGTTTGCAGATTTTAAAGTGAACTGTAGAGTCTATAGCTACATATCGAGTGTACACACTGCATAATCTATATAGAGAGCATTAAGTGAAATGCACTTTGAAACTGCTTTTTTCGACCCAAGATTTGTCCAAGCCAAGTATAAGATGCTCCCTTCTCGGCTAGAAAGGCTTTGCACAGCGGCGCATTAAGATTCTAGCTAGCTATAGTCTATGGTCAGCCCTGCTGATCATGTCGGCAGGAACGGAGCTTTTGTATTTCTAGCTCCGGCGCGAAAAGGTTAATTAACATTACAAATCGATACCCAACTTCAATTACGTGTAAAAACCATGTTAATAACTATGGGGCACGGCAAATACGAGCCAATTGTTTTGATTGACAGCAAGAATTGCGGAACATTTTTTTAGATTAGACTATCGCGGGGTCTGTCTGTCTGTCTGTCTGTCTGTCTTAGTATCTGTCTGTCTGTCTTAGTATCTGTCTGCCTGCCTGCCTGTCTGTCTGTCTGTCTGTCTGTCTGTCTGTCTTAGTATCTGTCTGCCTGCCTGTCTGTCTGTCTGTCTGTCTGTCTTAGTATCTGTCTGCCTGTCTGTCTGTCTGTCTGTCTGTCTGTCTGTCTGTCTGTCTGTCTGTCTGTCAGTCTGTCTGTCTGTCTTAGTATCTGTCTGCCTGTCTGTCTGTCTGTCTGTCTGTCTGTCTTAGTATCTGTCTGCCTGCCTGCCTGTCTGTCTGTCTGTCTGTCTGTCTGTCTGCCTGCCTGCCTGTCTGTCTGTCTGTCTGTCTGTCTGTTGCCTACTGTAACAGGATTGCTATGAAACAACGAAACAATGAAACAACAACCTATTAAATAAGAGACTAATATGATTGCTTAAGAATAGCACGAAACGGGTTGCAAATGAGAGCCAATGTGATTAGCTAGTCTCTAAACTAACTATACAAACTAAGGCTTACTGAGCTACACAAAATAACAAAAAATCATTCAGTTGGTCTGAAACTCAAATTTTACCGGCACCAAAGAAAGCACGCAGAGTTCGGCCTGAGTTTCTAAGACAGCTTGCACGCGCTGCCGCCAAACTCTTTGCCCCGTTGGTCCAGTGCAATTTCTCCTTTCAGCAGAAAGTTCAAAGCAGATTTGGCAATAAAACTGGAAGTACCGCGGGACACAACCGATTCGGTTTCGTAGAATTTGTTCATCGATTTTTCGAACTCCGGACCATCCAGACGGTGTTCGATTTTGAAATCGCGCCAAGCCTCATCAACAATGCTGAGCACGTCGAGTTCCTCTTTAACTTTTAGCTCGGGATTTCTCTGCAGGATTAGCTCGATAATGACTAGGGCCTCGACCATCATCTGGCGCAGGGCGGGATTGGCGGTCTCCCTGGCCAGAGTCGATTGGACTGCGAACACGAAGTTGGCATCGTTGCGGGACATGTCGTTCAGGCAGGGGTGCTGCTCAATGAGGGTGTGCCCGATCCGGATGCCGCCTGAGCAGGCCTCTAGAACGCCGTAGACGCCTTCGTAGAAACCGGACGGCACTCGGCAGAGGCAGCCGTCGATACGCCGCTGCCAGTAGGGATGGCGCGACTGCCGATGGTCCAGGATGGACACTATTAGGGATTTCACCTGGGCGGGTGGGAGACGGTTGCGGTTGGATGAAGATTGTGTGGTTTTATCAGAACTAATTAGTGTAGAGACTGCCCACTGAGCACGCACACAAGATACGTAGGCAGGCACACGCTCACAAAGGGTTTTTCAGCGGCCCTGACTCTACATGTAAGGGATGTACATTCTATCTTGGAGATTAGCGCTCATTAGCATAATCAGTCACCAATAAATATGGCCTGTCGGCGTAGGAATAGGGAGATAGGGAGAAGGGGGAGGTGAGATAGGGGAGGGGGGAGCGAGGGAAAGGAGAGACGGAGGGACAGTAAAGGAAATGGAGAGAGGGAGAAGCCAGGGGGAGAGGAGAGAACGGGAGAGAAGAGAGGGAGAGACAGGAGAGAGGGGAGAGAGGGAGAGGGAGAGAAGAGAGAGGGGAGAGAGGGAGAGGGAGAAAAAAGAGAGAGAAGGGAGAAAGAGAAGAGAGAGAGGAGATAGAGGAAAGGGAGAGGAGAGGGAGAGGGAGAGGAGAGAGAGATGGAGATGGAGAGAAGAGAGGGAGAGAGAGAGGAGAGAAGAGAAGAGAGGGGAGAGGAAGGAGAGAGGGGAAAGGGAGAGGAGAGGGAGAGGGAGAGGGGAGAGAGATGGAGATGGAGAGAAGAGAGGGAGAGAGAGAGGAGAGAAGAGAAGAGAGGGGAGAGGAAGGAGAGAGGGGAAAGGGAGAGGAGAGGGAGAGGGGAGAGAAGGAATGGAGAGAGGAAGAGGGAGAGGAGAGAGATGGAGATGGAAGAAGAGAGAGGGAGAAAAGAGAGAGAGAAAGGAGAAAGAGGAAGAGAGAGAGGAGAGAAAGAGAAGAGAGGGAGAGGGAGGAGAGAGAGGAAAGGGAGAGGAGAGGGAGAGGGAGAGGAGAGGGAGACATTAGATTGCAGACAGTAAAATCAGTGAGAAGCAGGCAAATAGAATAAGGTAAAAAAACCTTATACGGCGACAGATTCTGCAGTATCTTGCAGCCGCCGAACAGCGGATCGTTGACGTTGGCCAACTCAATATCCAGAGCGTCAATCAGAGGGTCCAGTCTGATGTAGTGAATGCCACGGAACAGCACGCTGTCTCGGCAGATCAGCGAGCCTAGAAACAGAATCAGCTCCTGAAGCAGCACAGCCTTGCCAGACGGTCCCGGTGGATAATGAGCGTAGAGAATCTGGCAGAGCTCCTTGGGTGTCAGCGGCCTGTCAATCACAATGTCCGACCCGATGATGATCCGCTTGCCAGCCACGATAACATTGGACAGGGAGGGCGCGAGGCTGTCCACCTCTTTGCGTAGGATGGCCGAGGCATAGCGAACGATGGCCCAGCGTTGTTGAACTCCGGCAGTCCGGCTCATTTCCTCAAGGCGCTGAGCCACCGTCTCATTGGCGCCTGGCATTGAGGTGTGATGGTGGGGATTCTATGAGTCTAGCCTTGAGGGTTTGAAAATTTTGAGAGGACTGATTAGGGATTTAAAAAAATAGCTGGAGCATACTGGGAAATTAACTTTGAGGATTTGGGGAATCAGTTTGAGGATCTGTAAGGATTTAAGTTTGAGGACCTGAGGGGAATTAAGTTTGAGGATCTGGAGGGGAATTAAGTTTGAGGATCTGGAGAGGAATTAAGTTCGAGGATATGGAGGGAAATTAGGTTTGATGATCTGAAGGGAATTACGTTTGAAGAAATGGAGGGGAATTAGGGGAATTAGGTTTGAAGATCTGGAGGGAAATTAAGTTTGAGGATCTGGAGGGGAATTAAGTTTGAGGATCTGAGGGAATTAAGTCTGAGGATCTGGAGGGGAATTAAGTTTGAGGATCTGAGGGAATTTAGTTCGAGGATCTGGAGGGGAATTAAGTTTGAGGATCTGAGGGAATTAAGTTCGAGGATCTGGAGGGGAATTAAGTCTGAGGATCTGAGGGGAATTAAGTTTGAGGATCTGAGGGAATTAAGTTTGAGGATCTGGAGGGAAATTAAGTTTGAGGATCTGAGGGAATTAAGTTTGAGGATCTGAGGGAATTAAGTTTGAGGATCTGAGGGAATTAAGTTCGAGGATCTGGAGGGGAATTAAGTTTGAGGATCTGAGGGAATTAAGTTCGAGGATCTGGAGGGGAAGTAAGTCTGAGGATCTGAGGGGAATTAAGTTTGAGGATCTGAGGGAATTAAGTTTGAGGATCTGGAGGGGAATTAAGTTTGAGGATCTGAGGGAATTAAGTTTGAGGATCTGAGGGAATTAAGTTCGAGGATCTGGAGGGGAATTAAGTTTGAGGATCTGAGGGAATTAAGTTCGAGGATCTGGAGGGGAATTAAGTTTGAGGATCTGGAGGGAATTAAGTTTGAGGATCTGGAGGGAATTAATTTTGAGGATCTGGAGGGGAATTAAGTTTGAGGATCTGGAGGGGAATTAAGTTCGAGGATCTGAGGGGAATTAAGTTCGAGGATCTGGAGGGAATTAAATTTGAAGATCTGGAGGGAAATTAAGTTTGAGGATCTGAGGGGAATTAAGTTCGAGGATCTGGAGGGAATTAAATTTGAAGATCTGGAGGGAAATTAAGTTTGAGGATCTGGAGGGAATTTAAGATCAAAGATTTGGGAAATTAAGTTTCAGGGTTTTCGAGAATAAATTAGAGGATTTCAGGGGCATGTCAGTGATGAGGAATCTAATTTTGGAAATTGTTATCAAGGATTGTAAAGATTGTATTGCATCATGGTCAAATTTAAACAACGCACCAGGCAGAACATAATCAGCGCCGTGCCTGTCAACCAGCATGTGCAGCAGTTGAGTCTTTGGCCCCATATTAAGGGACGCTGTGTCGATAAGCTGGCAAAGCTGCTCAGAATTGCTGGACTCAACCCGTCTTGTATCAATCCATTCTTCCTGCTCAATGGCCACCGCGGCGTGACCTTGAATGTTCATCAGGGAGCGGAACGATTTCTCAACGCTGAGCTCCTCAACGCTGGCAGGTCGCGAAATGCGTGATTATGATCCTGCAGGTAGTCCAGGTGGTCCACGCAGGCGCTAGCGAGAAGATTCTGCGCTCGGCCGAGCAGGACTCGAACGTCGTTGACCCAGCCGCTACGCATGCTGGTGAGAAAGGCGATGAGCTGCTTGGCTCCCGCTGCCCGGATCATGTCTTCTCGAAGCAGAAAGCAGAAAGTTGGACGGCCTTTCAGGCGCCACCAAGTGGAGAGGAACAACAGATTGGTCCGCACCTGTGGGAATTACCGGTCAGTTGTGCTTAGAATTCTGGGCATTTCACTAGTGTTTGAATCTGAGCACTTCCTACGAGTACTCCAGATTTGAGTATGAGCACTCCTTATATTCTAGATTTGATTCTGAGCACTCATTGTATTCTAGATTTGATTCTGAGCACTCCTTGTATTCTAGATTTGAGTCTGAGCACTCCTTGTATTCTAGATTTGAGTCTGAGCACTCCTTATATTCTAGATTTGAGTCTGAGCACTCCTTATATTCTAGATTTGAGTCTGAGCACTCATTGTATTCTAGATTTGATTCTGAGCACTCCTTGTATTCTAGATTTGATTCTGAGCACTCCTTGTATTCTAGATTTGAGTCTGAGCACTCCTTGTATTCTAGATTTGAGTCTGAGCACTCATTGTATTCTAGATTTGATTCTGAGCACTCCTTATATTCTAGATTTGAGTCTGAGCACTCATTGTATTCTAGATTTGAGTCTGAGCACTCCTTGTATTCTAGATTTGATTCTGAGCACTCCTTGTATTCTAGATTTGAGTCTGAGCACTCCTTGTATTCTAGATTTGAGTCTGAGCACTCCTTGTATTCTAGATTTGATTCTGAGCACTCCTTGTATTCTAGATTTGAGTCTGAGCACTCCTTGTATTCTAGATTTGAGTCTGAGCACTCCTTGTATTCTAGATTTGATTCTGAGCACTCCTTGTATTCTAGATTTGATTCTGAGCACTCCTTGTATTCTAGATTTGAGTCTGAGCACTCCTTGTATTCTAGATTTGAGTCTGAGCACTCCTTGTATTCTAGATTTGAGTCTGAGCACTCCTTGTATTCTAGATTTGATTCTGAGCACTCCTTGTATTCTAGAGTAAAGTCTGAGAACACTATTAATAGTTCTGAGTCAAAGCGCACACCTCATCGATGACCATGTCCATATCGTGCAGCAGGTAGAAGTCGCGCATCTCGAACAGCAGCGGGTAGCACAGCACGGTGCGGCCCGGGACCCTGTAGAACTTGGCCGTGCCCAGCTGCCCAATCGGACGGAGCGGCCGGCCGGACAGGCTAAGGCGGTCGCATCTGCCCAGGCATTCCTGAACGCGAATCAGATTCTTTGACGGCCACAGGGTGATGGGCTCCACCTGCGGGTTCAAGGCAGACACTGTAGGTATAACAGACTGAAAGATTAAATCACAGACAGACAGACAGGCAGACAGACAGACAGACAGACAGAGACAGGCAGACAGACAGACAGACAGACAGACAGGCAGACAGACAGACAGACAGACAGACAGAGACAGGCAGGCAGACAGACAGACAGGCAGGCAGACAGGCACAGACAGACAGACAGACAGACAGGCAGACAGGCAGACAGACAGACAGACAGGCAGGCAGGCAGACAGACAGACACAGACAGAATAAACATCTCACCTGAGTAGGAGTCTGGCTCTGCACACCAAAGGTAGCCAGCATCTGCTGCAGCCGCACAGACTCGGAAATGAGCACCACCTGCACCACCAGATCCTGCAGCTTGTTAATAAACGGCACGCGCCTTGACAGATCCAACGGCCGCTCGTGAAACGGCTTATGGCGGCGAAGTAGATCCAAATCGTGCGCCATGAGGTAGCCGGACTCCATCAGGTCGGCGATGAGCATGACGGCTTCGCCCCACAGGAAGATGGGATCGCCAAGTTGAAAGTTGGGCCGGCGCGTCTGACTGCCCGGGTTGCTGTACTCGTCCTGCAGGTAGTCGCGAGGCACAAAGTAGAACTTCGGCATCCAACGGCGTGGCTGCTGCTGCTGCTGACGCGAACTCGGATCCCAGGGGGGCGGGCTGGATGGAGCAGGGAGTTCGATCGACTTCAAATAGGGATTAAGATTTCGAATGGGGATTTGGGGCTGCATTTGTGGTTGCATCAATCTGCATCAAGGATTGGGATTAAGCTACGGAATGAGGATTAAGCTACGGGATGGGGATTAAGATATGGGATGGGGATTAAGCTACGAGATGGGGACTCAAAACAACTCACACGGCGCCATCGGAATCCAGTTCCACCAGCAGCGAGTCCAGCTTCCGTTTGTACACCGTGGCAGTCTTCGTATCGCCCTGCAGACAGTGCTCAATGACCAGGAAAGCATAGAATATCGGCCATTGACATTCCACATGCTCGAATGTCTTCAGCTCGCCGTGGGAGTACTGAACCCGCCGGTGCGGCCCAGTGCCGCTGGTCTCCATAGCGCAGCCGTAGCCGTCTCTGGAGAACCGTTTAAAGCCGTAGTCGCCACGGAACCGGTCGAACACGTTCTGCAGAGCGGATTTCCTCACAGACTCGTGCGTAGCGTGACCCGGCCAGCACAGGGTGGGTATTAGCGAACTATCGCAGCCTTTGGTGGCGCTCTCCCTAGGCAGCAGATTAGTGAGAATAATCCGATTCCTAGAATGGGCATCGATGTCAACGTGGATCACGGTGGTGTGATCGCCAGACTGGCCGAACACGTTGAAACTGTTAGCCGCTTCCAGGGCGGCCTTGGCGAAGCCAACGGAGCTGGCGTGCAGCTCCACGCTGCCAGTGTTCTGCTTGGTGCCGCGCTCCCACATGCCGAAGTCCGGGATGCGGTAGGCCCGCTCTAGGTAGAATATCAGGTTCTGGAATACGTTTACCTGCCAATGGGGATTTGTTTGGAATTAGGGAAGCTAGGTTTATTGAGCAAGCGCGGCTTTAACGCTCAAGAATCGGACACTTTGACCTTCAAGAATCGGACACTTTGATAATCAGGAATCGGACACTTTGATACTCAGGAATCGGACACTTTGATACTCAAGAATCGGACACTTTGATACTCAAGAATCGGACACTTTGATACTCAAGAATCGGACACTTTTACAGTCAAGAATCGGACACTTTGATACTTAAGAATCGGACACTTTGACAGTCAAGAATCGGACACTTTGACAGTCAAGAATCGGACACTTTGACAGTCAAGAATCGGACACTTTGATACTTAAGAATCGGACACTTTGACAAAAAAGAATCGGACACTTTGATACTCAAGAATCGGACACTTTGATACTCAAGAATCGGACACTTTGACACTAAAGAATCGGACACTTTTACAGTCAAGAATCGGACACTTTGACAGTCAAGAATCGGACACTTTGACAGTCAAGAATCGGACACTTTGATACTTAAGAATCGGACACTTTGACAAAAAAGAATCGGACACTTTGATACTCAAGAATCGGACACTTTGATACTCAAGAATCGGACACTTTGATACTCAGGAATCGGACACTTTGATACTCAAGAATCGGACACTTTGATACTCAAGAATCGGACACTTTGACAGTCAAGAATCGGACACTTTGATACTCAAGAATCGGACACTTTGATACTCAAGAATCGGACACTTTGATACTCAAGAATCGGACACTTTGATACTCAGGAATCGGACACTTTGATACTCAAGAATCGGACACTTTGATACTCAAGAATCGGACACTTTGACAGTCAAGAATCGGACACTTTGATACTCAAGAATCGGACACTTTGACACTAAAGAATCGGACACTTTTACAGTCAAGAATCGGACACTTTTACAGTCAAGAATCGGACACTTTGACAGTCAAGAATCGGACACTTTGACACTCAAGAATCGGACACTTTGACACTCAAGAATCGGACACTTTGACACTCAAGAATCGGACACTTTGATACTCAAGAATCGGACACTTTGACAGTCAAGAATCGGACACTTTGACAGTCAAGAATCGGACACTTTGACACCCAAGAATCGGACAGTTTGATGCTCAAGACTTGACGCTCACCTCAGTCTTAGTATGAACAATCTCCAAACCAGAGCTGATCATCTGAATGCTCATCAGCACAAACAGACCGACAGAGTCCAGCTGGTGATGCTGGTAGCCCTTAAAAGCGGAGTCAATCAGCTCCCCGCCAGTCCGATAGTCGAACACAGTCAGCAAGCACCGCCTTGGACTTTGCTGTTCTTTAAAAGCTTCCAGCCGATCAGTTTGCGTCATCCAGAAATTCAATATCGATCGCATGCATTTCAAGGCGCGCTGACGCAACTCCCAGCAGCGACCGCTGTCCTGATCGGTTTTGCGGTACACCTGAGCCAGAGCCCAGATGCTAGTTGCTATGTAGATATTGTCACGAACGTGTCCGGCATAGCAAGGGGGATCGGACTCAGGGTACAGAGGGAACAGGCCAGTGATCGGGTGCTGATAAGGCAGGATCTGGCCTGAGCAGCGCTGATAAAACTGCTGCAACACTGTCTGATCATACTGGGGCAGCTCGTTGGATAAAATGCCGAATATGTCCGACGATGTGGCGCTGTTCCTTTTTGACATTTTTCTCTGTTCTGCTGCTTGGTGAGGTGGCATGCGCCATATTGTGCGATAATTTTATTCGGTTAACAAGCAGGGAACAAAAGTGCCACTCTAGTCAACAAAAATGGCACTATAAATCTACAAAAGTGGCACTCTAGTCTACAAAAGTGGCACTATAAGTCTACAAAAGTGGCACTTTAAGTCTACAAAAGTGGCACTCTAGTCTACAAAAGTGGCACTCTAGTCTACAAAAGTGGCACTTTAAGTCTACAAAAGTGGCACTTTAAGTCTACAAAAGTGGCACTCTAGTCTACAAAAGTGGCACTCTAGTCTACAAAAGTGGCACTATAAGTAAACAAAAGTGGCACTTTAAGTCTACAAAAGTGGCACTCTAAGTCTACAAAAGTGGCACTCTAAGTCTACAAAAGTGGCACTTTAAGTCTACAAAAGTGGCACTTTAAGTCTACAAAAGTGGCACTCTAGTCTACAAAAGTGGCAACATAAGTAAACAAAAGTGGCACTTTAAGTCTACAAAAGTGGCACTCTAAGTCTACAAAAGTGGCACTCTAAGTCTACAAAAGTGGCACTCTGGTCTACAAAAGTGGCACTCTGGTCTACAAAAGTGGCACTTTAGTCTACAAAAGTGGCCCTATAAGTAAACAAAAGTGGCACTCTAGTCTACAAAAGTGGCACTATAAGTCTACAAAAGTGGCACTCTAGTCTAAAAAACGCCTGGGCTAAAAATATAAAAATGACAATATACGACACAAAAGCAAAATTGAAAGTCTGCCTTCAGCAATCTTTCATTGTGGCCAAAGAGGCCCATATTTTAAAACCACATATATTTTCTGGCGTTTGACATAACCAACAAAACACGGCATCAACAGAAACTCAAGTCCATAGTCAATAATAATCATTTCATTATTATTTAAAACATATTACAATAGCAAATAGGAAATGAAGTAGTAAGTTTAGGAACAAAACTGTCATAATATATAAAAGACCAAAGCTGTCATTTACAGCGGGCAGACTTTGTTATTTATCTTTGACAAAAATCTTTCTCAATAATAGCTTTTATATAGTTTTGCATTAAAAAAAACGCATTACATAAATGACAATAATCAAAACTTCGATTTCCGTAGATTTAAAACTCATACTACTGAAAATCAAAAACAGTAGTAGTATGAGAAGAATAAGCAACATCTAATTTCTACCACTAAATAACAATAATCGATCTGATCAAGGAATTGCTAATGTGCAAAAAAGTGTTTGTGTACCAATAAATATAGTTTGAAAAGATTCAGAGCAGATCTAAGAACGCGATTAAATATAAATATTAATAAATAGTAAAAATTATTATGATTTATTAGGAAACAAGCAATTTAAATTTTAACTGAGTTTCACTATGATGGTTTTGAATCGGTGCAGTGCTAGATTTTGAATTTGACAGCTGTTGAATTTGAAGGCTGCGTACGGCTGTTCAAAGGCTGGAGGGGTCGCCACACACAGCCTCAATTACCCCAGCTAATGCTGGCACCCATTTTACAGCTGGGTAAACACTGAAGCAATGCAGAGTTAAAGTGAAAGCTCAAGGACACAGATTGTTCCGAGTGGGATCGGGAATCGAACCCCCGACCATCAAATCGTGAGTCGGACGCTCTAACCACTAGTCCACAACAACCTCTTGTTACAATCACTGGCTTGCAGTGTATACTATAAATAGTAATTTAAATTTCAATTAAAATTTTTGTGTTCAAAAGAAAACAGACACAACGCACTGGCATATAGACTGGAATGCCACCAGACCAAAGGCAGAAAGCGGTGTACAAACAACAGGTACTCGGGGAGAAAAAATAATAGTACAATATAAAGCCAGTAAAAAGTCGTACTTTAGCAGCAAAAGAAAGATGAAAATTACAATAGAGAATTTACAATTATTAAAAACCCGCAATCGAGGCACAGACTGTGTACAATACCACTAGAAAGTCAGTACAATGCCCCCCCTGGATCCCTTCGCGACCAACTAATTAGAGAACAGTAAAGGACACCTTAACAATATCCGATGTTATTGGGAAGACTGCTCCATATATACTGCAAATATATGGACTGCAAATAAACTATTCTTTTAAAAACAAAAGCGAGATTTCGTACCTTCTACTACTACTATTACTACTAAAGTTAGCAGTAGTATGTGAAGGAAATCTTAAAAGAGACAAAGGTTGTTGTATAAATAATAATAATTAATAACAATGAACTACAAAAACAGCATTTTTATTAAAACTTTTAACCAAACAAGTTAACTAAGCAATACAAGCACAAGACAAAAATAAAAGCCCGAAAAATAGCCGAGGTATATATTTTTATTAGTTTAGAGCAAGGGTTCGTAGGCCTTATTGATTGAAGGGCCAGATAGAAAATCAAGCGCATGACTGCGGACCAAAGGAGGGGAGAGGAGAGAGGGAATGGAGAAGACAGAGGAGAGATAGTAGAAAGTAGAGGCGAGGGAATAAAGAAGAGAGGGAAGAGAAGAGAGAGAGGAGAGAATGGAGAAGAGAAGAGAGGAGAGAAGAGAGAGGAGAGGAGAGAGGAAAGGAGAGATTATTAGAGAAAAGAGCTCCCCTGAGCAGGCACACAAACGCGCGGATACGTACGCAGTCATACGCACAGGCACACCCTCACACAGGAGTGTACAGCCGCCCTGACTTTATTTATCGTTAGGCATGTGCATTTTACTGTGCCTTGGGTTGCAGTTGCACGAGCGGTGCTGCAGCCGAGGTTTCAATTTAGCGCCAAATTAAGGTGACTGCACTTGGAATCGAGCCTGGGCCGCTGGCACATGAGACTGCAAATGTGGCATTTTCAAAAAAAGCAGAAACAATGCAAAAATTACAGAAAACAAAGCCCAACAGTAACTTTACTATCTGTATGTACAAAGCTGATCATTTAGTTAGCAAACAAAAAACTTGGAAAATTGTAACAACACTACTTATCAGTAGCAATTCAATCAGTTAGAAATTGAACAATTTCCAAGGAATGAGACTTTCCTGTTGCCTAAGATTGGCCATGACGCTACTTTAAATTTTTCTCATCCAAGAGTTCTCTTGTAGAGCTTCATAGTCTATGGCTGAAACTAAAACTAACAGAAACTTTTGAGAGCGTCATTACTAGCACCTGGGATGGCACAACTGTTAGGCATATGTTGGGGCACAGTATAAACGGATCTCTACTCAGATAGCTCTGAGCAGGCTAGAGTAGAAACAGTAGCCATAATAGTCTCCATCAGCTAGCCGGCTGATGCTCATCAGTCTCAGATAGTCCAGCAGATTTCTCACATCAACAACTACTGGTTCGCCAGCGCCGCCGCCAGATGTTGTCGTAAGAGCAGCGCCGACTCCGACTGGATTTCCATTGCTGTTGCTGTTGTTAGCGGCGGCTGCTGCTGCTGCTGCTGCCACTGCTGCAGCCGCGGCGTGAGGATTCTGATGATGATGCTGCTGATGCTGATGATGCTGCAACAGCAGCTGATGCTGATGATGCTGTTGAGCATGATGATGAGGATGAGTATGCAGCCCCGACAGCTGTGGAGGCGGCAGCGGTGGTGGCGGAGGTGGCGGCGGAGGCGGCGCCGCAATCGGAGCCTGTTGAAGCGGTGGAGGCGGTGGCGGGGGCGGCGGCGGCGGGGGCGGCGGAGGGGGCGGCTGGGGCGGCTGGGGCGCGGGCTCCGGCGACTGCCTCCTTGGCGGCGCCACCCGAACACGCCTGAGCAGTCGTTCAGAGCCGACCCTTGGTCGAAGGCAAATCGACGAGAATCGACGCCGATCCAGCGGGCAAGCGTCGCTAGCGCGCGACCATCGACGAAGACAGGGCAGGCAGAAGGCGTGCCGGCAGCAGTCGGGACTGGCGCACTGGCCAGCCAGCGGCTCCCGACAGATCGGACAGGCAAAGCTCTGATCGGCGTGCAGGCGTTGGAGCACCCGGCCGCCCGGACGGCGACGGACGCACACGTTGGCGAACGGGCGACTGCAGGCCTCGATGGGACAGACAGGACTGGACCGAGTCTCCAGCCAGGCTGTCATGCAGGCCAGGTGAAAAGTATGCCCAGTGCAGGTGTCCGGGCTGGCCAGGTCAACTCCGGTTTCTAAACTCTCGGCGCACAGGGAGCAGTAGAGGCGGACATCCAGACGGGGGCTTCTGGGTCTGGTGCACAGGCGTTTTGATCTACGCAACTGTTGCTGCTGCTGCTGCTGCTGCTGTTGCTGCGGCTGTGGAGGCAGCGCAGTAGTTGGCGGCGGGTGACTCAACGGCGGAGTAGGGGGCGGAAACGGGGGCGGCAGAGGCGGCGGAGGCGAGGGCGGATCGTAGGAGGCACCAACGCCCAAGTCGCTGTTGCGTCTGAGACGTTTTGGTTTCATTTGAAGTGTGTATTATGCTGCTGATGCTGCTGCTGCTTGGAGTGGCAGGAAAATAAGTATATGTGCGTGTTACTAATGAGTAGTGTTTGTGATTTTAATAATACTAGCCAATAAAACTAGGAGACTATGGTTTTCTGTTAGAGTTGACTGTCAGATCAGGTGAGTCAGGTGACTCTCAGGTATTGGTCAGGTGATTGTAAGGTAATGGTCAGGTGATTGTCAGGTATTGGTCAGGTGATTGTCAGATAATGGTCAGGTGATTGTCAGGTAATGGTCAGGTGATTGTCAGGTAATGGTCAGGTGATTGTCAGGTAATGGTCAGGTGATTGTCAGGTAATGGTCAGGTGATTGTCAGGTATTGGTCACGTGATTGTCAGGTGATTGTCAGGTATTGGTCAGGTGATTGTCAGGTATTGGTCACGTGATTGTCAGTTGATTGTCAGGTATTGGTCAGGTGATTGTCAGGTATTGGTCAGGTGATTGTCAGGTGATTGTCAGGTGATTGTAAGGTAATGGTCAGGTGATTGTCAGGTAATGGTCAGGTGATTGTCAGGTAATGGTCAGGTGATTGTCAGGTATTGGTCACGTGATTGTCAGGTGATTGTCAGGTATTGGTCAGGTGATTGTCAGGTATTGGTCAGGTGATTGTCAGGTATTGGTCAGGTGATTGTCAGGTATTGGTCAGGTGATTGTCAGGTATTGGTCACGTGATTGTCAGGTGATTGTCAGGTATTGGTCAGGTGATTTTCAGGTATTGGTCACGTGATTGTCAGGTGATTGTCAGGTATTGGTCAGGTGATTGTCAGGTATTGGTCAGGTGATTGTCAGGTATTGGTCAGGTGATTGTCAGGTATTGGTCAGGTGATTGTCAGGTGATTTTCAGGTATTGGTCAGGTGATTATAAAAGAGGTGAGCGTCAGAAATTTTATAGTTAATTGTACGCACAGTAACCTAAAAATGAATACTTGAAGTTAACAAAAAAGGCGTATATTTTTAAATGCCTATACCAGTGCATTATCAGTATCGTTGTTTACTTTTTCAGGAAAGTATCAACGTCGATTACTCATAGTTTATCAAATTATCAAAGATCAAAGATTGCAATCTATTATCAAAGATTGCAAAACAAATGCAACAAACAGCCTATCAACAGTAGTATATAGCTGGCAACGAGCTTTGAATTAAACAAAGCTAGAACAGTCGAAGTAATCATCAGCCCAGTCGGGCAGCGGGGCACAATAGTCAAAGTCCGGGCCGCGATATCTGGCAGCGTGCAGAAACAGCACCAATTCGTTATGCCGAGGATCCCTGTACAGTCGGTTCTGCTGAATCTGAATGCAATCTTCGCAGTGCGGATCGCTGCGCCAATGCTGGCAATTGTAGCGCTGGTCCGGGTTGGGTCGGTCGACAAGTCTGTAGCAGACAGCGTCGGACAGTCTCGGTCGTTTAGCGGCCACGTCTGCTGAGTCTTTGTCGTCATCAAGAAAGTCTTTAGTCCGCAGGCTTAATAGGAAATTATCGCTGTCGTGTAGTCGCATTAAATCTGCTAGCAGCTGCTCCTTGGGCTTGCCGAATCTGAAGCGTGGGGGAGGGGAGGAATCTAGGCATCTGTCTGTCTGTCTGTCTGTCTGTCTGTCTGTCTGTCTGTCTGTCTGTCTGTCTGTCTGTCTGTCAACCTGTCTGTCTGTCTGTCTGTCTGTCTGTCTGTCTGTCTGTCTGTCTGTCTGTCTGTCTGTCTGTCAATTTGTCTGTCTGTCTATCTGTCAGTCTATTTATCTGTCTATCTGTCAGTCTATTTATCTGTTTATCTGTCAGTCTCTCAGTCTATCTATCTATCTATCTATATTTCTATCTGCCCATCTGTCTATATGTCAGTCTATCTGTCTATCTGTCAGTCTATCTGTCTATCTATCTATCTGTCTATCTATCCATCTGTCTATCTATCCATCTGTCTATCTATCTATCTATCTATCTATCTATCTATCTGTCTATCTATCTGTCTATCTGTCAGTCTATCTGTATATCTATCTATCTGTCTATCCATCTGTCTATCTATCTATCTATCTATCTATCTATCTATCTATCTATCTATCTATCTATCTATCTATCTGTCTGTCTATCTATCTGTCAGTCTATCTGTATTATCTATCTATCTGTCCATCTGTCAGTCTATCTATCTGTCAGTCTATCTATCCATCCATCAATCAATCAGCCCAGTAGATAGAACAGATCTATTTATGTATGTATCTATCTATCTCATCTATCCATAAACCCAGTAATTAATCAATATACATCTACAATCGCTCTATCTGTCAATCAGCGCTGTCGCAGCCCCTCACCTTCCGCCCCGGCCTTTCTCGGGTCCCCAGACCTCGCTATTATAAAGCGGATCGTTGGCGATAGGAAAGCCCAGGTACTGCAGGTGCACCCGCAGCTGGTGGGTCCGCCCAGTCAGCGGCTGGCATTCAACTAAACTGGTGCGGCCATTGTAAGACAGCCGACGAAACAAAGACTTGCTGGGTTTGCCGCCTTCGGCCTCCGTAAGCACGGCTTGTAGACCGAGTTTTCGACTCAGATGGCCAAGCGAACCGGAGCAGACGATTGCGTCATCTTCTCTAGAAATTAAATCGTCTTCTGTCCCGAGTTCTGCTGCTTCAGGAAATCTAAAAAGAAAAATAGATATTTTTAGATGCAGATTCGAACTCAGAACTGTTATCGGGTTTATTTTATAAAATATGACACATTCTATACGAAGCGAAATGTGCTAATAAGCTACTGACAGTATTTATTTTATTTTATGATATTTATAATTTTATTGACATTTAGGCGTTAAGAAGGTGAGAAAAATAAGAGCTCTCTGAGATGCTCAGTGGAGGAGATGCTGAGATGCCATAGGCTCAGGGGGGAGATGCTGAAATGCCATAGGCTCAGGGGGGAGATGCTGAGATGCCAAAAGCTCAGGGAGGAGGTGCTGAGATGCCATAGGCTCAGGGAGGAGGTGCTGATATGCCATAGGCTCAGGGGGGAGATGCTGAGGTGCCATAGGCTCAATGGGGGAGATGCTGAGATGCCATAGGCTCAATGGGGGAGATGCTGAGGTGCCATAGGCTCAAGATGCCATAGGCTCAAGGGGGAGTTGCTGAGATGCCATAGGCTCAGGATGCCATAGGCTCAAGATGCCATAGGCTCAAGGGGGAGACGCTAAGATGCCATAGGCTCAAGATGCCATAGGCTTAAGGGGGAGTTGCTGAGATGCCATAGGCTCAAGATGCCATAGGCTCAAGGGGGGAGTTGCTGAGATGCCATAGGCTCAAGGGGGAGTTGCTGAGATGCCATAGGCTCAAGGGGGAGACGGTAAGATGCCAAAGGCTCAAGATGCCATAGGCTCAGGGGGGGGTTGCTGAGATGCCATAGGCTCAAGGTGGGAGTTGCTGAGATGCCATAGGCTCAAGGGGGAGTTGCTGAGATGCCATAGGCTCAAGATGCCATAGGCTCAATGGGGGAGATGCTGAGATTCCATAGGCTCAAGATGCCATAGGCTCAAGGGGAGTTGCTGAGATGCCATAGGCTCAAGATGCCATAGGCTCAAGGGGGGAGTTGCTGAGATGCCATAGGCTCAAGGGGGAGTTGCTGAGATGCCATAGGCTCAAGGGGGAGACGGTAAGATGCCAAAGGCTCAAGATGCCATAGGCTCAAGGGGGGGTTGCTGAGATACCATAGGCTCAAGGTGGGAGTTGCTGAGATGCCATAGGCTCAAGGGGGAGTTGCTGAGATGCCATAGGCTCAAGATGCCATAGGCTCAATGGGGGAGATGCTGAGATTCCATAGGCTCAAGATGCCATAGGCTCAAGGGGGAGTTGCTGAGATGCCATAGGCTCAATGGGGGAGACGCTAGATGCCATAGGCTCAAGATGCCATAGGCTCAAGGGGGAGTTGCTGAGATGCCATAGGCTCAAGATGCCATAGGCTCAATGGGGGAGATGCTGAGATTCCATAGGCTCAAGATGCCATAGGCTCAATGGGGGAGATGCTGAGATACCATAGGCTCAATGGGGGAGATGCTGAGATTCCATAGGCTCAATGGGGGAGATGCTGAGATACCATAGGCTCAATGGGGAGTTGCTGAGATGCCATAGGCTCAATGGGGGAGACGCTAGATGCCATAGGCTCAAGATGCCATAGGCTCAAGGGGGAGTTGCTGAGATGCCATAGGCTCAATGGGGGAGTTGCTGAGATGCCATAGGCTCAAGATGCCATAGGCTCAATGGGGGAGTTGCTAAGATGCCATAGGCTCAAGGGGGAGTTGCTGAGATGCCATAGGCTCAAGGGGGAGTTGCTGAGATGCCATAGGCTCAATGGGGGAGATGCTGAGATGCCATGACTCAATGGTAAAGTTGCTAAGATGCCAAAAGTGATGCCAAAAAGTTTAGCTTACCTTCCTTCAACCCTGGCCAGGTACCATTTCTGCACAGCCCGATCGCGAACCAGACCAGACAGAGTCGACGCTCTCTGAGACGATTTGCCAATAATTAAAACGCCAGAAGTCATGCGATCCAATCTGTGCACAATATGCAGACCGGTGCGCTTGTGCTCGCACTCTAACAAATAGGACAGAGAGTTGCGATTGAATCTGCCGCACGGATGTATCGGCAGGCCTGGCGGCTTGTTCACGACTAGGACTTCGCTGTCTTCGTGTACTATGTCCACTGGCGCGTCTGCAGGAATAGGGGGAATGGGGATGAGACTGGCTAAATACACTACTTGCTAAAGACAAAATGGGCAAACAGGACGCAAAGAAGGACAGCCTAAAGACAGAAAGAAGGGCGAACAAAAGACACACAGAAGGGCGAACAAAAGACACAAAGAAAGGCAAACAAAAGATACAAAGGGCGAACAAAAGACACACAGAAGGGCTAACAAAAGACACAAAGAAGGGCGAACAAAAGACACAGAAGGGCGAACAAAAGACACAAAGAAGGGCGAACAAAAGATACAAAGGGCGAACAAAAGACACACAGAAGGGCTAACAAAAGACACAAAGAAGGGCGAACAAAAGACACAAAGAAGGGCGAACAAAAGACACAAAGAAGGGCGAACAAAAGACACAAAGAAGGGCGAACAAAAGACACAAAGAAGAGCGAACAAAAGACACAAAGAAGGGCGAACAAAAGACACAAAGAAAGGCAAACGAAAGACACAAAGAAGGGCGAACAAAAGACACACAGAAGGGCGAACAAAAGACACAAAGAAGGGCGAACAAAAGATACACAGAAGAGCGAACAAAAGACACAAAGAAGGGCGAACAAAAGACACAAAGAAAGGCAAACAAAAGACACAAAGAAGGGCGAACAAAAGACACACAGAAGGGCGAACAAAAGACACAAAGAAGGGCGAACAAAAGATACACAGAAGGGCGAACAAAAGACAAAGAAGGGCGAACAAAAGATACAAAGGGCGAACAAAAGACACACAGAAGGGCTAACAAAAGACACAAAGAAGGGCGAACAAAAGACAAAGAAGGGCGAACAAAAGATACAAAGGGCGAACAAAAGACACACAGAAGGGCTAACAAAAGACACAAAGAAGGGCGAACAAAAGACACAAAGAAGGGCGAACAAAAGACACAAAGAAGGGCGAACAAAAGACACAAAGAAGGGCGAACAAAAGACAGAAAGAAGGGCGAACAAAAGACACAAAGAAGGGCGAACAAAAGACACAAAGAAAGGCGAACAAAAGACACAAAGAAGGGCGAACAAAAGATACAAAGAAGGGCGAACAAAAAACACAGAAGGGCGAACAAAAGACACAAAAGACACGAACATACAATGATACCCCTAGTAACTAACCTAGCACTGGCAGCTCGTGCCTGTGCACAGTTCTCTGAATGTGCTCATTGTGATCCAGAACGTGGCCCTCAGCAGCGGGCTCGCCATTAATCGTGATTCGTTTAAGTTGAAAATCTCTGATCTAACTGAAACAAGGGATTAAAATAAAGTCAGCTCTTTTAAAACGACACAAAAAACATAGCAATCGGTTTCTAACTGAGACGAAGTCATTACCAGAGCCTCCTCCGTAGTGCCTCTGTACTCGTCCAGAAGAACTTCTTTCAGCTTCTTGCCCAACCAACGCCGTTTGGTGTAGGTTGAATAGACAAAGTAGTACGGGTATACCTGGCGATTTGCGGTTGGGAACAGAAGTTTAGACAGCTGATTTATGGGGCGATGAATAGGTTTATGGGGCGATTTTTGAATGGGTTTATGGGGCGATTCTTGAATAGGTTTATGGGGCGATTCTTGAATTGGTTTATGGGGCGATTCTTGAATTGGTTTATGGGGCGATTCTTGAATGGATTTATGGGGCGATTCTTAGATAGGTTTATGGGGCGATTCTTGAATGGGTTTATGGGGCGATTCTTGAATAGGTTTATGGGGCGATTCTTGAAAAAGTATAATCTAGTGGAGGTTGTAGCCTAGTGGTTAGAGCGTCGGACTCACGACTGAAAGGTCGGGGGTTCGATTCTCAATTCCACTTGGAACGATTTGTGTCATTGAGCAAGACACTTAACTCTGTATTGCTTCAGTTCACCCATCTGTAAAATGGGTGCCAGCATTAGCTGGGGTAACTGGGGGTTTGTGTGGCGACCCCCCAGTTCTTGGACTGAACAGCCATACACAACCTTCAAATTCAACAGCTGTGGCCTACATCTGGCCATATAAATAGTAATTTATATATTTATTATTACACTAAATTAGTTTGATTTCCAGATCCCTTAGGATTATTCTTATAAACATGTACATCAATAAATTATTAATACAAGTACAACCCATAAAACCAAAGTGCACTCACTTTACGAAGACCATTTTCAAAGTAGAACTGTGGCTTAATATTAGACTCTTCAGAAGCATTAGCAGCATTGTCTACTGTAGTGACTACTGAAAAGTCAGTAGTATCAGCAGTAGCAACAGTAGCAGCCATGCAAGCTGACCGTGATGCTGTCAATTTCAGATAGGCCTTAAAGCTTAAGTGTCTATGCAATCGCGCAAGGCACAGAAGCTGACTGCCGAAAATGCTCATGCAAAATTTTTATATTTTTTATTCGATATGAACTTTTATAATGCAACAAATGACAAGGAAAAAATTCATAAAGAAATTGGCTTTTAATGCAAAAAAAATTGAAGAAAATCAGTTAGCTATTTTTGCTAAAAATCAATTGCTCATATTTCATTTTTCGAGACTCATTTTTAGTATATAGGACTAGCCATCAGCACCCCACATTAGGGATGCAGGCAACAAAGATAGTAATAGAAATTTTTGAATAAACTACATAGAGCTTTTGAACTTTTATAGTCACTATTGGTATAATACCCCAAGTGTGTTATATTTTTCTCATGAATGTACTAGCACATTAAGTCCCTATGGAGGCATTCAAATTCAAGATTTAAACATTGAAAACATAAAAAAGCATTGTTTTCAAATTTTGACTCACTTTCAAATTGAATTTTTACTTGTTTAGAGTTATATATTAAGCACTCTAAGCCCCATAGTATGTGTGCATTCAAATATTGAAAGTATTGAAAAACATTGTTTTTCAAATATTTGACCCACCTATAAGTGTTATATTATACCAATTTACCAAATTGTTTCATGGTTGCTTCTAACTTGTCTGATTGGTAGATGATGAAACCACTAATATAAGATAATAAATAACAAATAGGTCAAGACTCAGGTGATAATAGCAAATAGAGTCCAACCAAGATCAGATTTTAGTTTTTAAGCAAGATCATACAAGAATTTTATTTAAAAAATGGGATCAAGAATAAGTTGATCAAGAATTGCAGATCTAGCTGCGCAATTGTAAATTTGTATAGGAAGAATAGTACTTATGATAAGATATACATAAAATTTAGCCTATATTATACACAAATAAATAATAGTATAAAAGAAATGGCTTAAATGTACTATCACAATAATATATATATAGCAATATATATAGCAATATACAAAAGTAAGCCATTAACTCTGGCTATGCCACTGTATGCCACTGTAAGATACATAAATAGGTTGAAGGTTAGTAATGGCCTACTGGTTAATTGACAGTCAGGATCATGGCACACCTGTGCCAAAACAAATCCTACCAAAATAATTTGATTGCACAATGTGCTAAAACTTTTTTGCAAAAAAGACAAACATAAAAATTTGTATTTTCCCTTTAAAAATACCTCTAAAACTTGCATTTTGTGGTAGGCTAAACTACCACTGGGTGAATGGATTGGAGGCCAAACTCTAGTGCAAAAAAATTTCCTATTGGTGATATTTTTCCTGACATCACTCTGTTCTCTTGCTTGGTCCACCTGTGGGTTTTTCTTGTTCCCCAGTTGACACTGCCAATAAATAGGACAGACTAGACAAACAGACTGGGACAGAAATTGGACAGAATAGTAGCCATGTGACTGCTCTTAGCCAATAGCAACTTACATATATGTTGCCAATAGAAATGGCCAGGTGATTCCCAAGGTTGTGCATATATAGATTAAGTGAATGATAAATCAATCAGGAAAGAGTGAGGGCAGGAGAAAGGGAAGAGAAATGAGGTACCTCCATTTTTCAATAAGCACAAGAACACAAGGTATGCTACCCCCCCCTGTTCATTCAGTGTAGTAGCACATAGGTAAGTTGCAAATCTGGACAAAACTAAGTTGCACTAGATGGGTAAAATTTTGAGGTTGGGCATGTATACCCAGGGAATTTATTGTTGTTCCTTGAGACCCCAGGGAAAAGAAAAAATAAGTAAAAAAATTGTGGATAACTTAGATCTTAAGTGGAATTTTATATACTTTAATTTAAGCTTTGGACTTTGGCATCAGGGTTTCTTTTACAGGTAAGTCGCATTTTTGGTCAAAAAGTAAGTTGCATGGCCAGTGTAAATCAGGGGGGTTGCGTATGTAGGACCAGCACTATGCCTGCGTCAAATGTGTTAAGCTTTCAATGCAGACCAACATAATAGATAGTAAGGTTTCTTTTTCCTGATGGGTTTCTACATGCAGTTTGCTTGATTTAAAGACTTATAGTGAAAAAACATTCAAATGTGTATTGCATTTGAAATAATACATTGAAATAAGCAGTTATGTGATACAAAAGCATAGACAGAGTTTCAATCAGCTTTTTGTGAATAATTTTTTTATTTAAATGGCAAAAATTAGGTCAAAAATGTATTTTTTTCTTTCTGGGGTCCCCAATCTAATTTTTTGAGGACTATTCCCCAATAAGCTCTTTGGGGAATATTACTTAACAAGCTCCCTGGGGGCCCCAAGGAACACTCCCCAGGGTTGGCATCCCTACTTAGATATCAACTAATATATAAAAAAAGCCAAGACTAGGGCCTAGCTAATTATAAATTAAATATAAAAATAAAACAATTCTAGGTCTATTATAGTCACTGTAGTGACATTGTCAATGTCACTCATTGTGATAGTAGGGCCTAGAGGGTTTTAAGTCAATCTGGCAACAGACAATCTAATGATAGTTAAAGTGGCGGCAATGGCTAGAGTTCTGGCACTGGAACCCATTTTCTAATGGCTATAGATTTGCAATGGTATTCTAGTAGTGCAGTCTATGGGTAAAATATAATAACTTTTTAATAGGTAGTTGACATTGGGATTTTGTTTAAAGGTATAGCTAAGGAGGGATACTGGGGATATATCCTTCCCTAGAAAGGAAATTTTTTATTGCCTTTGTATTTTGCTTCTGTTGCTAACATTGGAGATAGTTTAAGGTCATCTGTCCTCCCCTGACATGAAATCTGGTAATGTAGGACTAAGACTACCATACACTAAGAATACCATACTTGAGGAACTACTGGTAGGAAAGTAATTTGGCTCAATATGTTGTTGGATGATGCTAAAGAGATGAGTGGTTAGGAAAGCCAGCAGGACAAGCCTGCAAGAGAAGAGCCTATGAGAGAAATAGCAATGCTAAAAGATTAGTAGCTCTCCCTCAATACTAGTAGCCAGTAATAGCAAATAGCTATAGTAGTCTTAATGTGTAATAGTCTTAGTCATATGCCATTTTGGCAATGCACCTGATTTTGTTCAAGATAAGATCAAAATGAAATAATGAGATTTAAAACAAGATACTTATCTGATTGTTAGGAAAAAATTTTTACATTTGTCAAAATTTTATTAAATGTAACACTTTTCTAGACAATGGGTTTATCAATCTTAAATGTAGTCACCATCATGGTCAATAACCCTCTGCCAGTGTGTGTGCAAGGAGCAGATGCCCTGGCTGTAGAACTCTGGGCGCTGGCCCTCAAAGAAGTTTGTCAGGTAGGTCTTCAGGTCATCCTCATCATTGAACTCCTTGCCAGCCATAGAATGGTCGAGGGCAGCAAACAGGTGATAATCAGTGGGTGCAAGATCTGGGCTGTACAGTGAATAGGGAAGAATCTCCCAGTCCAGCTCGAGCAGCTTCTGATGGGTCGACTGTGTCTTATGTGCAGGTGCATTATCGTGCAGCAAGATGACCTGGCGATGTTCAGGGCACACCTCAGCCAGCTTCTGCTGCAGGCACTCAAGCTGCTCCTGGTAGAAGGCAGCATTGATGCTCTTGTTCTTCGGCAGCAGCTCCCACATTGTTATTCCTTTTGTCCCAGAAGACTGAAAGCATGACCTTCTTGGGGTGCAGCTCAGCCTTGGCCTCTCGCTCTGGCTTTGCATCAGAATCAACCCACTGTTGCTTGCGTTGGATGTTGACATAGAGGCACCATTTTTTGTCACCTGTCACCACATCATCTAGCCAATCCGGACAGTGAGATCGGGAGAGCATGGTGAGGGCGGCCTCAATGCACCAGTCCATGTCAGTGGCGGTCAGCTGGTGGGGCACCCAACATCCCAGCTTTGGCTTCTTGTTCAGACGGTGAAGGTGGTCAGCAACAGTTGAGTGATGCACACCCAGCTGTGCCACCAGCTCACGTGTAGTCTGCCGGGTGTCCCACTCAAGCAGCTGCTCAAGTGCACTGTCGTTGAGCTCTGCCAGCCGGCCACTGCGTGGCTTGTATTTGAGGCCCTCATCCCCATCTTTGAATCGCCTGAACCAATTGTTGGCAGTCTGATGAGTGAGGGTTCCCGCACATAATGCAGGATTGATGTGGGTGGCCAACTGACTTGCACTCTTGCCAGAGCGAAAGTCGTAGAGAAGCAGCATGCGCTGCAGGTCTTTCGAGAGCAGAGTATCTTTTGCCATTTCAGATAGTCAAGCAAAGAATGTTTACATGTATCTATTGTAGTTTTTGTATGCACACTATTCACTATTTATATGCACATTACATCGAGAATTTTCCAGAATGTTCCAAGAACAAGCACAAATAGAATGTTCTGGAATGTACATGTAAAAGAACTTTCCCGACAATCAGATAATAATATTTAAAGACTTCATTAATAGATAACTGCCTGCAAAAGACTGTTGGATCCATAGCCATTAGAAAATGGGTTCCAGTCCATAGTCAGGATCATGTCATGGTATACGCTGGAAAAAAAAGTCCCCTAAAAAATCTATGCCACTTCATACTAAAATGTACACCAAGGTCCTAGGAACTTATGCCAGGTTTTTTAGGCTTTGCGACAATAAATGACCTTTTTTGTGTGTTACACATTTTTTAACAATTTTTAACAATTAAAATTGAACAAATGTGTGGTTTTCATTTAAAGTAAATTGGCTTACAGATAATGCCAAAAAAATCAATTTTTTGTTTAAGTTTTCTTCAGAAAATTGCACAATTAGTTTGCGTGGAATTTTAAATTTTTATAAATCACGAATAGTTAATGAACTTTCATCTTACAAGTTTTGTGGTTTTTATGATTTTATAATTAGATTTTGAAGTCACGGCGTTATGCCAACAATTGTTAATATTAACTTTGGCGTGAAGGTTGGAGTTGGCATACGCTGCTTGGCATATTTATGCCATGGCGTCATGCCAAAAGGTATGCCAAATATATTTTGCCTCATTTTTTAGGCCAATTGTATGCCAAAAAAGTAAAATTTTCAATCATATGCCAGAAATCTCTAGCGTAATATACATCATCCTGACTATGGGTTCCAGTAGGCCTACCGGAACTTTAGCCATTACTTAAAGTGGCAATAGACAATCTAACAACTTTTTTTGTAGATTTTATAATTAAAAGACTGCATCTAGGTAATGATTTATATATGCATATAGTAAATGCTCTTGTTGTAATCTAGGATATATGCATGAATCCTAATTTAATTTATTATAGTTAAATTTTCAAGTTTTTAAATTTAAGATAAACTTAAAGCTGTTGATTATGTAGGCCCTAATACAAAAACTTATTGATAATGATGATTACCACTGATAATGTCACTAGATCATCTTGTTGCCAGATTGACTGGATACTGCCTAGGCCTAGACAAAGACAATATTAAAAACTAATAATTTTTATAAAACAATAAAAAAACCCATACTTGCATCATTTTGGCTTACTAGACTTAAAAATTTACCATCTCTCTGCATCTATATATTTTGCCTAAAGATGCCGATTGGTCAACAAAACATATAGTACGAAGATTAGGCCTAATAAATTGTAATTTTGTATTATTAAAGAAAAAATGAGAATGTTTATGTTTGCTTTCATTTTCTTGGTTTTCCTCAAATAATAAAAACATAATTAATTCAATAGGCTCATATTACATTGTGATTTGTGAGATGCAAAACTATAATATAGTCTACCATTATATTCTCATTTTAATTTAAAATATTTATATTATAGGCCTAGTGCAATATTTACTAATTAGTGGAAATATCTGTCACTTAAAGCCAAAGCCAAAAGTAAAAGATAGTAAGATAGGTCTATGCCTATCAAAAAAACATTCCAAGATTCAAGGATGGACAACACTTAGGCCCTACACTAAGTACTCCAAGTCTCCAAGCTCCAACTATAGACTCCATGTCTTGGACACTCAAGTCAAGAAGCGTCGATCGAAGCGGGGATTCGTTAAACTCAAGCTAATTTGACCTAGTAGGCTTGTACAACATCAATCAAACTGGCAATTAGGCCTAGCCTAGCTTTCATTTATTTTTTAGAAAGGCGCTGCAAGAAAACAAAGAAATTTTACGAACTAGCAGCAGAGACAAGTATATTCAGTAATCTTGCTAAATAGTCAAATTAATAAGCTAAATGAAACTTATGAACATCTAACGATATATATATATATATATATATTAGTGTAATTATTCAAATTATTAGGACCCGTCCCGTCTAAGCCTGTAGTTCTAAGCCTGTAATTGCAAAAAAATTGTGATGGGTCTTAATTAAAAAAAGTTTCGGGAGTTTCGGGGTTTAGGTTTAGTCCCCCTATTATGCCAAACGTAGTTTTCCTATGTAAAACCAAGAAGTAAATAACTTTAGTTTTACTGTATTAGTCAATACTTTAGTTTGTATTTACCGTAGCAATACGGCTGCATTAATGAATTTGTTTAAGTTTTCTAATTCTAAATTCCGGCTTTGCTCATTCAACTTAAAATCAGAAGGCAAAATCAATATGACTGATCAGCAAAGGTAAAGTATTGAATATTGTCTCTCTGTGACTTGAATCGACATTTATATGTCGTTGCAACATTGAGTATTGCTCTAATGTATCGCCGTATATTAATAAATTTTTTCCGCCTTAAATTAAGCGGACTGAGCTGTTCGTACGTGATGTAAAGTTTCTGAACTCATTACCCTTTTCTAAGCACGTGAATCCAATTGATCACATTTGTACATGTACATGTAGATAGAACATAAATGCGTAAATCACAGGTATTATACGCGTGTAACCAGATGGACCGAATGGCATAGCACGTTCAAAAATTCACTTATTTCACTCAAGTGCACATTCACTTACAGCTAGATGGCTATGCACTTAATTATACACCGATACAGTTTCCTGTCAGATTGCAGGAATTCTAAAGACTGCATTATTGTCAAAGGCGGAGCTAAAGCCCGCAGTCCGGTACAGTGTACATGCATGCTAAAAAGTTCTTTCTAATCTGGTACAGTACTGCAGTACACATGCACACGTGCACATGTAATTCAAAATCGTTATTATAATTTTTAACATACTATCGCATGGCTCCAAAATTCGTTTACAGATTCGGCATCTGATTTGCACGTTCGAATCCGGCTACCGATCATGCAGCTGCTCTAAAGTTAAAAAATTTAAGTGATGATGAAGCCACTTGCTGAATCTAACATCCAATTTTCGATACGATCGGATTTGCAGCTTCTTAACTCCCTGCACATTACATATTTATCATGTACATGTATCTGACTGCTCAAATATGACACGTACAGAGCAGTCAAAATTATACAGAACGTCTGCTTAATTAAAATGCTGAAAATACAGTAATTATCCTATATAGTTTAGTGGAAAGCAAAACTTGCGTGGGGCAGCCAAAGTTTGTAATTAAATTGCTCATATAAATCCTGCAAGTGCATTTTGATCAGTGGACGAATTGACTCACCTTAACGGTATGGCTGCTACATGTACATTGTACGCTTGAAAATTTTCCTTTGGAAGGGGTGTTACGTTGTAATCGGTGCCTTTAATGTTTTTATTTTTTAGGCATTTTTTAAATACATGTAGCTGCATGATTGGAGTCTTTTGACAACATCAAAGATGTGCATATGTAAATGTGGACTAACTGACGCACCCACTGTCGGGCAAATGGCGATCAAAATCACCTGCCTTCGTATTGAATTCTTATTCATTCAGCTGCGATCACAAGGAAGATTTTGTATCTCCTCTGTGTAAGAATTACATCCGCTGCAGCTCTGAGTGCTTGTGCAAATGTTTCTCGCTGTGTTGGGGTGTGATACTGCCACATATTTTCCGCTGAGGATTAGACCACCAACATCCAAGTATCCAGGTCTTACTCTGGACTTCTCCAGTCAGTGTGGTCGATGTGTATGTACATGTACATCATTTATGGTTCGATTTTCCGCTGCATGGTCGGAGCACCAGCACACAACAGCTACCTCGTCCAAAACTGGTGTGACGAGAGCGTGGACACTTGGCTGCCAACATCACCACACTTAGAGCCGCTGGACTCTTATTTTGCGGGGGAGACAACACCTAACTTAATACATGTAGCTCAAATCGTAGTACATGCAATTAATATTATTAATAATAATTGATTGCACCTGCTCTAATGAGCAGATGTGCAACCGACAGCTCAGCCGCACCTATTGCACGGCGCATCTGAAGGCTGCGTACCTATAAGGCTGCTCAGTCCATGGACTGGGGGTCCCCACACACACCCTCAATTACCCCAGCTGCTTGCATCCCGTTTTGCAGCTGGGTGAACTAAAGCAATTTAAGTGTCTTGCTCAAGGACACAAACTGTTCCAGTGGATCAGGAATCCAATCCCTGACCTTCAAGTTGTGAGTCCTACGATCTCACCACTAGGATACCTCCTTGCAAACATGCCATCGCTTTAGGTCAAGAATTGATGCTATATATTTGAGGCAGTGGGGGTCACTTCGGATATTTTAAATGCTTGTTGTAATTGCATGAATTCCCAATTCAAACACAACACGGCCAGCCTATATTGTACATTTACATGTGCATCTTTCTAGGCAAGAGCCACCTCATGTCGCCTGACCGGTCTGAAAATTGAGCGACAACATGTTCTGCCGAGGCTGGGGCTCATCGCCACGATGGTGAACGAGGGTTGCAGCTGTGCCTTCGATAGTAGGGGGCCCTTGGCTCTCTCGTCTGCTTTAAAGACCGGAGAAGCTTCGGTTGAATTAAGTCCAGCCGCCTCTCCAGCGTGCAGGTCATCAGCGTCCACGCCAAACACGCCGACGCACTTCTTCGTCTGTGCAGCGGGAGCCTGCCTGAGTTACCTAAATCAACATGTACCTCTGAGGTTATCGTACAGAGCCTATCTGTGTCTGAGACGGATGTTTCAAACAGATCGTACATACTGCCGCTGTCCTAACAGCCACTTGGGTGTCGAGATGCTGCGACATGACGGCCGACATCGATCAGCTGCTGAGGAAACCGAAGAAAGTGCGAAGCAGGAATGACAGAGAAACTTTCAATACCGAGATCTAACTGTCTCTTGTTGGGCGCCCCTATCTCTTGACCACATGGTGCCCCGCCCCTGTCTCATGTTAGGCGCCCCTGTCTCTTGTTAGGCGCCCCTGTCTCATGTTAGGCGCCCCTGTCTCTGTTTAGGCACCCCTGTCTCTGTTTAGGCACCCCTGTCTCTGTTTAGGCGCTCCTGTCTCTGTTTAGGCACCCGTCGCCCGTCGCTTAGTTGACGCCCCTGTCTCTTGGTTGGTGCGCCTGTCTCTTGGTTGACGCCCCTGTCTCATGGTGGGCGCCCCTGTCTCATGGTGGGCGCCCCTGTTTTGAAGCTTGAAAGGATTTGAAAAGACTTACAAGGACAAGGTTTCAAAGCTATGTTTCAAATTCTTAAATTACAAGGTCTCATGCACAATCATCTTCCAGCTTCGGTTAAAAGTACATCGCTTCGTAAAGCTCTATCGCTCCTCCGTGCGCCCATAGACAAAAAATCGAGTTCTTTTCAAACAGCTCTGCAAAGTCTGTGGCCAAAGCCGATCCTGTCCCTGTTCGAGCATCGGTCCGCTGGCTCAAGTAGCGGCAATTTGTTTAGTAATCAACTAAACAAGACCTATTGTCGTATTGACAGAGAATCGCAACATCAAAAAATTGACTAAGTCAAAGCGCTAAACATAAGCCTTTTCATTGTTTTGAAGACGCCGATGGACAAGCAAATAACCATGCGATTGGTACTAAAGCATCTATCGATGCTTTTAATTGCGTTGGCTATTAGCAAGCCAAACGTTGCGGCTGAGGAAACCCTGACTGTGTTCTGGTACACCGACGTCATCGACTTGGTTCCTGGAAAAAAAGGAGACGCTAGGTTCGACCCCAGAGATCGGCCGTTTTACGGTGTCGTCGACAAGGATACGGCCAAAGAGAGGGAGGACGCCATCGATACTATGAACAATTTTCGCGCAAATGCTGATCCTCCAGCTGGCGACATGGGATATCTGGTAAGCCTTGCTTTGGGCCCTGGCTGCTCCAAATTCACAACCTGATGATGCCAGTCCTGTCTGTCTCTTTATCAGTCAGCCACCGATGCCTACTCCCACCCCATTCCTGCCCGTCTCTTATTAGTCAGCTACCGATGCTACCCCCACCCCATTCCCGCGTGTCTCTTATCAGTCAGCCACCGATGCTTACCCCCTCCCCATTCCTGTCTGTCTCTTATCAGTCAGCCACCGATTCTCATTCAGCTCTCTAGAAAGTGCAATATTTTAGCTTGGTAAAGCTCAATAGGATCTAATAATAGCAGTCGCTTATCGCTATCTACCTCGGCAGACCTGGGACGAAACTGTCGACGCACATTGGCAATCGCAGCGCTGCGACTCCTCCTTGCAAACCAGATTGTCAACATTTGTGGCTTCAAAAACAAAGATAACTTATTCGGAGGCCATTTCGATCATAGCAAAGGAAGGCAAAGTAGCTTTGGCTGCGGGGAAATGCAAACTCAACGAATTCTATCGGCCGTGCATGTTCTATCGGAACATGATGCAGAACGTTTCTATGACATTTGCCTGCGCCAGGTCTACTTGCGAAGGTGCCAATAAGCCTTACAGAATTTATTGCGATTTTCGCGGAAAGTAAGAAGCTGGTGCAAATTGTTTTTTTTAGTTCTAATTTGTTGAATTGTTTCGGTTGTTACAGGGACTGAAGTGTTAGCAAGGTGTCAATACATGTAAGGTGTCAGTAAGCCAAGAGACAGACAAGAATGGGGTGGGGTTAGCATCGGTGGCTAAATGATAAGAGTCAGACAGGAATGGGGTGGGGTTAGCATCGGTGGCTAAATGATAAGAGTCAGACAGGAATGGGGTGGGGTTAGCATCGGTGGCTAAATGATAAGAGACAGACAGGAATGGGGTGGGGTTAGCATCGGTGGCTAAATGATAAGAGACAGACAGGAATTGGGTGGGGTTAGCATCGGTGGCTAAATGATAAGAGACAGACAGGAATGGGGTGGGGTTAGCATCGGTGGCTAAATGATAAGAGTCAGACAGGAATGGGGTGGGGTTAGCATCGGTGGCTAAATGATAAGAGACAGACAGGAATTGGGTGGGGTTAGCATCGGTGGCTAAATGATAAGAGACAGACAGGAATGGGGTGGGGTTAGCATCGGTGGCTAAATGATAAGAGACAGACAGGAATTGGGTGGGGTTAGCATCGGTGGCTAAATGATAAGAGACAGACAGGAATTGGGTGGGGTTAGCATCGGTGGCTAAATGATAAGAGACAGACAGGAATGGGGTGGGGTTAGCATCGGTGGCTAAATGATAAGAGACAGACAGGAATGGGGTGGGGTTAGCATCGGTGGCTAAATGATAAGAGACAGACAGGAATGGGGTGGGGTTAGCATCGGTGGCTAAATGATAAGAGACAGACAGGAATGGGGTGGGGTTAGCATCGGTGGCTAAATGATAAGAGTCAGACAGGAATGGGGTGGGGTTAGCATCGGTGGCTAAATGATAAGAGACAGACAGGAATGGGGTTGGGTTAGCATCGGTGGCTAAATGATAAGAGACAGACAGGAATGGGGTGGGGTTAGCATCGGTGGCTAAATGATAAGAGACAGACAGGAATTGGGTGGGGTTAGCATCGGTGGCTAAATGATAAGAGACAGACAGGAATGGGGTTGGGTTAGCATCGGTGGCTAAATGATAAGAGACAGACAGGAATTGGGTGGGGTTAGCATCGGTGGCTAAATGATAAGAGACAGACAGGAATGGGGTTGGGTTAGCATCGGTGGCTAAATGATAAGAGTCAGACAGGAATGGGGTGGGGTTAGCATCGGTGGCTAAATGATAAGAGACAGACAGGAATGGGGTGGGGTTAGCATCGGTGGCTAAATGATAAGAGACAGACAGGAATTGGGTGGGGTTAGCATCGGTGGCTAAATGATAAGAGACAGACAGGAATTGGGTGGGGTAGCATCGGTGGCTAAATGATAAGAGACAGACAGGAATGGGGTGGGGTTGGCATCGGTGGGCAGGGCAACTCAGCGGTTACCCTATGTCGGACGAATGCTTTGGGCCAGGATGTTTGGAATAGGCGTCAATAAGGTATCTATTCGGCGTGCACAACCTGGCTTCAATAGTTTTGTCACATCCACATTCACAGGGACGACATGATGCCCAAAGTATTTACCGGTATGTTGTACCAAGAGTCCACTCCGTGCCAGCTGTGCCCTAAAGAGCGCGGTTATTGTTACAAAAAGTTGTGCGTCAGCGGATCTGAGAAGGCCGAAATAATCCGCGATAATCCATCAGCCGTTGTCAGTAAGTTTTCATAATATCCACTTTTCATTTTTTGTTGTCTACTGCCGCTTAAAAATATAGAACATATTAATTTAACTTTACGTAAATGATTTTTTCTTAAGCTTGCGACGCTCCGTGCATGAACTGCGGTGAAAGAAAGGATGTGGACAATGTGTGCTCCTGCCACTGCACGAAAGGCTTTACAGGGCTCGATTGCTCAGGTAAATTTTTATTTCTATACTGAGATAAACAGGTAGATAATGTAGTAGATAATGAGGTAGACGATAAATTAGATAGTTTGGTAGACAATAAAGGGCGTACATAATAGGATAATTAATTGCATAGATAATTCGGTAGATAGTTAGTTATATAATGAGGTAGATGATGGGATAGATAATGGGGTAGACAATGGGGTAGATAATGGGTAGATAATGGGGTAGATAATGGGTAGATAATGGGGTAGATAATGGGTAGATAATGGGGTAGATAATGGGTAGATAATGGGGTAGATAATGAGGTAGATAATGGGGTAGATAATGAGGTAGATATTGACATAATAGTTGGATAGACGATGGCATAGTTAATAAATAAGATCAGGTGTTCATCAGTTGTTTGTCTCCCTCAAAATGAAGGAGGCAGCGGCACCGTGTCGCCAACCTGCGGCGCTTGTCGCAGAAAAGGCACACCCTGCCTGAACGGCGGCCGGGACGCCGGGCCGCCAACGGAGCCGTGCAAATGCCTGTGCCACACCGGCTTCTTTGGCGAGCGATGTGAAATACCCGAAGTGTTGATTAGCGGCGGCCTTAAGGTGCCAGTCGCCCCTGAAGGGGACAAAGCCATCCCTGACAGCGATGTAAGCAGCCTGCCCGACTGCGTACTGCCGATTATGTACCCCGAGTATCTACCGAACTACATGTATCTACCTACTAGCTACCCTACTATCTACCCTACTATCTACCCTATCACCCACCCTATTATCTACTCAACTATTTATCATATCATCGACCCTATTATAAATCTTACTTACTATCTACTAAACCATCTAACCTACTATACGCATCCTACTCTCTACCATATTATCTACCCGACTATCTACTCTAATATCTGCAGTCGGTATATTTAACCCACAAACCCACAACCTACAATTGAACAAATCTTAATACCCAATTTTATAGTCTAATTTTTAGCAACATCTGCCCTCTCTCCAGCTCCCCAAGATAATTAATGAACTAAAAAACAAAGTCGCCGACGAGGTAAACAAATTTTGCAAGAGGAACCAAGAAAATTACATCAAATGCTGCGGCTCCGGTACCCTACCAACCTCCGGCCCGATGGACTTCCTAGATTCTTCTAAAGTGCACGTGCTGAAGCCAGTCAAGAGAGACAGCGGCGGCAAAATTATCGCCACAGTGTACACAGCTGTGCCAGGCAACAATGGGCTGTGCAGGAAAAACAGTAAGTGCTTAAAGTGCATTTCTAATGTACATAGTTGCGTTTTCTTCTATAGACAGACAGGGAGAGACAGACAGGGAGAGACAGACAGGGAGAGACAGACAGGGAGAGACAGACAGGGAGAGACAGACAGGGAGAGACAGACAGGGAGAGACAGACAGGGAGAGACAGACAGGGAGAGACAGACAGGGAGAGACAGACAGGGAGAGACAGACAGGGAGAGACAGACAGGGAGAGACAGACTAAGAGAGAAAGACAAGAAGAAACAGACAGTGAGAGACAGACAGGGAGAGACAGACAGGGAGAGACAGACAAGGAGAGACAGACAGGGAGAGACAGACAGGGAGATGCAGACAGGGAGAGACAGACAGGGAGATGCAGACAGGGAGATGCAGACAGGGAGAGACAGACAGGGAGATGCAGACAGGGAGAGACAGACAGGGAGATGCAGACAGGGACATGCAGACAGGGAGAGACAGACAGGGAGATGCAGACAGTGAGATGCAGACAGGGAGATGCAGACTGGGAGATGCAGACAGGGAGAGACAGACAGGGAGATGCAGACAGGGAGAGACAGACAGGGAGATGCAGACAGGGAGAGACAGACAGGGAGAGACAGACAGGGAAATGCAGACAGGGAAATGCAGACAGGGAGAGACAGACAGGGAGAGACAGACAGGGAGAGACAGACAGGGAGAGACAGACAGGGAGAGACAGACAAGGAGAGACAGACAGGGAGAGACAGACAGGGAAATGCAGACAGGGAGAGACACACAGTGAGAGAGACAGCCAGGGAGAGACAGACAGGGAGATGCAGACAGGGAGAGACAGACAGGGAGATGCAGACAGGGAGATGCAGACAGGGAGAGACAGGCAGGGAGAGACAGGCAGGGAGAGACAGGCAGGGAGATGCAGACAATGAGATCCAGACAGGGAGAGACAGACAGGGAGATGCAGACAATGAGATCCAGACAGGGAGAGACAGACAGGGAGATGCAGACAATGAGATCCAGACAGGGAGAGACAGACAGGGAGATGCAGACAGGGAGAGACAGACAGGGAGATGCAGACAGTGAGATGCAGACAGGGAGATGCAGACTGGGAGATGCAGACAGGGAGAGACAGACAGGGAGAGACAGACAGGGAGAGACAGACAGGGAGAGACAGACAGGGAGAGACAGACAGGGAGAGACAGACAGGGAGAGACAGACAGGGAGAGACAGGCAGGGAGAGACAGACAGGGAGAGACAGACAGGGAGAGACAGACAGGGAGAGAAAGACAGGGAGAGACAGACAAGAAGAGACAGAAAGGGAGAGACAGACAGGGAGATGCAGACAGGGAGAGACAGACAGGGAGAGACAGACAGGGAGAGACAGACAGGGAAATGCAGACAGGGAGAGACAGACAGGGAGAGACAGACAGGGAGAGACAGACAGGGAAATGCAGACAGGGAGAGACAGACAGGGAGAGACAGACAGGGAGAGACAGACAGGGAGATGCAGACAGGGAGAGACAGACAGGGAGAGACAGACAGGGAGAGACAGGCAGGGAGAGACAGGCAGGGAGAGACAGGCAGGGAGATGCAGACAATGAGATCCAGACAGGGAGAGACAGACAGGGAGATGCAGACAATGAGATCCAGACAGGGAGAGACAGACAGGGAGATGCAGACAGGGAGAGACAGACAGGGAGATGCAGACAGGGAAATGCAGACAGGGAGAGGCAGACAGGGAGAGACAGACAGGGAGAGACAGACAGGGAGAGACAGACAGGGAGAGACAGACAGGGAGAGACAGACAGGGAGAGACAGACAGGGAGAGACAGACAGGGAGAGACAGGCAGGGAGAGACAGACAAGGAGAGACAGACAGGGAGAGACAGACAGGGAGAGACAGACAGGGAGAGACAGACAAGGAGAGACAGACAGGGAGAGACAGACAGGGAGATGCAGACAGGGAGAGACAGACAGGGAGATGCAGACAGGGAGATGCAGACAGGGAGAGACAGACAGGGAGATGCAGACAGGGAGAGACAGACAGGGAGATGCAGACAGGGAGATGCAGACAGGGAGAGACAGACAGGGAGATGCAGACAGTGAGATGCAGACAGGGAGATGCAGACTGGGAGATGCAGACAGGGAGAGACAGACAGGGAGATGCAGACAGGGAGAGACAGACAGGGAGATGCAGACAGGGAGAGACAGACAGGGAGAGACAAACAGGGAAATGCAGACAGGGAAATGCAGACAGGGAGAGACAGACAGGGAGAGACAGACAGGGAGAGACAGACAGGGAGAGACAGACAGGGAGAGACAGACAGGGAGAGACAGACAGGGAGAGACAGACAGGGAGAGACAGACAGGGAGAGACAGACAGGGAGAGACAGACAGGGAGAGACAGACAGGGAGAGACAGACAGGGAGAGACAGACAGGGAGAGACAGACAGGGAGAGACAGACAGGGAGAGACAGACAGGGAGAGACAGACAGGGAGAGACAGACAGGGAGAGACAGACAGGGAGAGACAGACAGGGAGAGACAGACAGGGAGAGACAGACAGGGAGAGACAGACAGGGAGAGACAGACAGGGAGAGACAGACAGGGAGAGACAGACTAAGAGAGAAAGACAAGGAGAAACAGACAGTGAGAGACAGACAGGGAGAGACAGACAGGGAGAGACAGACAGGGAGAGACAGACAGGGAGAGACAGACAGGGAGATGCAGACAGGGAGAGACAGACAGGGAGATGCAGACAGGGAGATGCAGACAGGGAGAGACAGACAGGGAGATGCAGACAGGGAGAGACAGACAGGGAGATGCAGACAGGGAGATGCAGACAGGGAGAGACAGACAGGGAGATGCAGACAGTGAGATGCAGACAGGGAGATGCAGACTGGGAGATGCAGACAGGGAGAGACAGACAGGGAGATGCAGACAGGGAGAGACAGACAGGGAGATGCAGACAGGGAGAGACAGACAGGGAGAGACAGACAGGGAAATGCAGACAGGGAAATGCAGACAGGGAGAGACAGACAGGGAGAGACAGACAGGGAGAGACAGACAGGGAGAGACAGACAGGGAGAGACAGACAAGGAGAGACAGACAGGGAGAGACAGACAGGGAAATGCAGACAGGGAGAGACACACAGTGAGAGAGACAGACAGGGAGAGACAGACAGGGAGATGCAGACAGGGAGAGACAGACAGGGAGATGCAGACAGGGAGATGCAGACAGGGAGAGACAGGCAGGGAGAGACAGGCAGGGAGAGACAGGCAGGGAGATGCAGACAATGAGATCCAGACAGGGAGAGACAGACAGGGAGATGCAGACAATGAGATCCAGACAGGGAGAGACAGACAGGGAGATGCAGACAATGAGATCCAGACAGGGAGAGACAGACAGGGAGATGCAGACAGGGAGAGACAGACAGGGAGATGCAGACAGTGAGATGCAGACAGGGAGATGCAGACTGGGAGATGCAGACAGGGAGAGACAGACAGGGAGAGACAGACAGGGAGAGACAGACAGGGAGAGACAGACAGGGAGAGACAGACAGGGAGAGACAGACAGGGAGAGACAGACAGGGAGAGACAGACAGGGAGAGACAGGCAGGGAGAGACAGACAGGGAGAGACAGACAGGGAGAGACAGACAGGGAGAGACAGACAGGGAGAGACAGACAGGGAGAGACAGACAAGAAGAGACAGAAAGGGAGAGACAGACAGGGAGAGACAGACAGGGAGAGACAGACAGGGAGAGACAGACAGGGAAATGCAGACAGGGAGAGACAGACAGGGAGAGACAGACAGGGAGAGACAGACAGGGAGATGCAGACAGGGAGAGACAGACAGGGAGAGACAGACAGGGAGAGACAGGCAGGGAGAGACAGGCAGGGAGAGACAGGCAGGGAGATGCAGACAATGAGATCCAGACAGGGAGAGACAGACAGGGAGATGCAGACAATGAGATCCAGACAGGGAGAGACAGACAGGGAGATGCAGACAGGGAGAGACAGACAGGGAGATGCAGACAGGGAGATGCAGACAGGGAGAGACAGACAGGGAGAGACAGACAGGGAGAGACAGACAGGGAGAGACAGACAGGGAGAGACAGACAGGGAGAGACAGACAGGGAGAGACAGACAGGGAGAGACAGACAGGGAGAGACAGGCAGGGAGAGACAGACAAGGAGAGACAGACAGGGAGAGACAGACAGGGAGAGACAGACAGGGAGAGACAGACAAGGAGAGACAGACAGGGAGAGACAGACAGGGAGATGCAGACAGGGAGAGACAGACAGGGAGATGCAGACAGGGAGATGCAGACAGGGAGAGACAGACAGGGAGATGCAGACAGGGAGAGACAGACAGGGAGATGCAGACAGGGAGATGCAGACAGGGAGAGACAGACAGGGAGATGCAGACAGTGAGATGCAGACAGGGAGATGCAGACTGGGAGATGCAGACAGGGAGAGACAGACAGGGAGATGCAGACAGGGAGAGACAGACAGGGAAATGCAGACAGGGAAATGCAGACAGGGAGAGACAGACAGGGAGAGACAGACAGGGAGAGACAGACAGGGAGAGACAGACAGGGAGATGCAGACAGGGAGAGACAGACAGGGAGAGACAGACAGGGAAATGCAGACAGGGAGAGACACACAGTGAGAGAGACAGACAGGGAGAGACAGACAGGGAGATGCAGACAGGGAGAGACAGACAGGGAGATGCAGACAGGGAGATGCAGACAGGGAGAGACAGGCAGGGAGAGACAGGCAGGGAGAGACAGGCAGGGAGATGCAGACAATGAGATCCAGACAGGGAGAGACAGACAGGGAGATGCAGACAATGAGATCCAGACAGGGAGAGACAGACAGGGAGATGCAGACAGGGAGAGACAGACAGGGAGATGCAGACAATGAGATCCAGACAGGGAGAGACAGACAGGGAGATGCAGACAGGGAGAGGCAGACAGGGAGAGACAGACAGGGAGAGACAGACAGGGAGAGACAGACAGGGAGAGACAGACAGGGAGAGACAGACAGGGAGAGACAGACAGGGAGAGACAGACAGGGAGAGACAGACAGGGAGAGACAGACAGGGAGAGACAGGCAGGGAGAGACAGACAAGGAGAGACAGACAGGGAGAGACAGACAGGGAGAGACAGACAGGGAGAGACAGACAAGGAGAGACAGACAGGGAGAGACAGACAAGGAGAGACACAGGTTAATGAAGATCTTGCCTGAAACTCACGCATCGCGAATCGCCACCCTGTTACCATGGCAGCGGCCAAGCCCACCCCAATCGTACCTGTGCCGCCCGAGGTAGTGAAGACCGCCATAACAGACAATCTGGCCAACAAGAAGCTGGACTGCTGCGAAGCCAAAGTGGATGAGCCGATAACGAATGCCAGGGACGGTGACTTGGAGAGCTATGCCAAAGCAAAGGTGAACTGCATCAAGGTGAAGACGGGCCTAACTGCGACCATCCACAAAGTCTGAGATCGAGTTGATTCGGCGGCTGACATTGACATGAACATTATTAATTTTTCCTAATAACAGCTAAACATATTTGTACTCAGATGCGGCTAATATTATCCCCGTATAATCCAAGTGAATCATAATTCGTAAAATTGCGTAACTGCACACCTGCCCACGATATTGTAATGTGATGCATGCTTAACTCTTTCTCTAGAAATTTACGCACAAGCACACTTAGGGACTTGAATTTGCAGATGAATGAAATTTCGAATTGGCGCTGATCTTCAATTTGCTTTTGTTCAAATGCACCCGCAGGCCCTGCCCAAACCCAGATAAACGAAACCATTTATTTTAAATCTCTAATACTTGAATACAATAGTTCAAGAGAATATAATAATAGATAATATTATATACTATTATTGACCAGGTGCATTTTCAGTGGACCCAATTCTCTACTTAGCTAATATTAACAATATACCGCAAATTAATTAATTAATTAATGCAAAAGCGTCGTCAAAATACACGCAATGGTGTTGACTTGCATAGTTATTTGTCTAGTTACTGTTAATATTTTAAAGTTATAATTATAACAACACTCGATGACAAAATATTTTTCATTAATCTCCTTTTCTTTGAACATTTCCGGAAAAAAGCAAAAAGTATAATAAAAAATCATAATAAATTGCGTCCCCGGGTTCGAATCCGCTCTCGGCCACTTCTGCTTGAGCGCGTTAGGGTTAAACGTTTAAAAACCTGTTTTCTACATTTCTACAGGTAGTTTCTAAAAATAGCACAGTTTAGAAAGGGGGTGGGTTGGTTCTATCAAGCCTTCCTTTCCTAGATTCTGTGGGACAAACCCCGCAATAAATGGCAAAGAATTGGTAAAGTGCCCTTCAGTCTACTTAGTTTTTCTTCAGAACAAGAGTAGCTAGTATAGAATGTGATTCTTGTGCAAGAAATTTTCTCAAAATGCGGGATTCGCCATTCTGTGTATATTCTGTGGTTTACACAAGTCTACTTGATTTCCAACTCTAACATGTCAGTTGGTTATGCAATTTCTAGTGTCAAAATACAGCCTGATCTGCATGAAGAACTGGTCAAGCCCGGGGGCTGGAGTGATACCTGCGGGCAACTGAAACTAAGCGGAATAGTTAGTCAACAAGACTAAAATAAAAAAATAGAATAAACTACACTAGACTAAACTAAACTAGACTAAAATAAACTAGCCTAAAACGAACTAGTCTAAATCAAAATAAGTTAACTAAACTAAACTAAACTAAACTAAAAACAAACTAGTCTAAATCAAACTAAGTTAATTAAACTAAACTAAACTAAACTAAACTAAAAACAAACTAGTCTAAATTAAACTAAGTTAACTTAACTAAACTAAACTAAACTAAACTAAAAAAAAACTAGTCTAAATCAAACTAAGTTAACTAAACTAAACTAAACTAAACTAAACTAAACTAAACTAAACTAAACTAAACTAAAACAAACTAGCCTAAATCAAAATAAGTTAACTAAACTAAACTAAACTAAACTAAACTAAACTAAAACAAAACAGTCTAAATCAAACTAAGTTAACTAAACTAAACTTAACTAAACTAAACTAAACTAAACTAAACTAAAATAAACTAAACTAAACTAAACTAAAACAAACTAGCCTGAATCAAAATAAGTTAAATAACTAAACTAAACTAAACTAAACTAAACTAAACTAAACTAAACTAAACTAAACTAAACTAGAATAAATTAGTCTAAATCAAACTAAGGTAACTAAACTAAACTAAACTAAACTAAACTAAACTAAAACAAACTAGCCTAAATCAAACTAAGTTAACTAAACTAAACTAAACTAAACTAAACTAAACTAAACTAAACTAAAACGAACTAGCCTAAATCAAACTAAGTTAACTAAACTAAACTAAACTAAACTAAACTAAACTAAACTAAACTAAACTAAACTAAACTAAACTAAACTAAACTAAAATAAACTAAACTAAACTAAACTAAAACAAACTAGCCTAAATCAAAAAAAGTTAACTAAACTAAACTAAACTAAACTAAACTAAACTAAACTAAACTAAACTAAACTAAACTAAACTAAACTAAACTAAAGTAAATTAAAATAACATAAAATAGTCCTTATGAAACTAAACTAAACTTATCTTAACTTAAAATAAACTAAGCTATACTAAAGTAGATGAAGCTAAACTAAACTCATTTTCTTGCCAACAGATATCATGCAAGACTGAATCAAGGAATCTGTGTTGGCCGAAAGCAGCTGCAATAATTAAACTCAGAACAAGACAACACGGACTGGGACATTTCTTGTTAAATTTTAGTCTTGTCAAACTTGACCTGGAACTCGTTAAGAGTAACAAAATTTGAACACTATAAAGGCGGTGTTATGAAACGTCTTCTCGGAGATTGGATCCCGGCATCAGCCCTATGTCAAGAACTGTTGCTTCAGCCATTTTTGTGTCCCTACTAAAGCAGATTTAAGCTAGCAGTTTTCTTTCGTTGAAGCTTTTAAAGGTAGTTGCAGAGGCCTGAGGGTTAGTCTTAGTGAGATAGCACAAGCCCCGCTCCAACGAGCTTGAGCCCTCAGCTCATTGCTGTTACGTAATCGAAACCTGAGCCCTGCGGGTTTTTTGAGGGGCCTTTCAACTACACTTAGCCCCTAGCTCTCGGTGTGATTTTTGTTACCTTTGGGCAGTCAAGTTTGATTCTCAATGTCTTATTCGGCTCATAGTGATGGCTGGATAGCAGTTCGAGTGGTAATGCAGAGAGTCATGTAGAGAGTAATGTAGAGAGTAATGTAGAGAGTCATGTAGAGAGTAATGTAGAGTTTCTGTGACAGGAGCTGTGCGCAGCTGGCGAGTTTGTAGATTGAGAGTTTGAGAGGAAAGGAAAGGAGAAGAAAGGAGAGGAAAGAAGAGAGAGAGAGTAGAGGAGAGGAGAGAAAGGAGAGAGAGGAGATGAGAGGAGGGGAGAGAAGGGGAGAGGAGAGGGGACAGAAGAAGGGAGAGGAGGGGAGAGGAGAAGAGAGAGGAGGGGAGAGGAGAAGAGAGGAGGGAAGAGGAGAAGAGAGAGGAGGGGAGAGGAGAAGAGAGAGGAGAAGAGAGAGGAGGGGAGAGAAGAGGGGACAGGTCCAGGGGAGGAGACTCACAGAGAAGCAGAGAGAGATTGGATTGCAAAGCCAGCACACAGCAACAGTGGAAATTGCTCAGAACACATGCAATATAGCGTTCCACCCTCGGGCTGGCAGGCTAATAAGTTATACAGTTGAGAAATACTCTCAGCCAAGCAGAGATATGCTTGTAAGGCAGCATGCAGATTCCAGCGCAATTATTAGTCCTCTGATAAGCCGGAGATTGCCACTATCAGCCTTCATCTTAGTTTTGCCAAGGGATTTGATGTGTTTTTTACATTACCTTACTTATTCAGAGTAGAAAAAAACGCACCTTGGCAACAAAGACAATCTGCTTGCATGGTAAGTAGCCAAAAAGCAAACAGATTCATTGTTTGCCAACGAAATGCTGCCTTTGTTTCCACTCGTATCGAAGCTACAAGCAGTTTCCAGTGAGAGACAGCTGACCAACAGTACCGCCCGGTTCCAAACTCACACGGATTTTCCATACTCCATCAGCTGACAAATTGTCTGGCAAAAATTGGTTTCCGCGTTAGCAACAACACCTCTCGGAGAAATATTTGACGGGTTGTTAGGAAAAGAAAATGGATTGAAGTTTACGGGGCATTCATCATTAGTGTGCTTGGTTGCGTTTCACATCATCTCCCTCTCCACTCTTGGCACTCACTTCAGCCCCTGTTCCCCTCTCTGTTCCCTTCTCTGTTCCCCTCTCTGTTCCCCTCTCTGCTCCCCTCTCTGTTCCCCTCTCTGTTCCCCTCTCTGCTCCCCTCTCTGTTCCCCTCTCTGCTCCCCTCTCTGTTCCCCTCTCTGTTCCCCTCTCTGCTCCCCTCTCTGTTCCCCTCTCTGCTCCCCTCTCTGTTCCCCTCTCTGTTCCCCTCTCTGCTCCCCTCTCTGCTCCCCTTTCTGTTCCCCTCTCTGCTCCCCTCTCTGCTCCCCTCTCTGTTCCCTGTTCCCCTCTCTGTTCCCCTCTCTGCTCCCCTTTCTGTTCCCCTCTCTGCTCCCCTCTCTGCTCCCCTCTCTGCTCCCCTCTCTGCTCCCCTCTCTGCTCCCCTCTCTGCTCCCCTCTCTGCTCCCCTCTCTGCTCCCCTCTCTGTTCCCTGTTCCCCTCTCTGTTCCCCTCTCTGCTCCCCTTTCTGTTCCCCTCTCTGCTCCCCTCTCTGCTCCCCTCTCTGTTCCCCTCTCTGTTCCCCTCTCTGCTCCCCTTTCTGCTCCCCTCTCTGCTCCCCTCTCTGCTCCCCTCTCTGTTCCCCTCTCTGTTCCCCTTTCTGCTCCCCTTTCTGCTCCCCTCTCTGCTCCCCTCTCTGCTCCCCTCTCTGCTCCCCTCTCTGCTCCCCTCTCTGCTCCCCTCTCTGCTTCCCTCTCTGTTCCCCTCTCTGCTCCACTCTTTGTTCCCCTCTTTGTTCTTCTCTCTTTTCCCTCTCTGCTCCCCTCCACCTCTCCTTCTTCATTTCTATTTCATTCCGTTCCCCATACCTATGGCTCCTTTAAACCCATCTAAATACATGTACTGGGAAACCGTTCCACCCTCTGATTAAGTAACTGTGTTTTGAGTGTAAAAAATTATTTATTAATGAAGAGTAGCTGGACTGATCTGGTACAGAATTGAAGCTATCGCTATAAAGAGATTAAGACGGCGTTAAAAATGACTAAAAGGAATAATTAATTAGCTAACTGTTACAGCTGAATTTGCCTTTGTTCAAGTTTGTTATAACTCTGTATTGAAACTTTGATCTGAACGTTGACGATGGCGCCTAATCTACCATTAATCTAGCGCCTAATCTACCAATAATCTGGCGCCTAATCTACCAATAATCTGGCGCCTAATCTACCATTAATCTGGCGTCTAATATACCATTAATTTAGCGCCTAATCTACCATTAATCTGGCGCCAATCTACCGTTAACCTGGCGCCTGATCTACCATTAATCTGGCGCCAATCTACCGTTAACCTGGCGCCTGATCTACCATTAATCTGGTGCCTGATCTACAATTAATCTGGCGCCTAATCTACCAATAATCTGGCGCCTAATCTACCGTTAATCTGGCGCCTAATCTACCATTAATTTAGCGCCTAATCTACCATTAATCTGGCGCCAGTCTACTATTAACCTGGCGCCTGATCTACCATTAATCTGGCGCCAGTCTACTATTAACCTGGCGCCTGATCTACCATTAATCTGGCACCCTGTCCACCAATAATCTGGCGCCTTATCTAACCATTAATCTGGCGCCTAATCTACCAATAATCTGGCGCCCAGTCTACCATTAATATAGCGTCAAATCTACCATTAATTTGGCGCCTAATCTACCGGTAACCTGGCGCCTAATCTACCGTCAACCTGGCGCCTAATCTACCGTCAACCTGGCGCCTAATCTACCGTCAACCTGGCGCCTAATCTACCGTTAATCTGGCGCCTAATCTACCATTAATCTGGCACCCAGTCTACCAATAATCTGGCGCCTAATCTACCATCAATCTGGCGCCTTATCTACCAGTCGTGTGGCGCCCAATCCGCCATTTCTGGCGTATGATTTCAGAATCAAATTCAACAGAATCCTAGATTCCATAAATTCTTCTCTCTCCCTCACCCGGATCTGTCACTCAACAGTCATAGGCTTGGAAAGCTCTCAGCCAATCAGAAACCGTCTAGGGACGCATTGCTGGCATTTCTAAGAAACTATATCGCCAGAGACCTCCGGACCCTACCCAGAATCTCTTCCTTACTGGACTGACTAACTCAAAGATAATCATGAACGAAAACGACTCGATGATGGCTACTACGGCTGCAGCCGAGGTCTTTTCTAATCCGCCAAATCCTTTGATCTTGCCGCCGAACAATCAGCAGCAACAACGGCAGCCGACGATGGCGTCGAACGCGACTCGTCGAGTTCAAATCGAGTGCTCGGAGAACGGACAGGCCGGGGCGGGCAACAAGCTGGAGCTGGAGTTCGAGGCTGAGGAAGACTATCTAGATGATGACGAATATGAAGAAGAGGAGGCTGCAGGCGGATCGGACCGGTCTGCAGTTTGCCCGCCAATCGCCATCGTGCTGGCCAGCCTCTTGGCTTGCTTCTCCATCGGATTCGCCGTGATGACTTCGCTGTATGTGAACAGTGCAGTGACGGCCGTGAGCTATGCTGAGAAAGCTGCAGCTGATCACAGGGTGGCCGCCGCTCCGTTGGCTGCTATCAAAGCTGATGCTGTCATTGGCGATGCGTGCACTGATTTCTACGGGATGGTCTGCCTGGAGTACCGGGAGATAGCGCCGATGCGGTGGAGAGGCGACTTGGGACGGCTGGAGAATGAGAGATCGGCGGCTGATGACCTGCGGGTGAGATAATTGTCCTAGTTAGTTAGTTAGTTAGTTAGTTAGTTAGTTAGTTAGTTATTTAGTTAGTTAGTTAGTTAGTTAGTTAGTTAGTTAGTTAGTTAGTTAGTTAGTTAGTTAGTTTGCCAGTTAGTTAGTTGGCTAGTCAGTTAGTTAGTTAGTTAGTTGGCTAGTCAGTTAGTTAGTTAGTTAGTTAGTTAGTTAGTTAGTTAGTTAGTTAGTTAGTTAGTTAGTTAGTTAGTTAGTTAGTTAGTTAGTTAGTTAGTTAGTTAGTTAGTTAGTTAGTTAGTTAGTTAGTTAGTTAGTTAGTTAGTTAGTTAGTTAGTTAGTTAGTTAGTTAGTTAGTTGGTTAGTTAGTTAGTTAGTTAGTTAGTTAGTTAGTTAGTTAGTTAGGTAGTTAGTTAGTTAGTTAGTTAGTTAGTTAGTTAGTTAGTTAGTTAGTTAGTTAGTTAGTTAGTTAGTTAGTTAGTTAGTTAGTTAGTTAGTTAGTTAGTTAGTTAGTTAGTTAGTTAGTTAGTCAGTTAGTTAGTTAGTTAGTTAGTCAGTTAGTTAGTTAGTTAGTTAGTTAGTTAGTCAGTTAGTTTGTTAGTTAGTTAGTTAGTTAGTCAGTTAGTTAGTTAGTTAGTTAGTTAGTTAGTCAGTTAGTTAGTTAGTTAGTTAGTTAGTTAGTTAGTTAGTTAGTTAGTTTGTTTGTTTGTTAGTTAGTTAGTTAGTTAGTTAGTTAGTTGGTTAGTTAGTTGGTTAGTTAGTTAGTTAGTTAGTTAGTGTCAGTTTGTCAGTTAGTCAGGCGGATGGAAGGCCAGCTACATCCCAGCCCCAACTCCGCAGGATCTGGTGGCGGACTCGCTGCTGCAGCAGCTGCTCCGGAACCGATCAGCTGACCCCAGCAGCAGCCGTGCCGAGCTTGCCGCTTCCAATCTGACTCGCGCCTGCGTCGCAGCCTCCGCCAATGCGGCCGCATCTCTGCCCGAGCTGTTCTCCGAGCGCGGCAAGTCTGGCCGATTCCGCCCGCCAATTTCGTTTTTCGGCAGCCGGTCGACCGCCTGGAGCCCGACTGTGCCGCCGGAGTCCACTCTGGCCCGCCTGCTGGCTCACGGGCTGGCGCTGGCGCTGGACGCCAGACCGGCTACGTCTGCAGAGGCTGCCAGCTTCAAAAAGCCAGCCTTAGTGCTTACGCCGAGACGTCAATCGCCGTTCGGACCTCGCGACCCTGTCGACCGCGACCACACAATCCGTCTGGTGAAGTCCACTTTTAACTATTTTAAACTGGGCGGCCTGCCGAATCTGATCGCCAAGGCCATAGCCCGTTACCATGGCAACGTGGAAAAACTGGCTAGGAACACTCGGAGCTCGACGGTTCGATTTCTGACCGGTTCGGAAATATTTTCTGACAGAAATATTTGGATTGGATTTCGGAAGCCGCTGGTGGAAGCGGGCTGGGCTGTGGAGGAAGACGGCTGCCTGGTAGAGGAGCCGGGCACAGTGCGACAGCTGATGCAGCTCACCAGGAGCCTCGATCCAGACTCCCTAATGACCTACGCCTTTGTCGCTTCCGCCGTCAACTTGATTCCCTACTCCGAGCCGGAACTAGCCGCGTCCTTGGCAACTGTTGCTAACCAGCGGCCGCTACCTGGTAGAAATGTTGGACGTCGCTGCCTTCAAGCGGTGATGCATCTGGCTCCCGATGGCGTGACTGACGCGGCCGAAACTCTGTGGCCCCTGCCCAGTGGCGGTCTGGTGGACGCCGTTACCAGGGCCCTGCTGGCGGTGACTGGCGAGAAACGAAGACTGACCGAGGCTCTGAAGTCGGTCCTGTCCGTCAGGCAGCCAGCTGTGTGCGCCAGCTGCATCGCTCAGGTCCCATTGGCTAGCCACCAAAGCGGCAACTACCTCAATGCTATTTTCAACTCGATGCTTGTTAAGAAAACTGCGTCAGTTAGCGATCACGGTTGTCAATGTCAACTACCGGCTGACGATATTCTAGAAGTGGCCAGGCCTCCTGTAATTGATTTCGGTGTGTTCGCCTACAGAGCCGCCTACAGGCTGTTGAACTCGAGCTGCTCTGAGTTCCAACTTGACCGGATGTCGGCCGGATGCGACAGCGCAACCAAGGATGAGCTGAGCATCAGAACTGCTCTGCTGTTTCTCGGCTCGGATGTTGCGGACGAACAGAAGGTCAGGCTGCAACGCTTTCGGGAGGTGTTCTCCTCTCTGGCTCAGTTCCGGTGCTCCAATCGTCTCGATGGAGTTGCGCCTGCAGATTCAATTTCCAGTGTCAACAGGTTCGCCAAGCTGACCGAGTTTAGAGAGGCGTTCGGGTGCCGGCCGAAACTCTAGACGATTTTGTGGGAATCGGGATATCCTTGGAGGGTATTGTGATATCGTTGGCGGGTATTGGGATATCTTTGGAGGGTATTGGGATATTGTTAGAGAGTATTGGGATATCTTTGGAGGGTATTGGGATATCGTTAGAGAGTATTGGGATATCTTTGGAGTTTATTGGGATATCGTTGGAGGGTATTGGGATATCGTTAGAGAGTATTGGGATATCGCTGGAGGGTATTGGGATATCGTACGAAAAGGGTAAGAGAACTGGGATACCGTAAGATATATAAGAAAATCGCAAGCATACTTTAGGTAACAGAAAAAAGAAAACAAAGAAATAAAATTTAAAGTTGTTTTGACATGTGAGTTCTGTTTCCGCAAACAATTTAAATTGTTCATTGTTTTTAGTTTAGCGTGCGTTTTTTTTTTTTTTTGTTTGTAAAGTTTTGTACTTGTTTACTTCCTGTTTTGTGATTCTTTTAAGGATATTTCTGGTAGTAACAAAATTCAACAACTTAATAATTTAAGATTGCCACACTGAATTAGCATTGTTAACAACTTGGGACCATGGACAACTCGTGAATTTTTTTTAGTTAGAGGCCAACAATTATCCTCTGACTATGAGTTGGTCCATTGTGATTTTTGTGCTTGCTTTTAGAATTCTTTTCGAAGTTTTTTCCCATGTTAATTGTGTTTTTTTCGTATTTCCATCCGCAATCAATTTCAAATATTTGTTCGTTTCGTGCAAGTCTAACGCTTTTAATATTTGTCTTGAGGCTGATTCCCGACCCTATGACTGCTTGTTTTGCAGTCTATATATCATTATTATATCATACTTTATACGAGCTGGTTTTGTGGGTCAGCTAAGCTGTTTATGTTTCTTAATTGGTTTATTATCCAGAAGAAAAGTTCTAAACAAAAATATATTGTCGTGTCCAGATGTTTAAAATAAATAGAGTTTTAATTTTCTTCTTTTGGATTGGCTGCTTACTAATTGGCATAGTTAACTTAAAACAGAGAGTATTGGATCAGGCATGGTTGCGATAATGCTAAGTGCATTTAGTTCTCTCTAGAAAATGGGGTTTTACCATAGACAAATTCGTCGAACTGTCGACTGTCACCTTGACTTGCGCAAGTAATGTTGGTGGATAGAAGTTTGCCACTTCTAGTAACATTGGTAGTCCAATACAGTAGCAAAAACACTGTGTATTGAACCTGTCATAAAAATTCTAGCGAATAATTGCGTCTCATAATCGAATCTGATAATTATCCAGCAAGTTTAAAAAATAGAATCTGACGTAATTATCCAGCAAGTTCTAAGAATAGAATCTGACGTAATTATCCAGCAAGTTTAAAAATAGAATCTGACGTAATTATCCAGCAAGTTCTAAGAATAGAATCTGACGTAAATATCCAGCAAGTTTAAAAATAGAATCTGACGTAATTATCCAGCAAGTTCTAAAAATAGAATCTGATGTAACTATTCAGAAATCTTTTTTTAAAATATAACCGTAAAAAGTTAATGGTTTCACTATATATAGCTTTTTTAAAATCCAGTTTCTCAGTCTGAAATTTGTGTTGACTATAGCCCAACTTATCCTTATTAAATCTACAGGATTAAAAGTTTTCCTGTCCTTTTTTCTAACAGCACGTGTCAAATAACGGCTGAGCAACAGGTAAAAAACGGAATTTTTCACAATTCGTTGATAGTACCGTCGACCATTTTGAGTCTCTTTCGCAATTAAGAGCAATAAGAATAGTATCTCTCGGGTTAGGAAATAACTGAGGGAAACTATAAAAAATCAATCACTATCTATATTTTCCTACTTTCGCAGTTTGGTGAGCGCCTACAGTAGAATCAAATTCTAGATATATCGCATTGCCAGGCCTCTATATCTCTGACTGGACGAGTATCCGGTAAGTGTGCCACGAGGGCCGCTCTGGGGTCAGTTTAGGTCAGGGGAGGGGGGGGGGAGAAAATCCCCACGAAGACTCAGACCCGCTCAGGCTGTGTATTCGAGGATTAGCGACTGTGTTTTAGATGAGTTGGTTCTCAGTGCTGGGATAATAATAAATGAAAAAAGGAAATTTATCCTCTCTCTATCGGCTCCCCCTGTTTTCGTTCCCCATCTGTTTTCGCACCCTCAGCTGACTGAGTCTTAGAAATTCGAACTTGGCATAGGGATAGGGGCGATAATCCTCTACGGGAACTGCTCACCCGCCAGCTTGCATGGATTTTCCCGCATCAAATTTCTGAGCAACAAAATACCTGTATGAATGGGCTGCCGAATACAAAACATGAACTTGGGGAACTATTGTTCAATAATACAAGAAAAATTTCAATCAGGGACATTATATAATTACAGCTATGGACAGAGTGGCAGGCGGAGCGGGGGGGGCGAGAGGGAGAGGAAGTTGATAATGAAAATGAAGAGTGTTTGCATGCCGGAATTTTGCCCATCGACATACACCCGCCGTACCTCACCGACACTTACCCACCGACGTTGACCCACCGACATTTACCCTCCGACATTTAACCACCGACATTTACTTATCGACATTTACTCACCGACCCTACCCTCCGACATTTGTCCAACGTCATTTACCTATCGACATTTACCGACCGACATTCACCCACCGACATTCATCCACCGACATTCACCCACCGACACTTACCCTCCGACATTCACCCTCCGACATTTACCTATCGACATTTACCCACCGACATTTACCGACCGACATTCACCCACCGACATTCATCCACCGACATTCACCCACCGACACTTACCCTCCGACATTCACCCTCCGACATTTACCTATCGACATTTACCCACCGACATTTACCCACCGACATTTACCCGCTGACATTTATCCACCGACATTTACCCATCGACATTTACCCACCGACATTTACCTATCGACATTTACCCACCGAAATTTACCCACCGACATTTACCCACCGACATTTACCTATCGACATTTACCCACCGACATTCACCCACTGACATTCATCCACCGACATTCACCCACCGACACTTACCCTCCGACATTCACCCTCCGACATTTACCCACCGACATTTACCCACCGACATTTAACCACCGACACTTACCTATCGACATTTACCCACCGACATTTACCTATCGACATTTACCCACCGACATTTACCTATCGACATTTACCCACCGACATTTACCTATCGACATTTGCCCAACGAAATTCGCCCGCCGACTTTTGCCTGCCACACACTTTTCCTAGCCTATATTTTTTACTTTCTTGTTTAACACGAGAGAATATTTGGCGTTATGAACTCTGTAAAATGTGTCACATGTATTTAATTTGGAATTATTGCTAACTACTTGCAGTAGCTGAAAATAAATATGTATTTCTGTTTATGCCAAGGAGAATGAAATCTGTTTTATAGCAGGCAACTTGGAATGATAATTTTCCCGTAACTCTAAGTAACGGGGTCAGCAATTTTTAAGTAAACAGTTTTGTCTTGTTGAAGCTTCTTTGAAGTAAAGAAATGGGTCTACTAAGTTTGCCTGCCGGACGTTTGCCAGCCGACGTTTGCCTGCCGGACATTTGCAGGCGGCAATTGGTGAAAGAAGTACGCCCTCTCTAGGCTTACATGTATTTGCATTTGAAAGCTGTGGACACAGCACTAATCTAATTTCACCTCGCTCCCTACTACTGCTATTAAATATACAGGTTACTAACAAACTACTGTTCAGGCTTATTGAAGTTATTGCTCTTGTCTGCCTAAATAGAAAGGTAAAAATACAAAATAGGAGTTTCCATTGTCACGGTTGATATCTATGAATGCCATGGAATGGACATTTTCCATCTCAGTGGCCAAACAAGCTAAGTGCTTACAAGCTAAATGGGAAAAGACTGAGACATCCATAATGGTATTGGCCTAGTCTCGCCTATATATGCTTAACTCAGAAGTAAACTTTATAATATTTTCACATTCAAAGAAATTGTTGTTAAACTGGATGCTAGACTGATGAACTGCATAATTTGCATAGATTTTGCTTTCGGAACTTTTATACATGCGAATAATCGTTAAAAAGTTGGACTAAAAAACCGTTTTTTTTCAAACGGCTAAACTGAAAATATTTCAGTATCAAATTCAGTATCACTGACAATGTCGGCTGGCAAACGTCGGCTGGCAAACGTCCCGCAGGCATACGTCGGCTGGCAACGTCGGCTGGCAAACGTCGGCTGGCAAACGTCGGCTGGCAAACGTCCCACAGGCAAACGTCGGCAGGCAAACGTCCCGCAGGCAAACGTCGGCTGGCAAACGTCAGCTGGCAAACTTCCCACAGGCAAACGTCCCAAAAAATGGAGTCTACATAAGAAAGCTCAAATACAGAATTATGGAGTCCGTCTATAAGAGCAAAGGACAGTATTCTCGCATAGGACAGTAAATTACATGTACGTCGTAAGCGAAAACTCTTTAGGCTAAGCTAAAATTGATCTATGAATTGCGGTGGGCAAATGTCGGAGGGTAAATGTCGGTGAGTAAATTTCGGTGAGTAAATGTCGAAGGTGAGTGTCGGTGAGTAAATGTGGGTTGCTAAATGTCGGTAGGTAAATGTCGGTGGGTAAATTTCGTTGTGTAAATGCCGGAGGGTAAATGTCGGAGGGTAAATGTCGGAGGGTAAATGTCGGAGGGTAAATGTCGGAGGGTAAATGTCGGAGGGTAAATGTCGGAGGGTAAATGTCGGAGGGTAAATGTCGGAGGGTAAATGTCGGATTGTAAATGTCGGATTGTAAATGTCGGTGGTAAATGTCGGTGGTAAATGTCAGTGAGTTCATGTCGTTGGTTACATGTCGGTGGGTAAATGACGGTTAGAAAATGTCGTTGGGTAAATGTCGTTAGGGAAGAGTCGGTGGGAAAATGTCGGCGGGCGAAGGGAGATTCAAGCACAATATACATAAATCTGTCTAACGAGTAAACTTTATAGTGCAAATATTACACAAGTAACCAAAATTGGCATAATTTAATACACCAATGGACTTCGTTGCATGCAGATGACTCACGCTAGCTTCATTAGTTTAATTCCATTGAGTATTATAGTTACACCTGACGAGTGTAATTCATACAGCGCCAATTCCAACTTGCGAAAAGTTAACTAACTAATTGTATCGAATGTCATTTTCGGTCTAACAAGAGCTAGAAAAACATTAATTGATATTAATTGCAAGATTTAGACTGCCGTGGCTCATGCTACACTTGTATAAAATACCGGCTTAGTTGTGTCGGATTCTGTGGGTTTCTGAAAACATGAACAGCGACTGCCCTCCTGGCTGGCAGCCTGGCGCTGCGGTCACCGTTATTGGTGAGTGAAGCTGCTTGTCTGTTGCACACCTGCGACTTTCTTAGAATTTAGCACAGCTTGAGACTAGGGGGGTCATAGATTGGTATTGCTTCTTAACACTCTCAGTCTATTTCTCCCTCTCCCCTCTACCTCTCTCCCATCTACCTCTCTCCCATCTACCTCTCTCCCATCTAACTCTCTCCCATCTACCTCTCTCCCATCTATCTCTCTCCCATCTACCTCTCTCCCATCTACCTCTCTCCCATCTACCTCTCTCCCCTGTGCCTCTCTCCCATCTACCTCTCTCCCATCTATCTCTCCCATCTACCACTCTCCCCCTCTACTTCTCTCCCATCTACCTCTCTCTCCCATCTATCTCTCTCCCCCATCTATCTCTCTCCCATCTATCCCTCTCCCCCATCTATCTCTCTCCCATCTATCTCTCTCCCTTCTAACTCTCTCTCCCCCTACCTCTCTCTCCCATCTACCTCTCTCCCATCTACCTCTCTTCCATCTACCTCTCTCCCATCTACCTCCCTCCCATCTATCTCTTTCCCATCTACCTCTCTCCCATCTACCTCTCTTCCATCTACCTCTCTCCCATCTATCTCTCTCCCATCTAACTTTCTCACTCCATCTACATCTACCCCCACCTCCTCTCTCCCCTCTAACTCTCTCCTCTCTACCTACGTCCCTCTCAACCTCTCTCCGTCTCTATCTCCCTATTCCCTTTACCTTCCTTTCCCTCTCTCTCTAGCTCAATACTCTCCTTCAAGGAACCTACCTCTCGATCAACACATCCAACGAAGCCTATAGTTGTAAATTCTATGTGCCAATTGAACTGCAAAAAGTACACCCGGTATTATCAATAGTAGTTTCCATGACAATCATTCCATTCATAATTACAGTTTTTCGAGCAGTGGGACTTCGCGTTCCGACGTCGCCATTCAGTAATAAGACCCCTGATTTTCTGAATTTCGTTTCATTGCTTTGTTTTAGATAATATTTAGTGAGACACAGCAGTGTAATAAAAAGTGTCTAAAATGATTTTAGATTTTAACAAAACCGCCAGATGGCGCGTTATGATCAGTCTCGGCCGGGAGAAACGAGTCTCACCTGTAGACGTGGAGGCCATCAATGGCAACCCAGTGTGGGACACTGCCGCTACTTTGTAAGCTAGCTTTTATCTGTGTGTTTATCTCTCTTATCTCTGTGTTTATCTCTCTTATCTGTGTGTTTATCTCTCTTATCTATGTGTTTATCTCTCTTATCTGTGTGTTTATCTCTCTTATCTGTGTGTTTATCTCTCTTATCTCTGTGTTTATCTCTCTTATCTGTGTGTTTATCTCTCTTATCTATGTGTTTATCTCTCTTATCTGTGTTTATCTCACTCATCTGTGTTTATCTCTCTTATCTGTGTTTATCTCACTCATCTGTGTTTATCTCTCTTATCTGTGTTTATCTCTCTTATCTGTGTGTTTATCTCTAGCCTATATGAGTCAAATCTGTTTGAATCTGCATTTTTTGCAATGAAGACTGTCTGGCAGTCGTCTCTGTACGTATCCGTGTGCCTGCTCGGGGCCGTGGGCGAGAGGTTGGGAGGTAGGGGAAAAAGTGGGATCAGAGGTAGAGTGGGGAGGTAGATGATAGAGAGGTAGATGGGAGAGAGGTTGAGGGCGGAGAGAGGTAGATGGGAGAGAGATAGAGAGGGGACAGAGGAGGAGGGGGAAAATGGTAGAGTGGGACAAAGAGGTAGAGGAGGATAGAGGTAGATGGGAGAGAGAGGTAGATAGGAGAGAGATGTAAAGGGGGGAGAGGTAGATGGGAGAGAGTGGTAGATAGGAGAGATTGGTAGATAGGAGAGAGAGGTAGATGGGAGAGAGAGGTAGATGGGAGAGAGAGGTAGATGGGAGAGAGATGTAAAGGGGGAGAGGTAGATGAGAGAGAGGTAGAGGGTCAGCTGTCGCTTTTTGATTTGCGACATCGCCAAAGCCCGCGAACGGGAGTTCCAGCAAGCACTGCACCCCCCCCCCACTCCGCTCTGCTAAACACTGAAGCAACCTGCCAGCAAAACACCGCGACGTCAGCGAACCGGACGACCGTCTTCGCATCCGCATTCTGTGCCGCGGCACCGCAGTCGGTCAGGTCAGCCTGCGAATCGCCCAATTGGCTGTCGGCGTCACCAACGCCGAGGAGCGTCATGAAATTCTCGAACCAATCCGACGTGTAGGAGGCGGCGGTTCGAGACCACCCGGAGCCGTGTTCTACAAGTGCTGGCTGCACTGGGAGTCCGAGATGCAGCAGCAGCAGCCGCCGCCATCCCGGTGCTTAAGCTCGCCGCAGCTCAACGTCCTCGCCATCGACAGCGGCCCGTCCATGTTCAAATCGTTGCGGCGCAAAATTTGTCAAAGCAACAACAACAACAACAAGCGAAAGCAGACAACTTCGCAAGTGACCAGTGCCAGATGGATGTCCATGGCTGATCTGGGCAGAGAGGCCGCCCACCAGGATCCTGCAGCCACCGTCTACGCTGACAATGTCGAAGATGTCGACGCGCAGTGCAGGCGGTTGAGCCGCGATCTCGGCGAACTCTGCCGTCGACCCAGGCCGCTGACTGTCGAGGCCACGACGGAGGGTGCAACAGCCCTAGCGGACCCGGAGAACCATGGCTCCCGCGCACGTAGGTTTCATGTTTCTCTGTGCTTTACATGTGCGCAATCCAAGGACTAGTCAAGTTGAAGGACGGTAAACTACCTTTCTAAGAAAATGTTGATGAGGCTGGTTTCCCCGTAAAATGCACGACGGAGATAGACTTTTCACTTTTTTCATATTCAAATTGTATTGAATCATATGCTCATCACATGCCATACTCATCACATGCCATACTCATCACATGCCATACTCATCACATGCCATACTCATCACATGCCATACTCATCACATGCCATACTCATCACATGCCATACTCATCACATGCCATACTCATCACATGCCATACTCATCACATGCCATACTCATCACATGCCATACTCATCACATGCCATACTCATCACATGCCATACTCATCACATGCCATACTCATCACATGCCATACTCATCACATGCCATACTCATCACATGCCATACTCATCACATGCCATACTCATCACATGCCATACTCATCACATGCCATACTCATCACATGCCATACTCATCACATGCCATACTCATCACATGCCATACTCATCACATGCCATACTCATCACATGCCATAACTTTTCAGCTTGCACACCGCCAACGCTGAGTTCACTCAGCCAGCCTCCAAGAACGCCTCATCATCGCGAGTTCCGCCCAGACTCCATGGTGGAATCCTACTCGACCGTCGAACTGGACGCTGATGAAGGCGAAGCGGCTTCGAAATCGGGCAAAAAGTGGCTGAGCATCCTCAGCTTAGCTGGCAGTCGGAGCAGCAACCGAAAGCAACGGCAGAAGACTAAGAAACAGCAACTGGAACAACTGGAAGAAGACTGGCGCAGACAGAAGCAGCAATTGGAAGAGCAGTTGACAGATCATCAGCAGCGTCTGTTGCAGCAGCAGCAACGATGCCAGCTGCTTCAGACTCAGCTGCTCACGGTGACTGAGGAGAATCGGCGACTGCAGCAGCGCCTTCAGGAGACCTTCGACAGGCTGAGACAGGCCAAACTGGCGGCTTTGGACGCTGAGAACCGGGCCGAGAAGCAGCAGCTTGAGTTGGAATCGCGAATACTCGAGCTCAACAACTTTATCGATGGACTGGAGAGACGAATAATCGACAGCGGGGACCTGGAACTGCTCGACAGGTCGCCGGGAAGGTCGCCGAATAGCAAAGAAGGACAGTTCCAGAAATAGACAATAGATGGAGATTCACTCTTCTTTGGCAACGAAAGAAACACAAGAAAATCTTCAAGCCCAATTTGCTTGTTGTAACAGACTTTTTAGAGAGGATCATTCTCCCCTGTTAGACAGGATCATTCTCCCCTGTTAGATAGGATCATTCTCCCCTGTTAGATAGGATCATTCTCCCCTGTTAGATGGGATCATTCTCCCCGTGTTAGATAGGATCATTCTCCCCTGTTAGATAGGATCATTCTCCCCTGTTAGATAGGATCATTCTCCCCTGTTAGACAGGATCATTCTCCCCTGTTAGATAGGATCATTCTCCCCTGTTAGATGGGATCATTCTTCCCGTGTTAGATAGGATCATTCTCCCCTTGTTAGATAGGATCATTCTCCCCGTGTTAGATAGGATCATTCTCCCCTGTTAGATAGGATCATTCTCCCCTGTTAGATAGGATCATTCTCCCCTGTTAGATAGGATCATTCTCCCCTGTTAGATATGATCATTCTCCCCTGTTAGATAGGATCATTCTCCCCTGTTAGATAGGATCATTCTCCCCGTGTTAGATAGGATCATTCTCACCTGTTAGATAGGATCATTCTCCCCTGTTAGATAGGATCATCCTCCCCTGTTAGATAGGATCATTCTCCCCTGTTAGATGGGATCATTCTCCCCTGTTAGATATGATCATTCTCCCCTGTTAGATATGATCATTCTCACCTGTTAGATAGGATCATTCTCCCCTGTTAGATAGGATCATTCTCCCCTTGTTAGATATGATCATTCTCCCCTTGTTAGATAGGATCATTCTCACCTGTTAGATAGGATCATTCTCCCCTGTTAGATAGGATCATCCTCCCCTGTTAGACAGGATCATTCTCCCCTGTTAGATGGGATCATTCTCCCCTGTTAGATATGATCATTCTCCCCTGTTAGATATGATCATTCTCACCTGTTAGATAGGATCATTCTCCCCTGTTAGATATGATCATTCTCCCCTGTTAGATATGATCATTCTCCCCTTGTTAGATAGGATCATTCTCCCCTGTTAGATAGGATCATTCTCCCGTATTAGATAGGATCATTCTGCCCTGTTAGATATGATCATTCTCCCCTGTTAGATATGATCATTCTCCCCTGTTAGATAGGATCATTCTCCCCTGTTAGATATGATCATTCTCCCCTGTTAGATATGATCATTCTCCCCTGTTAGATAGGATCATTCTCCCGTGTTAGATAGGATCATTCTCCCCTGTTAGATAGGATCATTCTCCCCTGTTAGATAGGATCATTCTCCCCTGTTAGATAGGATCATTCTCCCCTGTTAGACAGGATCATTCTCCCCTGTTAGATAGGATCATTCTCCCCTGTTAGACAGGATCATTCTCCCCTGTTAGATATGATCATTCTCCCCTGTTAGATATGATCATTCTCACCTGTTAGATATGATCATTCTCCCCTATTAGACAGGATCATTCTCCCCTGTTAGATAGGATCATTCTCCCCTGTTAGATAGGATCATTCTCCCCTGTTAGATAGGATCATTCTTTCCTTTTAGACGGGATCATATCTTTAAAATCTATAAAATTATTTATATTCCACACCACATATATTAAATTCATAACTTTTATGATATACTCGAAGTTTTATAACAGTTTGAGGAAGTTCGCTAAGTAATTTTTCCGCAGAAAAAAAGTATATATGATTTGAATGTGCGCGTTGCTACTAATTACCGGGTACAAGTAGTGTGTGACTCATCTGATTTGTCTTTCTTAATTACATGTAGTTGATGGACAAACTTATCAGCAAACTTATTCACCTCAAGGGCCAGATAAAAAATCCAGCTCGTGACAGAGGAACAGATGAGAGCGAGGGAGAGGGAATAGAGGAGAGAGAAGAGGAAAGAGGAGGGGGAGATGAGACAAAGGAAAGCGGCGATCGAGGTGAGAGAGGCTCTAGGAGGAGAGATGTAAGGTGAGGAGATATGGAGTAAGAGAGAGGAGAGATAGAAGAGGGTGGTAGGCACTGTGGAGATGGGGAAAACTGGGTATTATGGGGGCACTGTGGGGCACTGTGTTGGTATTATGGGGGGCACTGTGGGGGCACTGTGTTGGTATTATGGGGGCACTGTGGGGCACTGTGTTGGTATTATGGGGGCACTGTGGGGGCACTGTGTTGGTATTATGGGGGCACTGTGGAGGCACTGTGTTGGTATTATGGGGGGCACTGTGGGGGCACTGTGTTGGTATTATGGGGGCACTGTGGAGGCACTGTGTTGGTATTATGGGGGGCACTGTGGAGGCACTGTGTTGGTATTATGGGGGGCACTGTGGGGGCACTGTGTTGGTATTATGGGGGGGGGCACTGTGGAGGCACTGTGTTGGTATTATGGGGGCACTGTGGGGGCACTGTGTTGGTATTATGGGGGGCACTGTGGAGGCACTGTGTTGGTATTATGGGGGCACTGTGGAGGCACTGTGTTGGTATTATGGGGGGCACTGTGGAGGCACTGTGTTGGTATTATGGGGGGCACTGTGGGGGCACTGTGTTGGTATTATGGGGGGCACTGTGGAGGCACTGTGTTGGTATTATGGGGGGCACTGTGGGGGCACTGTGTTGGTATTATGGGGGCACTGTGGGGGCACTGTGTTGGTATTAATGGGGCACTGTGGGGGCACTGTGGTGGCACGGGGGCACTGAGGGGGCACTGTGGGGGCACTGTTGGGACACTGAGGGGGCACTGTGGGGGGGCACTGTTGGGACACTGAGGGGGCACTGTGGGGGCACTGTTGGGACACTGAGGGGGCACTGTGTGGTTTTGAACGCCTTGTATCCCATCACTGGTTTCAGTTAACAAACTTGAGCCACTAACCATTGCTAACAGACTTTTTATGCTGGATTGCACAGCACAACTAATTCCAATGCAGTATGCAGGGCATTCTGGGGACAAGAAGAGCCGTCAGTCCGTCACCTTCAAATATCTACTTCTGTTGTGACTCATACCAAAAAAGCAAAAATCTAAATTAGGAAGTTCTTGCGCTTGATATGAGTAGTCAAAATTTGCATCAGTGAGCTAATAATATGATAATAACAACCCCCTAAACCCCCACATAAAGTCTGATAACAGCTCTGCTAATTATCTAGTTCTGCAGTTGTTGCACTGCCAGATTATTTGCTCTTATCAGCATGTTATATACTTCAATCACTCGTAAGAGCCTTAATAAGTAGTACAGTTTAATTTAAAAAACAAAATCAAATGTTTCCTCCCTCCAGAGTTGAGCAAAAATCAAACCCAAAAGAAATCAATGAGAGTTGCTTGAAAACGGGGCATTACTTTTGTCGCTGCAGCAGAATCAATAGCAATTCAATCGATATAACCGTGATCTTTGCGGAGAGGTTTAAGAGAGAAGTTTTGGGATTACACGGGACGGAGTAGGGTTGTAGGAAGGGCCAGGGCGTTAACCTCAACTGACCCTTAGCATGAGAGTGCGTCATATCTATAAGCTGTTGTTATTCAGTTTCTTAACTCTTGTATAAAGCTCCCCTAATCTTGTATAAAACCCTTCCTGGCGGGTCATTCTCTGCCCTTCCTTCTCTACCCCTTTTGCTTGCCTTATGAGTTTTTGGTTATATAAGTGGTTAGGTAACCCCCGTTCGGTTCGTGACCGGGTCACGCCGGGACAGTTGGGGTTGAAAATTGAGGGCCAGGGGGACGGGGGCGCGGTTTAACCAAAGAAAGAGAAGGAGAGCGAGGAGAGGGAGGAATGGACAGAACGCGCCATGGGGGTTCCCCGATTCACTATTGGGCCACGCACTGACCCCACAACCCACCCTCCAAATAGCTGGGCCTTTTGCAAAGATTCCCTCCCCCCGCGGGAGGAGGGGGAGGCTGAACGGCGCCGGCTGCTCGTGCGCGTGTATCAGCGGGGGTGGAGGTGCTGGGTGTACATTACAACAACCCCCAATTCGTCCGACCCCTCACCAGCTGTGCCTATAATATATATTGTGAATTCTTTATAACTGTCCGACCTCTAACGTCCTTCAGTTCACCTCTGGTGCCCCCTTATTCTGGGGACGCCGGATAGCCTGAAAGAAAGGCCCTACCTAAATATCCCAAATAAAAATTGATCAAAGCGGACAATTAATAAAATTATGGTAAGTTCACGTTTAAATTGCTTTGAAAGAGAGAAGTTAGCTATTAATGATTCCCTTTTAAAGATGACTCTGGCTTGCAAGAGGATTCGCCTGATACTGAAATCCTTTTAAGCTTAATTGGCGGATTAATGTTCGCCCGGTGTCACTGACGATTCTGAAGAAAAAACAATAACTGAATGAAACTTTCTTTGTCACCGGGTGGTCATTCATCCGCCGAAGCCAGATTGTACAACTAACGGCCTTTTAGACCTTAAGGCCCCCCCGTTGCATACCGAAATTATATTGTTTCAATACTTGAAGCTTTCTGCCGCTTTTAATGACAAGCGACTCTTCAAATTCTATTTCAGTAACCTCTGCACAGTAAATCTACAAGCGACGGTGGCTGATAACTTATATTATCTTGAAAATGCTTGTGGTGTTGGTTTTAGTGCGTGCGTAATTAGTAAATACTTTTGATTTTAATCAGTATTTCTTGACTTTTCTAGTGCGTTTTATTATTTTTTTCTGCGTTATACTACTGTTAAGGTTTTTGTCAGTAGTTTAGTTAGTCAGATAGATATAATGTTTGCTTTATAATTCTTTAAGAGCCGCTCTGTGATTTAAATTTTCACCCACCATTAGTCAGTTCAAATGTTGAGTTGTTTTAAGCATCAATCACCATATAACTTAGAGATTAAGGAATTACCGATGCCAGTTTTATTTCCAAAAGGTTTGATAAAAAATTAATCAGACATTGTTTCTGGAGTTCATTTTTTGTAACTTTTATTGCATGTCCGCTCTTGTTGGAATTTAACTGCATTGGATAGTCTGTCAAATTGTTTCCGTTTTGTTTTTTTAGCCATGAAATCATAACTTGTGTTTTGTTTTAATTCTAGACAAAACTTGCACACGGGGCCAGAGATGTACACAACTGCTGTACATATTGATTTCTATGAATATAAATATTGAATGTGCTTTTTGATCTTGATTAGTATCTATTGAAACATACTGTTTATCATTAATTAAATAGAAAGTCATCAGCTTCATATAATTTAATTATAATATGATTCAAAGCCACTCTGTTTGTTAGAAAAATGCAGTACCAAAAATATTTGAGTTCCACAAAGCATTCACGAATGCTGCTTCATCACTCAGCAAGAACTGAAACTCATCATTAAAATAACAACGAACTTTAGGTGTCAAATACAATTTGTATGTTTGGCTGGGGAATTGCTGACTGGGGAATTACTGGCTCCTAAATTCATTTCTATATTTACATGCGGGGTTACATCGGTGAGCTACTAATTCATGCATATGCCCATGCTGCTTTGTTCCCTAAATCTCTTTATTAAAACTTACATGTACATGTACTAAGCATTGGGGGCAATGCGGACAAATCTGCCGCGTGACGGTGACGTAACTAAATGCGCTGCAGGAAAAAAGCATTGCGGGCAAACTTCGGCGGGCAAATCTCATGGACCAGTATAACCCCACAGAATAAATACAGAATGTTCAATCTCGCATTTTTCATGAAAACCGAATTAAAAATCGTCCACACTACTTTTGTTGTGAAGTCTGTGGCCAGTAGTATCAACTAGCGTAAAATAATTAAGCAAAAAGTATCAAAGGCAGTAAAAGATCCCATTTGCAACGATCAAGTATATAATCATGGATGTTTAATGCGCATTCTAGGGTTAGAAAGTCCGAGGCTGCATTTGATGGTCTCGAGGCGAGCGAAGCGAGCCGAGGACCGTTAAGTGTGGCCGAGGACTTTCTACCATAGAATGCGCATTAAACTACCGTGATCTTATATGAAATCCGAATTGCTTATTTTTGTAGCTTTCTCTTGAGCCGGGCCGAATGCGGTGCAGCCAGTCGGCAAAGCCCCGACTGGGGGTGTGGGGGCGAAGCCCCCACATTGGAACCATAGACAAATTTTCCATAAATTTAAGACAGTACTAGCTAGACGAAATCCGAATTACTTCTTTCGTAGCTTTCTCTTGAACCACACCGCGATGGAAGAAGAATTTGATAGCGACAACTTTTTTAATTTTTTCGATCCAGCCCCTGCTGGAAATGTAGTTCCGCCGCCCCTCGGAAACGCTAAAACACTGCCGACCAAACCTAGCTCTCGTTTCGGTGAGTTGCTTGATGAGACCGCTTTGGAGCGCAGAATGCTAGAGAGCTTACCTGAGTCTACACGAGCAAAAGAAAAGTGGGCGATGAATGTGTTCCGGACGTGGAAGGAGAATCGTGTCCAACTGCAAATGCAAGGCCGTCTGTCAGGACTCGCGGTGATTAAGCCTGTCGAAGAGCTTACAAAGAATGAGATCAACGAACTGTTGCACTTCTTCGTTTTTGAGGTGAGGAAGGAGAATGGCGAAAAATATCCGCCTGGAACTCTGAAAAACTTGGTATCGATGATCCAACACTTTTACGTGAGCCTGTCGCTTCTGGAGATTCCAGCGCTTCTATTACTGACCACGGTGTCAAGTCTATCATCATTGATGGAGCTAAAATCTACATTCAGTTTAAGTGAGTTTGTGAAACGTTTAATGCATTGCCTATTATTGAAAAAAACTAAATATGCTTCCTATATAACCCTACCAATTGTCCATGGCTTGGCTAGAAAATTGTTTTTTTGTTGCTTCGTTATACAGTTTATAATAACAGTTTTTTTGTTGCATCCAAGTACACTGTCTAGTTCTGTTTAGTCTATGGTTCAAACTGCTTTCATTTAGGGACCATCAAATCATTTGATGGTCTCCATTTTGGAGCCCATCAAATTATTTGATGTGCTTGGAATTATAGCACTTTAAACCATAGACTAGGCTTTCCTGGCTCAGAATGAGCCCAATAAATGTCAATAAAATAAGTAATCGGATTTTATATGTAAAACCAGTCAGTCAGTTCATTTAGGAAGTTAAAACTTGAATCTTTAAAACTCCACTCAAACAGCATTCATTCGCATCAGCTTCTTCTCTTCAGTTCTCTTCATTCCTGTCGTGCGCCCTCGCCTTCTCTGCTGAGCCAGCTCCCTCTGACTTGCATCAGTGATGCAGCGAATTCTTGAAAACATCACTTTGGCCACCAAACTAGAAGTTGTTAAATAGTAGTCTGTTCGATCTATGACGCTTTGCTAAAAGTACAGTGTACAACGTAGTAAGTGCATTGTCTGAATGAAGGGATGGTTATATGAAGCTGGAATTCAAGTTAATGGCCCAGTTCACTAGTGCGCGTACATGTAAATATCTGCTGCATTGATTCGCTTGTCTATGGCAGAAACAGGACTTCACCACTGCCAATGTAGCATAGATAGTAATATTGCTTTTGTCACGCTATGTGTAACAGTGGGCATGCAAAACGGAACGGCCCATTAGAATTCTATGGCCAAGGGTGGGTTTGAATTAACTTGAGAAAGTAAGCCATGGACAAGTCAATTTGTCATGCTATGTGGAACAATGAGCCAGAATAGATGGAACGGTTTGGGGTTTTTTTGCAGAAAGAATAAAAACCGACACAATAAAGCATATTTTGTCACAAATTAAAAGCATCAAAATTTCCAAAAGGTCAACTCTTAAAACAGATGTCGCTGCAAACAAAATTCAAACAATATGTCCCAGCTTCCAGCCAGAGCACTTGTCAGCAGTGATTGCTTGGCCAACGGCTTCAGCCACCTCTCGCTCGAGTAACATGAATCTCCACTGTTCAAGTGTCTCCCTCAGGATTCGTATTAAAATTCTTTTCAGTTGGAAATTTGGGCCATCCAAAAAAATTATCCAGTTTCCGTTAGGCCCAGTTGATGGCAGCGGTCTGCTAAGGGGTGTCAACTAAGTGGCTGGCAGCTTCCAACCTGCCGGCTTGTTCGAATTTTGACTGAATGCGGGGATCAGAAGAATTGGATACTCTTATCAACACTAACACATCCTTCATCGACAGTCCATGCACCGTGCAAGGCGGCGACGATACGCTGTCGATCGCGTTCAGAAATTTGCGGAACCATTATAGCTTAAGTCAATTAGCTTGTATCTGACAGAAAAATGTAAGCATCTTGTTGTCTCTGTGAAAAAACTCAAACCGTTCCATCTATTCTAGCTCATCGTTCCACATAGCATGACAAATTGACTTGTCCATGGCTTACTTTCTCAAGTTAATTCAAACACTTGGCCATAGAATTCTTTCTAATGGGCCGTTCCGTTTTGCATGCCCACTGATCCACATAGCGCGGCAAAAGCAATACTGTTAGCTCCTAGTAGCCAATGTGTTCAAATTTTAATTAAAATTTAAACACGAATATAAAATACGATTGCTTATTTAATCGTTAAAAAATTGTACTATTCTGAGCCGGGAATGTGTTGTCTGTGGTAATTTTTAACAAAAACTAGGATATTATATCATATAATCTCCTCGAAATCAGGAGCAATCGAATTTAATATATGATAAACGCCGTTTAATTCATCATAGTCTATGGTTAGAATATCCTCGGCTGCAATCAGACAAACGCAGCCTCAGACATTCTAACCACAGAATGTGAATTAAACGGCGTTTATTATTTACATAACTGCATGCAATCGATAAAGACATGATTATTTTGGTTCCGACTTGTAGATTGATTTTTTTGTAAAAATCTTCATATATAGAGCAACTTTACCCATAAACAAAAGGCAAATCGACAGCAAACTGCAAACTGTCAGTCGTGTCAAGTGTCAAAAGCCAAGGCTGCTCAGACTGGCTCAGATAGCAAACCTTAAGTTGTCAAGAAAAATCATAAAAAGTGTTTCGCGGTTCTTCTCTCATTCTCAAAGTATGTGCGCCCTGTGCCCTTAATTCCTGTAAAGGGAAATGAATATTCGGACAGCAGTTTTGGAAAGCGAGTTACTGACAGACTCGCTTGGCATACACCAGAAGCATTAAACTAGTGTTTTCCCCAGTTTTTTTACTGATTCTGATTTTTGCTGATTTTTTTGCTGAGATGAGGGAAGGGAGATAAGGGAAGGGAGATAAGGGAAAGGAGATAAGGGAAAGGAGATAAGGGAAGGGAGATATTTTTTGCTGAGATGAGGGAAGGGAGATGAGGGAAGGGAGATGAGGGAAGTGAGATGAGGGAAAGGAGATAAGGGAAGGGAGATAAGGGAAGGGAGATAAGGGAAGGGAAATAGGGAAGGTAGATAAGGGAAAGGAGATAAGGCAAGGGAGATGAGGGAAGGGAGATAAGGGAAGGGAGATAAGGGAAGGGAGATAAGGGAAGGGAGATAAGGGAAGGGAGATAAGGGAAGGGAGATAAGGGAAGGGAGATAAGGGAAGGGAAATAGGGAAGGGAGATAAGGGAAGGGAGATAAGGGAAGGGAGATGAGGGAAGGGAGATAAGGGAAGGGAGATAAGGGAAGGGAGATACATGTAAGGGAAGGGAGATAAGGGAAGGGAGATAAGGGAAGGGAGATAGGGGAAGGGAAATAGGGAGGGGAGATAAGGGAAGGGAGATAGGGGAAGGGAGATGAGGGAAGGGAGATAAGGGAAGGGAGATAAGGGAAGGGAGATAAGGGAAGGGAGATACATGTAAGGGAAGGGAGACAAGGGAAGGGAGATAAGGGAAGGGAGATAAGGGAAGGGAGACAAGGGAAGGGAGATAAGGGAAGGGAGATAAGGGAAGGGAGATGCATGTAAGGGAAGGGAGATAAGGGAAAGGAGATAAGGGAAGGGACTTTTAACCTCAATAACCTCAATCATCCGCTGATGCCAGGCAACAAAGTAAACAAAGTACTCGTAATTAGTGTCTTTTTGTGATGGGTTACTAGCTATATAACATTTGTGTCAAATTTACGGTGTAACAATTGCTGTATAAGTCTTTCAAGTGGTTTTAAAATCTAGCGGAAATATTCATCAGCTACAGTGTGTGTACATGTACTTCGCACGTTCATAGCTTGATACGATTTTTATTACTGCTAGCTACAGCTGCAGGTTAATTGTCATCTTTACTGTTACGTGTGCAGTGTATACTCAGGCTTGCTAAGAAAAAAGGAAATTGAAGATCATTAAGTTTCAATTTAGTCAACTAACATTTTAATTAGTTTGCAACAATTTGACAATACAAAAACTTGCGACACAAAAGTACCTTGCATCAATCGTGCAACATTTTACGAAATATGATAAATTCTTAAGTCGGTATATTGATAGTTTGTTAATCATAGTACTCTTGAGTACCAGGCGGGTTACCACCAGGTGCGCAGTTGCCCATCTTCGATAGTATCGGGTTGCATTTTTTCGAACAACAGTCATTGTCGGACTGGCAGAGACGGCCGGTCTTTGTGCAGAACTTGGGCGGACAGGCGCGCGATCCGAGACCTGCTTTGACGGGTGAGTAGTATATGAGAAACATGTGCGCAATATTTTTTTGAATTAAAAACACATCTATCTAAGCTTTCTAACTGAGCTTACCGAAGAACATGACAATGGCTAACAGCATTATGAAGTACTTCATCGCAAAGAAGTAGGTCTGCTTGCTTGTTGCTTTAGAACGCAAAATCTAGTATAGCTAGGGTTGTGTATGCAGAGAATTGTTTCAGTATAAATACCAAACTTATATCGGCTCTGTCTAGTGTGGAAAGAGTTTGCTGTTGATTGTCTATGGCCAAAATACAGTTCGATTGGATTAATCTTCATTCTGCAAGCTGTGTTATCTATGCTCGGGTTATCAGTTCAGGATTATATGATAGAAATGTAATTATATAATGAATTATAATATTTCTGTTTGTGTTTTGAACCTAGACATTTCAACTGGCTTCATTACGGCTGATCAAGTCTTTCATTATAAAGTCAACAAGGAGCTGGTCACACTGTTTGCTAAACATTATTCTATGGCCTACCCGAGCCCTAATGAACGTCCAAGGAACGTCCAAGGAACGTCCAAGGTACGTCCAATGCGCATTTCAACCATATGATGAGGACGCACTTTTTCCCAAATCCCGCGCTAGCACATGGGCTCTAAACTTACTTGCCTACTAAAAGTGGGCAATGTGCATTTTTATCCTTTTTCTGCGAATTTTCATAGAATCTATACTAGATATAATGTCTGGTCATACTAGTAGTCATAATAACATAGGCGCAGCTTTTTGGGTCATAAATCATCGCTTTCAAAGTTGGTCTGACAGCCACCTGCGCCTCACTCAGTGTTGAAGCGGGCGCCAGATGGTCTGAGAGGATGCGGGCGGTAGCTTTTTTCTCATCATTTTGACAGGCCATCAAGATTTATGAGGTCAGAGCCTATTGTTTGTGTTCACTCAAGCGTGTGACAGCTTTGACAGCTATGCGTTTTACCCCTAAAAGTACTTTGGGATTAGCGATTAGCGATTTCTCTTCATTATCTTCTCTTTCTATTTAATAAGAGCTTTCTAATGTATATTTTTTCATTAATTTCTGTCAATCCTACGCGAAAGGTCATAAATCATTTTGTTGCGATTTTGAGTGATTTATGGCCGCACCTGTCACCTGTTTTTACGACCCTGTGGGAACTAATAGGATCTCTCGGTCTCACGTGATTCTGGGTGGCAACAAGCTTAGCCAATCAGAAAATTCGGCGCTCATTTTAACAAAACGGCTCAGCCAATCAGAATCGACGTGTTCCATTATAACAAACTGCGGTCCAGTTGGCGGCTATTTAAACCGGTGTTTTTGGCCCGCTCGGACTCAACTTTGGCTCGGGCCCAGCGCGCAACTTCTGGTTCCCGGAGCACGACCGTCGTTTCTTGATCCCCGGATTGCGACTTCCCCCATCATCATCAAGGACGAGTCCCCCGGTCGACAGCAGCGAACATCCAGTTAAGAGCATCACCTGCTAGCTAACAGCGAAGATTGTGACAGCATCATCCCGAGTCTACAGCTGCAGAGCATCGAGCCGATTCGGTCACTGTGGATTACCTGGTCTCCGGCTGTTGAGTTTCTGATTGGTTGGGTGAGAGGCTACCTAGACTTGCTTGATTGGGTGATCCCTTATCTGTCCCCTGTTGCAGTAGCTGAATTAGGCGCACACTTTTGCTCATTTTGTTCAATAGTGCTGTTGCTGAGGCAGAAATCATTCAATAATACTGCTAGTAGTCTAAGACTCCAATTCAATCTGAAGTGTGAAGTGAACTAAGGAGAAGGTTAAATCTAACAGTTATTTTTATCGGTTTTATTTCTTTGTTCGCCGATGGCTCAGATGAGTAGCTAAGCTAGTAGGCGCCGGTCACAGTGGACCAATGGCAAGGCAGTTCTCAGTCGACCAATCTATCAAATCAGTGAGCAAAACTGCCAGAAGTGCAGAATCGGCGCCAGAGATGTACTTTGTGCATTCTAGGGTAGCCAAGCGGCTCGGGTAAATGAATCATGCGGTCTCTGAAGTTCGAGTTAGTCTATCATCAGCGCTATGAGAGGCTAGTTGGCGCGTTGAAGGCCAAAAGTACATATCTTCTGTAAAGTGTGCCTCTCCTTCTCGGGTTCTCGAAGATGTTCCTAGAAAATAAAACCCGCTGCTCCTGAAGAAGCTAGATAGCATCGGAGTACTACCTATCGATTTGCCTGAAAATGAACCTAAAACGTTGCCGTGACTTGGTAGGGTTGCTGCCACCTTGGTGTGCGGACTCGACGCGTCGGCAGAGTTGTCTATCCGTCACCTGAAAGAAAAATAACAAAGTCGCTCGGAGCAAAGGCAAATCTGAAAAATGTCTCGACAGTCGATCGTCTTAGTAGAATGCTGCTCGAACCTGAAAACCTGTAAAACCTGAAATGAGAGAGCTCGGAGGCAGAGGCAGCTCCGGTCGAGCCCAGGCAGGACGACGCGATCTGGAGAAAAATGGCTCGCAGATGCTTCGTATTTATAGCCGAGCGGACCCCTAAAAGTCACGTGAGTTTCATGCGGTGAGCGCGTGAAACTTCCTTATTTGGGCATTGGAATCATGCGGGCGACGCGTGATCCAAGGCCAACTTCCAAATAAGGCAACCCTGTCACGCAGCAGTGGCGTGACTCAAGGTCAGTGGCCACGCACAGAGTGCGTGCACAGTCACGTGCTTAGTCTGTGCTAAAAATAGAATCGCGATCTAGTCCCAGCAGTGTCCCTTATCATCGGCTATGACTTCGAGATTGACAGCAAAAAGACACTAGTTGGCAGGTAAGTGCAAAGCCCCTTCTAGTCGGAAGCCCGATTTCGAGAGTCCCGGTGTGGTGAGCCAGGGCGCACGGGCTGGTGGCAGCAAGTTAGTTGATCTGCGGATTAGCTAATTTCTACTTTCAAAATTCTCCCTGCTCGTCTCTCGCTGTCCCTCTCTTAGCTATAGGACCTAGACTGCTCGCCACACGATCAAGCTACCATGGGGCTGACCATCTGACAGGAGTGGGGGGCCAGGTCTCTAATTGATTTATTTCTGAGACCTGAGGCCCGAAGACTTCCCCTTGTGGAGGCCCGAAGGTCGAAACCCATCACATAGACAAAACAGTTTATTTAACAGAAGTGACGATAAATTATATAAATACACTAGGCAATTGAGAATATGCTCGTACATACATGTAAATATAAAATATGCCTATAACCTGGCCCTGCCTTAGAAAACTAACCCTTTAAAGAGTCAATTTAGTATAGGAAAATCATAGTCTATGGTCGACCGTATAGCCTCTAACTCTTCCCTTTAGTCTTTCATTAAAAATGTGAATAATGATCGTCAAATTGCTAAACAATGAAAACATCTATGCGGTACGGAATGATCGGTACGCTGTACGCAATGATCGCGGAACTCGTTTAGGCCATAGAATAATGAACGGGTCGCGGAAGGGGATCAGACCTCACCCTCCCAGGGGCACCCGCCCTAGATGGAGAATTCGTGGTCCGATAGCAAGGTCCCACTGTTCTAATCCCAAGTACGGCCAAGGAGTTTTGAAAGTAGGGACTGCTTAAAGTATAGATCTACAAATTATTACACCCTAAATACCCTTACGACCTTCTAACAGCTTCTGTTTTGTATCCCTGCTGCCCTACATGTATTAACATTCTACTCACTAGCCTGCGCATGCTTAAAATATTAAGAAATCAAAGTAGGACAACGTAGGTGATTTTCACCTGACAAGCAGCTCAGCTGCAGATACTACTACTATTCGGGAATGAATGATTAAATTATTGCAAGGCGGGATCGGGATCCCGATGGTCAATCCCAGGATTTTCGAATTGTAATTTAGAATTTAGGGTTGGAAGGGAACTGGGGTAGTGGGGGGGGGAACAAAATCCCGGGATTGTATTCCCTAGTTGAGACTCTAATAGGGTTCTGTAGAATTCTCATCTATTAGCGTTGCGACTTGCTTAGTTTAGTCATCTGCATTCACTTGTCTCTGTTTACGATCTGTTTCCTCTCCTCTGTCTAGCCCAGTCTTGTTATTCTTTATCTCTCTCCCTCGATGCCTTCTGATTGGCTCTTTAACTCGCCTCTTTCGTTCGTCGCGCACCTCCACCCCCTCCTTTTCTTTTCTTCCCTGACCCCCCTAATTGAGTAATTTTTATATATTAGGCGTTTCACACACCGGAAATTTCACAAACCCGAAGTTTAAAAAAGCCATAAACCCGAGGTACAGCTCTGCCACATATAGTCTATGGTAAAATTACAGTACTGAATGTGCTGCCCATATAGCAGGGGTAAATAATATACTGTTAGCTCTTAGTTAGCTCGTAGTTTGTTAAAATTTGATTAAAAAAACACGAATATTATAACTGCATGCAATCGATTAATACATGTACATTATTATTTTGGTTCCGACCATAGACAAGTAGAAGCAGCAACATCCAGACTTTCGTAAATTATTCATACATGTATATAGAACAACTTTACCCACAAACAAAAGGCAAATCGACAGTAAACCCTGTAAACTGTCAGTCATGTCAAGTCCCAAAAGCCAAAAAGATTTGCTCAGATGATCACTACGTTTCAATTTCGTCACTCATATTATTATAACAATTTTGACAACACAAAAACGTAATGAAAACATTTTAATTTGTCCTTGCAACACAAAAAGTACCTTGCAGCACTCATGCAACATTTTAAGAACAATGATAAATTCTTAAGTCGGTATTAACGGTTTAGTCATAGCTATAGTACTCATGACCATGCAGGCGGGCTGCCTCAAGGTACGCATTTGCCCTTCCTCGATGACGGTGTCGACCGTTTGCACTTCTCCGAGCAACAGCTGTAGTCGGTATCGCACATACGGCCATTATAGATGCAGTAATGCCGACAAGCGCGCGATCCAAAACCTGCTTTGGCGGGTGAGTAGTAGGGGATATCAGTGAGAAAATTTTGCGCAATAGTTTATATAAATTACAAACACATCTAAGATTTCTAACTAAACTTACCAAAGACCATGACAATGGCTAACAGCATTATGAAGTACTTCATCGCGAAGAAGAATGGCTGCTTGCTGAATTATTGCTCTATTATAGATAGCAAAATCTGTCCAAAGTAGCGCTGAGCAGAGAAATGTTTCAGTAAATTCCAAACTTATATAGCCTCCGTGTGGTGAAAACCCAGATCAGAACTTGGTGTTGATTTGTCTATGGCCCCCGCCTAAAATGCGACTGCCGCTTCCTTAGTTAAATCACCCTACACGTACTTCTTTCAAGTTAGCAGCCAATCAGGAAGTCGGATTAATCTTTATTTTGCAAGCTGCGTCGTCTATGGCCGGGTTAAATCAGTTCAGGATTAAATACATGTGTGTACATACGATTAGTTCAACTACTGTACCGCGTCCATGCAGTTCAGTTTTAGTCTATGAGTGAAATCGCGAATTTTTATCAGATAGATACCGCGTACATTCATGCTGTCCCAATTATTGAATTTAAAATTATTTAGAATAAAAAACTCTAATCAAAGTTACAAGCCCCGTGCAGCTTTAATATTCCCTAATGTATTTCTCCAACTTGTTTTACTGCAAATATTCAACGCCATTTTACAGTACACTGATGAATGTCGATCTTAGGATTGTCATGTCAGTCCTAATTTGTCATATAGTTTGTCATCTACTGTTTGTCTGCATTTAAAAAAATTTCATTGACATTCATTGCCAATAACACTGACAATACAAAAATCATACATACAGTGACTTTTTATTTTGTTCTTCTTTGAATCAATTGTATTCAAAATGCAAAATACAGTGTACTCGATCTAAACAGACAAATTTGTGTAGGTACATGTATTAATTCCATTTCGATGCATAAAGTTCCTACACACGTTCCTAAGTTCCTATATATATATTCATAGTTACTGCATGCAACTTTATGGTCTCCAAAAAATGAAACGACTTTTTGAGTTTTACGTCCTACTTATACTGTGGTCCTTTATGCAGTATACATATACAAGAAATTCGAACTTATATTATTAGTACATGCATATAATTACATTAGGGCCAAGAATCCCGTAGGATAAACCACTAATGCTTACAAGCTTTATATAACATTTTCAAGACAATTGAAAAAATGAAGTCATGGCTTAAGCTCATAGCTTAAATAAAAGAGAAAATATTGCGGACTATAATTGTAATTTTTTTATACAGTATAACAAAACGTTTGTCACAGTTTGAAAACTATGATTGAAAACATGAAGAAACTTAATGCTCATGGTGATTTTTTAAAGTTTAGTTTAAAGTTAATCAAAAAAATTCTTATTATTACGTTTGTATTCCATAACAATGTTTGCAAATTTGAATACGTCAGAACTCTTTTTTTCTTTTATACTTAAAAGGCAAATTGGATTACTTCATTTACCACTGAACGAAGAAACGCTTAAACATGGACGCTAAATCAAGTGAGTATTGCGCTTTGCGATATATTATCGTTTAGACTATTATCCGAAAGAGTTTGTTTAACGTTGATACTACTCTATGTGAATGTACTGGCACTTGGATTGGTCGCTGGAACTGTGCTCTCGAAATGAGCCATTTTTGAAACCTTATTTTGCAATGAATGTAAGAATGAAACCAATCTGTGATTTTTATAGTCCTAACACCAAGCTCGTATTGCTGTGGCGTGGACGAATAACAAGTGCCTTGAATTTACTTGTTGATCTTAAATGTAGGCCAAAAATTTTCTGAAAAAAATTCAAAAGTTTTTCTTATTTTTTTCATATTTTTTCAAGATTTTATTTAATGTTTTTAAGAAAAAGTACTGGAGTTTAAGGTAGCAATATTCAAGCTGTAAATATTTTATAGCTTTGTTATTTTCAATTTTAGCTTACAACATTTTTAGTATATGGATATTATTCTGAAGCTGATGAATGATGTAACAAAATAAAAATTACTAACTTTTTAGCCACAGATTCAACAGCGGAACCTGCTGCTGCCCCCGCACCAGCCGTCACTGGAGACCCAGCCGATGCCAGTCAAGATCAGCCCATGCCAGCAGCTGAGCAACAGCAGCAGCCACCCACAGTGCCTGAAGGCCTAGCTCGAATGTCAGATGCTGAACATGCTGATGCTGCTGCAAGTGCTTCAGCCAAGAAGCCTAGAGTTGCAGTTCAAGCCCTGCCAACCCGAGCCTACCTGGACCAGACAGTGGTCCCTGTGCTGCTGCAGGGCCTGGCAGTGCTATCCAAGGAGCGACCACCAAATCCAATTGAATATTTGGCTGCTTTTTTGCTCAAGAATAAGGATCAGTACTCCGCAGACAAGTGAACTTAGCTGGATTTTGCTGAATTCTTTGTTACATTGATGGGCATCACTCTGGTTGACTGGTGGGGAATAGGTCTTGAATGATAATTAAATAAAACCAATTAAAATCTCTGCCTTTAATTGCATGGCTAAACATTCTAATAAGTTGCTTTTTAAAAGTAAATAACTGACTGACGGACTATTTTTCTAATTCAAAACTTACATACATGCAGTTTATTTTGTACCACAATAAATAAAAAATTAACTGTTTCTTTTTAAAAAGTAATTTGTCAAATTAAATAAATTTACTTGTTTCTTAGTAATAATTAATTTAAAACTATAAATTTAATGAACCACTATTAAATCTTATAAAGTTAGTTCTACTAAATTTTTATGTTTGTGTAAGAAAAACGAAAAAATTATTTATACCTCCAATCAGATTATTTTTTAATATTCTAACAACTTGAGAACAACCTATAATTTGCATACTGTACTCATTTTAAGTCCAAAAATATAACAGAAGCTTACTAAAGTGCAGCAGTCTATATTATTTTTAAAGAAATGCGAAGCTTGAGTTTGGAATTAAAACGACTTGGTCTGCAAAATTTAACTAGATTTATAAAATTTAAAGATAATAAATCGATGTATAAAATAAAGTTCTGTTTTTAGAATGATTTTAAAGAAATTAGAAATTCTTCAAATCTCGGTACATTGCGTTGCCTACAACTGTTTAAACTAAGCAAAACAATAAAATCATAAAGCTTAGAAGAGATTTAACATTGCAAGAATGAATTCAGCATTGATTGCACAATTTGGATGAAAAATATAAAAAGTGATGAACTACTTGAAGAGCTTTCATTAAAAAGCATTAGAGGGTATAAATTGAAATTGTGCCACTAAAGTCACTCACCCCTGCTGAAATCACTCAGCCTCTGAGGTCACTCAGCCCCTGAAGTTACTCAGCCCCTGAAGTCACTCGATCAGCCCCTGAACCTGAAATCCCTCAGCCCTTGCTGAAGTCACTCAGCCTCTGAAGTCACTCAGCCTCTGAAGCTCGGCATCTCATCCACAGCCGTGGCCCCCGAGGCCCCCAGATCGCTGACCACAGTCCAGTCGTCGCTAGCGCCCAATCCATTCTCTTCCCCATCATCATCATTGTCCTCAAAGTCCGTCTCTTCGACACCTTCGGCAACTCGATGGCGAGCTCGCTGAGCTGCCAGGAGGCTGGCGATGGCGCCGAGACTCTGCTGCGAGATCTGCTCATTTTCTGCCAGCGAAATTCGGCCAACGCTTATCGAGAAGTTTTCCAATAGAAATATGAGCGTCTGGAAAATTGGTTCGGGTAGGAAATGAAACACTACTCACTTTTTGTGTGCCCAAAATTACCAAAAAACCACACAATAAGCTCCCTCCCAAACAAGGTATTCTTGGAAACTCAAAAACTATGAATGTTATTTGGTTGAAAACTACTTGAGCCTGCTGTCAATCTCAAGAATCTCACAGTGGAAATGCTATCAGTCTCAAGAATCTCACAGTGGAAATGCTATCAGTCTCAAGAATCTCACAGTGGAAATGCTATCAGTCTCAAGAATCTCACAGTGGAAATGCTATCAGTCTCAAGAATCTCACAGTGGAAATGCTATCAGTCTCAAGAATCTCACAGTGGAAATGCTATCAGTCTCAAGAATCTCACAGTGGAAATGCTATCAGTCTCAAGAATCTCACAGTGGAAATGCTGTCAATCTCGAGAATCTCACAGTGGAAATGCTATCAGTCTCAAGAATCTCACAGTGGAAATGCTGTCAATCTCGAGAATCTCACAGTGGAAATGCTGTCAATCTCGAGAATCTCACAGTGGAAATGCTGACAATCCCAAGGACCTCACAGTTGAAATGCTGTCAGTCTCAAGAATCTCACAGTGGAAATGCTCTCAGTCTCAAGAATCTCACAGTGGAAATGCTATCAGTCTCAAGAATCTCACAGTGGAAATGCTGTCAATCTCGAGAATCTCACAGTGGAAATGCTGTCAATCTCGAGAATCTCACAGTGGAAATGCTATCAGTCTCAAGAATCTCACAGTGGAAATGCTGTCAATCTCGAGAATCTCACAGTGGAAATGCTGTCAATCTCGAGAATCTCACAGTGGAAATGCTATCAGTCTCAAGAATCTCACAGTTGAAATGCTGACAATCCCAAGGACCTCACAGTTGAAATGCTGTCAGTCTCAAGAATCTCACAGTTGAAATGCTGACAATCTCCAGAATCTCCTTGAGAATCTGAGCAGTAGATGACTGAATCTACACGTGAATTATCTCAATAATCTAAGATTATTACTGTGAATTCATTAATCAGATTATTTCCGTATTGGCTCAGCCCAGAACTAGCACTGATCACTGCATTTCTATTGTCAGTCATTTTCTGTCTATGGGCAAAACCTCTAGGCGGTTCGGCAGAACCAAGCTAAGCCGAGAAGGACTTTGCTCCGATGCAGCCATAGGGTCCACCTAGTTAATGTGCCAGTTGCCTCCCCGCTTCATTAGTGCCTTTTTCTTATACCAGCCAAGGTTAACGACAGGATAAGCGGCCACAGGTGCAGACAATAATGAACCCGGATGCGTGGTTGAACAGCAGTTTCCCTGAAGACATCGGACCACCCCCGCCCGTCTACGGCATGAGCTTCGATCCGCCAGCGTCCGGATCCTCGCAGATGCTCTACGGCATGATGAACCCGGAGCAGTCGCAGATGCCGGATGAGCCCCTGTTGCCGCCGTTCCCGCAACCCACAGAGCAACCGTTCAGCAACAACAGCAACAACAGCAGCAGCAGCAGCGGTTTCAAGCCGTTTCAAAACAATTTCATGTACTTCGAGCCGCGGCATCAGCCGCCTCCGATCCCAATGAATCCTCAGCTGATGCCTCAGTCGTCAATGTTCGACACTGGCGACAGGCAGGACAGCGGCTGCGGCTGGTACGACGACAGCTCGCTGCAGCGGCTCATCATGGACGACGAGATGTACTTCGGCCGCGACGGCGGTTGCGGCACCTCCGGCGACTGCGGCGGCAGCCGCGGCAACGGCGGCTCTGGAAGAGGCGGCGGCGGTGGCTGCGAAGCCGGCTGGCTGCCAGAAGATCCGCAGAGAAACGCCTGGGCGAACTTCGACCCGAACGCGACCCTCAGACCACCGGGGATGTCCAGTGCGACAGCGCAGCCGTCCGCGTGGCAGTCGGGGCGCCCGGGTTCAGCACCGGCCGCCAGCTGCTGCCGGATATCTGAGAGCTGGCCGAGTCCGGACAAGGAGACAGACGGGCCGCCCCTACCGGCTTTCTAATCATTAGTTTTTTTTTTCTAATTTGCTCCGCATTTAAACAAAAAATTTTTTAAAGCCGTCGTTTGCTTAGGATCGGCGAGCTTTGTAACTAACGTCCATAATTTGCTTTTTCTCGATGCGATTCTCGCCGCGCGGTCTCGGACAGAAGTACGTTAATACGGATTGTGAGCACTCACGCCCAGGCACTGTCTGGTAACATACCATTAGCGTTTTCTAACGTTTTTTTTTCAACTGCCCTCCCCGAGTCAATTGCCGTATACGCGAGAGTTTGTCTGAGATAAAAATAACAACATTATTAAATACAGAGAAGCAGAAACCCGTGCCTTCATTTTTGCTACAAATTTCTCAGGATCTTCAATGAGCAATTTTTGTCAATTTAGATGGATGATAGATATAGATAGAGAGATAGATAGATAGATGGATAGATAGATAGATAGATAAATAGATAGATAGATAGGTAGGTAGGTAGGTAGATAGGTAGGTAGGTAGGTAGATAGATAGATAGATAGATAGATAGATAGATAGGTAGGTAGTAGATAAAGATAGATAGATAGATAGATATAGATAGATAGATAGATAAGATAGATAGATAGATAGATAGATAGATAGATAGATAGATAGATAGATTGTAGATAGGTAGTAGATAGGTAGGTAGATGTGTGTGTGTGT